>OZ022263.1:114719631-114967131 GCA_963978885.1 Nemotelus pantherinus | reverse complement strand
AGAAAAACGACCTCTCATTGTTAATATATATGAGTGGCCGTGAGAAGGCGCCAGCGGTCCAACGATATCCATATGAATGTGCTGAAATCTTCCATTAGGGACTGCAAACTTTCCGTGGGGTGAAAATGTGTGCCGATTGATCTTGACTTTTTGACACGATATACAAGATTTTGTCCATGAATTAATATTGGTGTTCATTCTAGGCCAAAATTAGCGAGAGGAAGTTAACTTTTTAGTCGAACGTATTCCTGGATGCGAAAGATTGTGAAAATTTTTGAAAATGTGAAAACGTAGGGCCTTAGGAACATAAGGTCTTTAAATTCCCGTGCTGGTTTCGTACCATATGTGCACGTTGTTTGTAGGACATTTTATTCGTTTAAGTAAGACTTTAGATTTGGCTTTAGGATTTGAAAGGCATTTTTCTAATTCCGTGTCTTTATCCTGTTCCTTTGACAAAATTTGAAGATCGATTTCTTTGCAGTAATTGATGAAATCGATGTGTGTGCGCGAGAGTGCGTCTGAAACAACGTTATGTTTGCCTTTCACATATCTAATATCACTTGTAAATTGAGAAATGTATTGAAGCTGATTATTTTGACGTGGTGTTTTATCTGTTTTTGTAGATAGGGCAGTCGATAGGTTTGTGATCAGTAAAGAGAATGATGTTTTTTCCTTCTATTAAATGCTTAAAATGTTTCAGCGCCAAATACATTCCCAAAAGCTCTCTATCCAACGTGGAATATTTCATTTCGTGTGCATTGAGCCTTTTTGAAAAGAAACTTAAGGGCTCTCACTTGTTTTGAGATCCTTGTTGCTGAAAAACCGCGCCTACTGCGTCATTTGATGCGTCAACCCAAATGCTTATGTTTGCCTGCGGATTTGGATGTATTAAAAGCGTGTGACTTCCTAATTCCTCTTTTAATGTTTGGAACAAATTTTCATGAGTTTCTGTCTAGCTTAATGGAGTTTTCACTTGTCTCTTTACTTTAAATATTTTTAGGAGGTCGTATAAAGGTCCAGAGAGTTTCGTAATGTTTGGGAGAAATTGATGATAAAAATTGATCATCCCCAAAAACGTTGAAGTTGCTTTTGAGTGTTTGGACTAGGAAACTCTCGTATGGCTTGAATACGTGTTTCTGAAGGTGTAATGCCCATTTCCAAAATTTTATGTCCGAGAAAATCTATTTCTTTCTGCCCAAATGAACATTTCACTAGATTAACATTTATTCCGTGTTTTGTTAATCGCTCAAAGAGTATGCCGAGATGTATTTTATGTTCTGCAGGAGTCTTACTGCCAATTAAGATGTCATCGACATAAATGAAAATGAAATCTAGACCTGTGAGTATTTGATTGATAAATCGTTGGAAGGTCTGAGCACCGTTTCGAATTCCGAATGGCATGCGCAGGAACTCAAATAACCCGAATGGGGTTATTACAGCTGTTTTGTATATATCTTCTTCCGCAATAGGTATCTGATGATATGCTCTAATTATATCGACTTTGGAGAAGATTGTGCAGCCGTAAATATTAACGGTGAAGTCTTGAATGTTAGGAAGTGGATATTTATCAAAAATTGTTACGGTGTTCAATTGACAGTAATCTTCGTAGGGTCTCCAGTCTGAGCTATTCTTTTTTGGAATCAGATGAAGAGGTGAGGCGAAGGAAGATGATGATGGTCTACATATCGCTAATTTTACCATAAGTTCGAATTCTGCTTTCACTAGTTTGTATTTCTCCGGGTTGAGACGTCTTGCTTTCGCACATGGAAGTGAACCGTGAGTGTTGATTCTATGATCGACATCATGCTGAACAGGCACATTAAAATTAGGTGGTGCTTTGAGAGACGGAAATTCGTCTAAAATACTACCATATTCGTCTTTGAACGAATATAGCCTCGGAAGACTGCAGTTTACTGACCTTGCAATACAATTTATTCTTTGTCGTATGTCAACTAGTAAGTTGAATTTGTACAAAAAATCGGCTCCTATTATAGGATAATCAATAGCTGCTACAATAAAACAGTGATCAAAACTGCGACGTAAGTTTAAATTAAGGGTAAGTTGCTTACTACCAAAAGTAGTAATGGGAGTGCCAGTCGCCGTAATTAATTTGAAATCCGTGTTCTTTGTCTGATAAGGAAAGAAACTCTTTGGAATGATAGATACTTCTGCACCGGTATCAACTAAGAAATAACAATTCAAAGACTTGTCGAATATGAAAAGGCGACTTGAAAGGTTATCTGCTTTCGACGCCGCTCTCGAAGCAGAAATATATAGTTTTTTAGTTTATTCTCGAAAGTTTTAAATTTACATGGCTGATTACACTTTTTTGCTTTCTTCCCGAACTTTTTATGGAACCAACAAATATTGTTTTTCGAAAAGGACTTTGATCGAGATCGCGAATGAAATCGTTTGTCGTATGGCCCTCTGCTTCTTGTCCGAGAATTTCTGATTTCGAGTACTTTTAGTCTTCCGGACATATCTTGGACTATTTCCGCTAAATTAATGAAATCTGTTTTGTTTTCAGACGGGTTGCTTTCACTTATAGTTGATACTTTTGAAGTTGTAGAAGAGTCAAATATTTTATCCGCGATGCCAAAAAACTCTTCCTGGGTGTGTGAATCCTCTATTGCGATCATGCACGCCTGAAGGGGTGCTGGGAGTTTATTGAGCCAAAGTTTTTTCAATAAAGTATTATTGATAAGACTATTATCTCCAGCCAATGCCTCCATGTGCCGGAAAAGCTCTGATGGTTTATAATTTCCTAATTCGACCTTATGCAAGAGGGCGTCTAACCTACGCTCTTCCGAATCCTTGCTTGGATTCAAGAGTAAAGCTTTTAAATTTTCATATCTGTTTGTTGCTGGTGGGCTTAAGATTGCATCCGCAACAATTTCCATAGTTTCGGCAGGCAAAGCAGCTACCAAATGATCAAACTTGGTATTAGAGGATGTGATTCCTTTAAGGCGAAACTGTATTTCAACCTGATGAAACCAAAGGTCAGATCGATTGCCCCAAAATGGAGGAATTTTAAGGTTGCCGACATAAAGGTTAGATATTGCATCTGTAAGTGAATTTGGAGTATTCTGAGAAGTACCTGGTCAGTCTTGGTCCGACATATTTTCAGAACTTTCCTTTGCTACCGACATTTTGATTGTTAATAAAGAAAAATAAGTATATATCCCGAGCTAATAAATATTTTGATACAGCAAATAAATATTCTGATATATTGCAATAAATGAACATATATTGGAAAATTATGCACTTTGCATATGTAACTAAATTAGTGTAAGTTGAACTTTACTCACTGTGAAAGATTATTTCCGAAATCGGGTATTTTGTAATTGCCGTGTTTGGTAATGTGAAACCTTGCAAATTTTTTAATGCCAGTTTTTTTGTTTTGCTCGTAGATATTCAATTATTGTGCAAAAACATTGTTTGAAATATGCACTGTCAATTATCGAACAAAAATTTGTTTGAAATATGCACTGTTCCTAAAAATTTTAATTGGCTTGGTTTTTACTAGAAAGAAAGAAATTGTTAGTACTAATGTATATTAAACTACTAAAGGAACTTCTCTCGCTGTAGCTGGATTTGTTTACTGGATTGGCCTGATCGATGCATCCACTTAATCCGATTTAATTACCTGCGGGCAGGGTCATCGGCGTTCTTTTTTCACTGCAGCTTGTTTAAAAGTATTTGCTTGTCTTGCCTAAGTACATATTGTAATGCTATTCCCGGGTTTTGTGCCTTTTTTCGCTTTTAAAAATGTCACGTGCATGCACCGTCTTTCACAATGACGAAGTTGTATTACTCGTCGTAGCGGCAATGTAACGCGAGGATGATTTAAGAGTTTATTGTTTATATAAACGTACGTACCATTTTTATCGCGTTATTTCTTTTAATTGTTCGGATAGCACATTTTATATGAAATTTTATTTATGCACTGCTCGCTTATGATGTGTCGGGAGTCACTTTTGACACGCTGAGTATCACGTTTCACACGTCGGGAATCATTTTTGATGTCGGGGTCACCATTTATTGTGTATTTATTTGCTACACAATATATATATATATAAATGAAACACTGTAATTATTATTCCCGATTCAATTTATTTCATTTCTTGAATAAGCACAAAAGTGATTGAGAGGTGTGATGTGCTCATTGCGAACGCTCGTAATAGAGTGCCGGAGGGGCATCGCTATCCCACTCTCTGGGTATTATTATTTCTAAACTGGTTATGCTGATATTCTAATAGAGTGTCGGCGTTTGCGATGAGTAAAATGAATAATTCATGCTAAGATTAAACCGCAACAGTCAAGTAACTATGAATTTGGGAATGAATAACTGAATAAAATTTCATTTTGTTGTAATAAAAATTGAAGGAGTTATTTTGATTTCATTCAAATTTTTCTTCATGATTAGCGTTGTGTAAATAATTGTGGCCACGACTGTATATATATATATATATATATATATATATATATATATATATATATATATATATATATATATATATATATATATATATATATATATATATATATATATATATATATATATCTGCAAAATGATTAAGGGAGATAATTTCTGGATTGGCCGATCCGATTGACCTGATATTTGCGTAGAACATAGTTGTATATAGTAGGTAAGTCCGTGAATTGCTCAAATTATCTTTAACCCTGGGGTGGTGGCGGGCATTTTAGTGACTCCTTGATTTCTATACAGAGTACATTTTTGTTAAAGAAAAGTATTGGGAATGAAAGCTTATTATGTTTCAAGCTTGCCTGTGATAAAGAAGTGGAAATTTTAATTTTAGGCCGTGTGTGGATGCTGAGTGCTTAGAACTAGGCAACGATTTTTTTTTAAACTTTGATTTGTAATAACTTCATACAGAAATATTGAATCATCGTGAAATTTGTAATTTATATTTATGCTGACTTAAAGTAAACACTGTTGCAAAACTTGAAAACAGCCGAGCCGCCGTCAGTGCAACATTTTAGTTGAGATCGGATTTGGTTCTTTCCCCGCGTTCCAAACCCGCCAGCTAGCTCAATCCGGTGTGTGTTTTTGGGGATGAACCCAACCTCCGGGCTATGGCACGCACATAAAAGAGACGATAGCAAGAAAATACCATACACACAAAAAGGAACAATACACGCAAAGGAATAGGAAGGTGGAAAGAATTCGTGTGGGAATTGTCATTAAAAAACCTATTTATCTAAACAACAACATATTTTATTTATTTCTGCAAGACTGCCAATAATAAAAATATTTTATAGGAAAAGAAAAATTGAAATGAATCAATAGCAATTACGAAAATTCAATGAATAAATTGAGAAAAAAATTAAATAATTCATAAACAAGTCAATAGCAGCTACGAAAATTCAATGAATAAATTGAAGAAAAAAAATAAAATAATTCATAAACAAATCAATAGATCAATTCAACATATGAATTAAAATGATACATACTAGAATGAAACTATGGTGTGAGAATCCCAGATTACGAAACCCGGCCAGGATAAGGTTTACGTCAACCATACAGATTATTGTTCTTATTAAACAACATGCACTAATATGTGAACATGATCAAAAGTGAATAATACGTCACAAATTTGTAATAATTTGCAAAATATGGACATATGTAACATGAATAATATAAATAGTACGTTGGTATATATGTAAGAATAATTATAAATAATCAAAGATACATGAAACCACACCAAAGATAAATAATTTGTTTGATAAGTTGTTAATCTGGTCGTGAACTCATTTACGGTGTTGCAGTACATGCATTAAATAAATTACTCCATGTTACAGCTAAGAATTTATATATAATTACTTTTATCTTATTACTTCTTTCACGTTTGTATTTGTTTCTTCAATTATAAGTTTTTTTGAGTCACTTTACTTTTAATCATTCAATTGTTTGATCAATTAGTTCAAATTTTCAGCCTTTGCTAATCATCAATTGGAAATTTTAACTGATTTTTCCTTATTTTTTGTTTTGTTGAAATTCCGTTTCTTTGGTTCATTTCTGCTAGCAGGTACTTATCTGCGGGTTAATTTGGTTTTAGCGAACTGATTCTTCCTCTCTTCTGGTTCATCAGTCGTTACAAATCCTTAAAAATACCACGTTTAAAAGATTTCACCTTGGTACTGCAGTCGACGCGATGCACTGAGGCAGTATTGCGGCACTGCCATCACTTTTCAAATTCACTCCAACGAATCAACACAACTCATCCAGTTTTAACAGAAAACTTTTCAATTTTTCCTTACAATCAACTTTTCTTTCAACTCTCAACACCTTCTTCACTTATCTAGTGCCTTTGTCTGACTCCCCAAAACTTTTTTCTATCCCCCGCTATCTTTTCGCCATCGCAACCGGATCATTTTCACTATTTCGTTTTCTAACCTTAACGATCTCCATTCACCACACTCGAATATACATACATCACTCCCGTCCGCAAGTTAGGTTCCCAAAGCCCTGTCGAATGTGCCTCCACGTCCCCTTTTTCTATGAACCATCGTTGCCCAGCTGTGGGACAATCGTTTTCGCACAATCAGCACCCAAACATGTCTTGTTTTGCTGGCCCGATAACGCAGCTGATGCAAGTATTGTTGCAAATTAGCTGCGCTCAGGTCAGCGAACCCGATGCAACCCTGAGATATCTTCACCAAGCCGGGCGCATACCATGCCATGACCTCAAATCAACCTGAGTCAGTTGTTTTCATTCAGTTTCCAGTCCCGTATGCCTTTGGACTGGTAAACTCCCAGCAGCTTCCCACTCGCGTCTTGTAACTCAAGAGTGATCTGCCCGATTTTTCATTTCACGACCGCAAAAACAAAGTGGGGGGTGAACTTAGCAGCAAAGCGGTTGATAGCATTGTTAACGGTAAAGTTGCGTACATAGACTTGCTGACCTTCGGAAAAATTGCGTGACCTCGTTCGAAGATTATAGCACTAATCTCCCATTTTCAAAAGCTTGCAGGCTTCTGAGAAGTGCGTATTTTGAACTATGCTGGATAGGGCGATATCCGAACATGAGGAAGTGAGGCGAAAAACCAATAGAATCATGAACTACCTTTCGGAAAGCAAAACACGATTCCGGAAGCTTCTCGTCCCACCTGCCATCATCGGAACATATATCCGCCCTAATTCTGTTCAGCATAGTTACATTAGATCGCTCCGAAGCATTTGCCTGTGGTGCATACAGTGGTGTAAAACAATACTGCACGCCATAATTATCCAACAGGTCAGCAAATGTTTTGGAAGCAAACTGGACCCCGTTGTCTGAATGAAGCCATTCGGGCACTCCGAAGGTCAGAAAGCTCTCACGCTCGAGAAAACACACAATCGCCTTGCCTGTGGCCTTCACCATGGACTTGAGCCACGCAAACTTTGTGGAATGATCCAAGACCACAAACAATTCTCAGATCTTGAGGAAATGGGCCCATGATATCCACAAAAAGTCACTGCATCGGCCGCTCGGACTCTCTGGGAGGTCCCAAAGGAGGCCTCAAAGAAGAATTCGGTGGCTTGATCTGCTTGCAACTACGCACTCTCTTACGTGCTGTGTGACATCTTGCCTCAACTGGGGCGGTAGTATCTTTGCATCAGCTCAATAGTTTTCCGAATGCCACCCACGGGGATCATCGTGAGCTCGCTCGATGAGCGACTTCTGCTGACCATCAGGGACCCATACCTTGGCCCGGGAAATATCCGAAATCGACACTTCCCTGGTGCTCATTTTTATGTAAATACGATCATTAGAGATAAGTAAATTTTGAAACATATGAGACTGTTTCAAAATTTGCCTCCTGAAATGCTCGTAAGAAGGCTCCTGCAATCCCGATTCCGGGATAACTGTTCCCAAATGCTTGAGCTCCTTGAGACATCCTTCAATCGCAGATACTTGAGCATCCGGAAAGCGAGCCCTTGATAGAGCGTCTAGAACAACGTTGAGGTTGCCTTTTCGATGCTCAATTTTAAAATCGTACCCCTGTAGCTTCAGTCACAGACAGATCCTGTTGTTGCATCAGCCACTTTAGCCTTGCTTGATCTGTGATGATAGTGAAAGGCAGCCTCTTGACGTACGCTCTGAATCTCTAAACACTTCGCACCGCAGCTAAGCATTCAAGTTGGTATAGGGACGGTTTGGCCTGGAAAAATTTTGCGGACCGTGAGAACTTTTTAATGCCGATGCAATGACCTTGAGCTGTGAGTTAAGTGACCTAATCTATGGCGTCACAAGAGAGGGATTCTCTTTTATATTGATGACTTCACAAGGGAGGGATTCCCTTCTTTGTTGATGACGTCACAAATTTTATATATTTATATAATAATGTTAATATAACAAGCACACGGTGAAAAGAAGACAAGAAAGCTCTCTTCGAAAAGCAAAGGTCATTGCTCCACTGTGCTGCATACATTTAGGGGCGATATAGTATCTAAATGAGAATGATAGCTGAAAGATACAGGTAGATCAACAATCAAATGCGTATATATAGGTAATATGTAAATTAACCGCAAATCAAAAAGCTTTTCAAGTCACATTTCTTATAGCATTTTAATATTATGAGAATTAAGTAATGACTTTCCAACTAAAACTTTTTGTTTACTTTTCGTAGGTCCCCACTCACGAGCAGTCCAAATGGCCTGAATCCATATGGCTTGAGTCCGTTTGGTTTAGCTCGCCACTCACGATAGAGCCTCGATCTAGTCAGTTCACTTCATTTTCTATCATTAATTTAGAAAAAAATAGAGATAAACTTAAAGAAAAAATTATTTTTAATCTAATAATGGATTAGAAGCATATGAAGGAGTTTTTTTGCAATTACAACTTGCATCTACATAAAGCAACGATAACCAAAAAGAAAGTGGCAAAAATTGTCAAATTTGGTAAAAGAACTCACACTTGAGCCTGCTGATTGGCAAAACTATTTAAGAATGGATGCTACGACATATAACACGTTGCTATAGTTGGTCACCCCATTTATCAAACGAAAGGATACAAATATGAGTCAAACTATCACTCCTCACGAAAGATTGACCGCTACTTTGCGGTACTTAGGAAGTGGTTTCAGGCTTTGGGTCAAGTAATATAATATACATTCATGTGACCTATATTATTCGATAACTTCCAAAACAAAATCATGGCCACCACTTTCCATTATGCTAAATTTTTCGATGAAATAAAATAATCACAGAAATAGTCAATGAGCTTGTCACGTGCAAAGCAAGACTGCCACGTTGTTTGGACTGAGGCTTTAACGCACATGATTAGTCCATTTTATCGATTGTCCAAATTCGCCCTACTATTTTCCCACACACGGTCAAGCAAAAAAGGCCCGATGGCCTGAGTCCATGGATTTTGGATTGATTGGAAATCCAAATTGGTTGTTTCAGTCCATGAGTCCATCCAAGTTCTCCCACTCACGGTGAGATTTTGGCCTGGCCTCAGGCCATTTGGACTGATGGACTGCTCGTGAGTGGGGCAATTTATTGTATGTACATTGCAAAGGAAGTAATTTGCACTGTGTGGTGCGGTGTGTAGAACGTTTCGCTTTTAAGCAAGAGCTGTTGGTTCTATTCCCATGATTCTATTCCCATTCTCATGGACTTATACGTAAGTGGCTGAATCTTTTATTTAGAATTAATGAATCTATTATTTAGACTCACATTTGTCTGATACGGCTTCCTTCCAATGGAGATGAAGAAGTATCGGACGAATGTGAGCTATGAGTCATCATACCCCTAATATCACATATAAATCCCAGAATAATGATCATCTTTCATTTTCTTCTTATTAGATATTACTCATTAAATAACAATTTCCAATATATACAACATATGCAATGTATGCATCATCTTTTAGTATTTCACAACATATAGCAATAATAATGACTCATTCATACGATGATCAATCTTTGAGCACGATCACACCAGCGTTTGTTAGAAGTTTCAGTGACATTTACGCAATAGGGTGCTTCATCTTTCTGGAACAAAACTCTTCCAATACCCAATGTACTAGCGTCACATTGAATATAAAAGTGCCTTGTGAAATCTGGATTGTTCTGAACTGGGCCGGAAACCAACAGTTTTTTTTTACTTCATTGAAGGCGTTGTTGGCAGCCAAAGACCAGTAGAAGGAACGCTTGGCTTTAAGCAAATCCGTGAGTGGGGCGATGACGGAAGCAAAGTTTGGGATATACCATCTCACGTATTTTACCGTTCGGGGCTCTGGATATGTTAGAATACCTGCTACCTTCTCCGGGTCGGTTCGCAATATCGCACCACTAACCACAAAGCCAAGGTACTTGATCTTCTTTTGGACAAACTTGCTTTTTCCAAACTTGATGGTCAAGTTGGCGTCCCTGAACCGTTCCGCAACAGTGTTCGAGAGTTACAAATGTTCATCAAATGTTGAGCTTGTAACGAGCAAGTCGTCCAGGTAAACAAACACCTCGTCGTGCAGTTCGTGGTGTATGACTTGGTGCATTAACCAACACATCATCAGCGGAGTGTTGCACAGACCAAACGGCATGACCGTGAAACGATACAAAAATCTGCCAGGGATGGTAAAAGCTGTTTTATCCCGTAATGATTCATCTATGGGAATCTGCCAGAAAGCGTCCTTCAGGTCCAAGCTGGTGATGAATCTAGTATCTTGTGGGCGTGTCAACAGTCCCTCAATGAGAAGTAATGGGTACGCATCTTTTAAGGTGACCTAGCTCACACGTTGGGCATCGATAAATAGGCGCACCGAGACAGGCTTCCTCACCAGGGTGACGGGTGAACTCCACGCGCTATGGCATTCCTCTATCACACCCAGTGACAACATACGATCAAGTTCGTCATACATCAGTTTCTGTATAACCGGTGACATGGATTTGCATAGTATGAAGATACAGGCCCAAGTCCGTGAGAAGATCCAAAGAACCAGCGCCGAGTATGCTGACACTAGCTCCACTGTCGAGTAACCCCGTTACCTTTCGTCCCTTGATGACGATTTCCGCAAAAGGCCTATTGCCGCCAATAGTTGTAACAATTGACTCAACGCTGGCGCGTTTCAAAACTTTTCCTTGCGGCAAAGTACCTCGAGGATCGATGAAAGCGCCTAGACGAGGACAACCCCAGACAAGCAGATCGAAATGAATTGAAGTATGCGGGCTCTTCATACGAGTCGGTGAATGACAAGTATTGCAGGTCATATGAATTAACTTGAGTGCTGGAGGTCAGTGTATTTGGTGATGTGTAGATCATTTGAGAAGTATAATTGAGACGCGAGGTATCCTGTCAGGATTGACGTTGCACCTCCAGGTCTACGTTTGCTGCTACGTCCACCTACTCATAGCGAATACCATATCTAGGGGTGATAGTCCGATTCTTTACCACCGGTGTATCTTTTCCAACAACGTAGGGTTGTCATTTAGAGCACTGCGACTTCATAACTCCATCTGTGCCACACCCAGAGCAAAAGGTTCTTTTGATGGGTACCGAACAGTCTAGGAAGGAAGGTTTCAGGTGCTTGCAGTTCCAGCAAATTCGGAATCGTTCACGGTGACTGTCAGGTTGCCGACCCGTTGCCGGAGATCGTTTCATCACTTCGTGGTTTGGAGTCTCGAATTGATCGGAATCAAACTCATCTGTTTCCCTATAATTAACAGCACCACGGGTCCATTCTTCAAAATGTGCTGATGGTAAGCGAAGCCAGGACTCTTGACGCTCCGCGATCCCATCATTAAAACATAGCTTATTAACTCCGTATGGACGACGAGCCAGTGTACGTTCTGTTTCCGATTTACGCCACACGGGCTCAATGCGACTGCTTCTCCTGACGAGATCTCCGGTCATCGCGAAATCGAAACCTACCAGATGCTCCTGAAGGCGGGTATTCAGATTTTTAAATAGGATGCATTGCAAGTCTACATCCACTAAAGGAACTTGTAACTGAAGAGTCAGCGCCTAAATTGCTTCATAAAATTCAATGAATGGTTCATTTGGACGTTGCCGCCGATCGTCTACAGCACGCCGAATGTCAACATCCGTAATATGTGGTTCAAAGCGTTCCGGAAATTCTGATCGAAGCTGGCTCTACGTCAGACTCCCATAAAGATCCCGCAGCTGCCAGTACCAATTCGCCGCCATAACTTTCAGTAGCAGGTGCGGGTCTTGTACCAATTCATGACGCGATAGTCCATAGTTAGCACCACAGGTGGACACTCCATCAAACATTAATCACCATCAAGTAATAGGAACCAATGCACGCGGATGTTCTCTTCTTCGAACTGCATCTCGAAAGCTAGCTCGTGGCTCAACAGCATTTGGGCCCATGGTAAGCGTGATCGAAAGAGGTTCGTTAACAACGCGAGCTGGCTGCGGAGCAGTAATGAGTGGCACAACTGTATGCCCAGGACCAACTTTTAGTGGAGTGCTGGAAGTTGAAAGACTGAGGGGCTCTAGCTCTCGATCAATGCGTGAATAGCTAGGGTCCCAGCTTGCTATTCTGTGACGCATTTTGAAATAAATCTTTCGAGTGGTAAAATTTCCAATATCAAAATCAAAATCCAGGCACTAACAAACATCCACCAAATTATCAAAAGAATTCACTGAATTCAGCCACACGGTGTCGTGATAATTTTACAAGTCACGAGGATGCAAAGTAAATTTAATAAAACTGTAATAAGATTTAATAGAGGTTTACTACATTATAATGATAATTCTCACGCTTCATATCCAGGAAAGGATTTGCATAAAGGAAAAGAAAAGGTTAAGAAATCAAACACCAAAAAATATATGAGAAAATGGGATTTTAGTATATAATGAAATAACATGACCACAAGTTGAACTCCGCAGCCGAGTCAAGAAAATTCGATGACCTTATTTTGTGAACTGATTACAGGATTTAAATTCATGTAAACTTACACCAAAAAGCTGGTGGAATCAGTCACGATCTAGTGACACCGAACTTTCCCGCCAGAAACAAAAGGCTCAAGGTACCGTAAAAATCAAAACTGCTCGCCATCTGGGCCAAACTACTTCGCAATTGAAGGTTATGTAAGTGACTTTCAACTCGAGTGGTTCCTTTCGCAACACCTCAAGCTGAGAGTCATTATACAAGATAAAGAGAGGCGACCCCCTGTCAAACACTGGACAACACAAGGTAGCACGACAACGGGCGCCAATGTTGCATTGACGACCGCTCGACCGGAATTAAATAATAACTTTAAACACTGTTTTGTCTTTCACTAGTAACTTCAAAAAGAAAAACGCGAAGAAAACAATTTAATAACTGGACGGATCGATCGGTAAGTAAACATTGTCGTCAATTACATCTAATTTTATTCTGTTTTCAGGTAGTTGAAGCCGGATTCAACATTCTCCCCTCCGATGAGGCGACATGTCATATTTCACTGTAATTAGATTATTATTTATGTAATTTTAACTAATAACAAAGATCATCTTCATCTTCTCTGCTTCTGGTTTGCTACTTGATATTTCTCCTTGAACGATAGCACGGTTCTATGGTGCGGCATTTCCTCCTTGCGACCATGAACCATGCCCGGGAACTTGAGGTTTTCAGGCGCCTTGCCTCGCCATGCTGGAACTTTGGTTTGAATTTCAAAGCCGTGGGAAAGGAGAGGCGTTGGATCATGATAAGAACGAGAAGGAAATTCAAATAAATTTACTTGGTCAACGAAGATTCAAATAGTATACACATAGTAATAATGTTGGCTTTTACTTCATTGCCTTCAAATTTCATAATTTATGATATCTAATTCATTATTGTCGATCATTCATATAATATAAATTCAATTCATTGGCTGGGCTTTTTCTATGGGCAACAAGGCAATTTTAGCAATGGGCCGATCTAATTCCTGGTTGGCTGTGCGAATTGTTACTACTCTGGTTAGTCCATCTTTCCCAGAGTGAAGTTTAATAATTCGGCCCATACGTCATGTATACGATGGCAAACGATCATGTTTCACTAAAACCAAATCGTTAATTTCAACGTTTGGGCAGCGGCGATTTCATTTGGGTCTTTGCTGCAGTCTGGTTATGTATTCCATCGACCATCTTTTCCGAAAATTCTGTGTTATTTGTTGTGTTAATTGCCAGCGGTCCAACCGATTGAGTTTTATGTCCATGAAATTGTCCTCTGGCACTGCTTATAACGTGGCTCCTATCAAAAAATGTCCAGGTGTTAAGGCGTTTAAATCATTAGGATCGTTCGTCAGCGGGCAGAGAGGTCGTGAATTCAGGCACGCTTCTATTTTCGTCAGGACTGTGTGAAATTCTTCGAAGATCGAAGCTGCATTCTCCACAATTCTTCTCAAGTGATGCTTTGGAGACTTGACTCTAGCTTCCCACAACCAACCAAAATGTGTAGCTGACGGAGGATTAAAATGACATGTGATGCCTTCATTAGAAAGTTCCTGTGCCAATATTTTGTTTCGTTCTATCGTTCGCTTCAATTCTTTATTGGCTCCAATGAAATTTGTACCACAATCACTATATAGGTGACTACATAGTCCGCGTCGGCCTACGAAACGTCGAAAAGCAGCTAAAAAACATTGTGTAGACAAATCGCCTACTAATCCCAAGTGGATTGCCTTCACAACAAGACAAACAAATATTGCCACGTAACTCTTGGATATCAACTGGACCGCAATAATCAACACCACAATGCGTGAATGGTCTGGAAGGAGTAATTCTTTGTTCTGGCAAATTACCCATTAATTGTGTTCTCGTTTGTGCCTTTTGTTTGTAACACACAATGCATTTCTGTATGAAGTGTCGAATTACGTTTCTCCCATCAATGATCCAGTATTTTTGTCTAATTATGTTTGACGTGAGTTGCACTCCTCCATGCAACGTAAGCAAATGATAATTCGAGCAAATGAGGGGTAAAAGCTTACTGCTTTTTGAGATAATTATCGGATATTTTATATCATAAGGAAGATCGGCGTTTGCAAGTCGACCACCAACTCGTAAGATTCCGTTCGCGTCTAAAAAGAGGTTCAATTTCAATAAATGACATTTATCGTCTTGTAACTCAAGAGTGATCTGCCCGATTTTTCATTTCACGACCGCAAAAACAAAGTGGGGGGTGAACTTAGCAGCAAAGCGGTTGATAGCATTGTTAACGGTAAAGTTGCGTACATAGACTTGCTGACCTTCGGAAAAATTGCGTGACCTCGTTCGAAGATTATAGCACTAATCTCCCATTTTCGAAAGCTTGCAGGCTTCTGAGAAGTGCGTATTTTGAACTATGCTGGATAGGGCGATATCCGAACATGAGGAAGTGAGGCGAAAAACCAATAGAATCATGAACTACCTTTCGGAAAGCAAAACACGATTCCGGAAGCTTCTCGTCCCACCTGCCATCATCGGAACATATATCCGCCCTAATTCTGTTCAGCATAGTTACATTAGATCGCTCCGAAGCATTTGCCTGTGGTGCATACAGTGGTGTAAAACAATACTGCACGCCATAATTATCCAACAGGTCAGCAAATGTTTTGGAAGCAAACTGGACCCCGTTGTCTGAATGAAGCCATTCGGGCACTCCGAAGGTCAGAAAGCTCTCACGCTCGAGAAAACACACAATCGCCTTGCCTGTGGCCTTCACCATGGACTTGAGCCACGCAAACTTTGTGGAATGATCCAAGACCACAAACAATTCTCAGATTTTGAGGAAATGGGCCCATGATATCCACAAAAAGTCACTGCATCGGCCGCTCGGACTCTCTGGGAGGTCCCAAAGGAGGCCTCAAAGAAGAATTCGGTGGCTTGATCTGCTTGCAACTACGCACTCTCTTACGTGCTGTGTGACATCTTGCCTCAACTGGGGCGGTAGTATCTTTGCATCAGCTCAATAGTTTTCCGAATGCCACCCACGGGGATCATCGTGAGCTCGCTCGATGAGCGACTTCTGCTGACCATCAGGGACCCATACCTTGGCCCGGGAAATATCCGAAATCGACACTTCCCTGGTGCTCATTTTTATGTAAATACGATCATTAGAGATAAGTAAATTTTGAAACATATGAGACTGTTTCAAAATTTGCCTCCTGAAATGCTCGTAAGAAGGCTCCTGCAATCCCGATTCCGGGATAACTGTTCCCAAATGCTTGAGCTCCTTGAGACATCCTTCAATCGCAGATACTTGAGCATCCGGAAAGCGAGCCCTTGATAGAGCGTCTAGAACAACGTTGAGGTTGCCTTTTCGATGCTCAATTTTAAAATCGTACCCCTGTAGCTTCAGTCACAGACAGATCCTGTTGTTGCATCAGCCACTTTAGCCTTGCTTGATCTGTGATGATAGTGAAAGGCAGCCTCTTGACGTACGCTCTGAATCTCTAAACACTTCGCACCGCAGCTAAGCATTCAAGTTGGTATAGGGACGGTTTGGCCTGGAAAAATTTTGCGGACCGTGAGAACTTTTTAATGCCGATGCAATGACCTTGAGCTGTGAGTTAAGTGACCTAATCTATGGCGTCACAAGAGAGGGATTCTCTTTTATATTGATGACTTCACAAGGGAGGGATTCCCTTCTTTGTTGATGACGTCACAAATTTTATATATTTATATAATAATGTTAATATAACAAGCACACGGTGAAAAGAAGACAAGAAAGCTCTCTTCGAAAAGCAAAGGTCATTGCTCCACTGTGCTGCATACATTTAGGGGCGATATAGTATCTAAATGAGAATGATAGCTGAAAGATACAGGTAGATCAACAATCAAATGCGTATATATAGGTAATATGTAAATTAACCGCAAATCAAAAAGCTTTTCAAGTCACATTTCTTATAGCATTTTAATATTATGAGAATTAAGTAATGACTTTCCAACTAAAACTTTTTGTTTACTTTTCGTAGGTCCCCACTCACGAGCAGTCCAAATGGCCTGAATCCATATGGCTTGAGTCCGTTTGGTTTAGCTCGCCACTCACGATAGAGCCTCGATCTAGTCAGTTCACTTCATTTTCTATCATTAATTTAGAAAAAAATAGAGATAAACTTAAAGAAAAAATTATTTTTAATCTAATAATGGATTAGAAGCATATGAAGGAGTTTTTTTGCAATTACAACTTGCATCTACATAAAGCAACGATAACCAAAAAGAAAGTGGCAAAAATTGTCAAATTTGGTAAAAGAACTCACACTTGAGCCTGCTGATTGGCAAAACTATTTAAGAATGGATGCTACGACATATAACACGTTGCTATAGTTGGTCACCCCATTTATCAAACGAAAGGATACAAATATGAGTCAAACTATCACTCCTCACGAAAGATTGACCGCTACTTTGCGGTACTTAGGAAGTGGTTTCAGGCTTTGGGTCAAGTAATATAATATACATTCATGTGACCTATATTATTCGATAACTTCCAAAACAAAATCATGGCCACCACTTTCCATTATGCTAAATTTTTCGATGAAATAAAATAATCACAGAAATAGTCAATGAGCTTGTCACGTGCAAAGCAAGACTGCCACGTTGTTTGGACTGAGGCTTTAACGCACATGATTAGTCCATTTTATCGATTGTCCAAATTCGCCCTACTATTTTCCCACACACGGTCAAGCAAAAAAGGCCCGATGGCCTGAGTCCATGGATTTTGGATTGATTGGAAATCCAAATTGGTTGTTTCAGTCCATGAGTCCATCCAAGTTCTCCCACTCACGGTGAGATTTTGGCCTGGCCTCAGGCCATTTGGACTGATGGACTGCTCGTGAGTGGGGCAATTTATTGTATGTACATTGCAAAGGAAGTAATTTGCACTGTGTGGTGCGGTGTGTAGAACGTTTCGCTTTTAAGCAAGAGCTGTTGGTTCTATTCCCATGATTCTATTCCCATTCTCATGGACTTATACGTAAGTGGCTGAATCTTTTATTTAGAATTAATGAATCTATTATTTAGACTCACATTTGTCTGATACGGCTTCCTTCCAATGGAGATGAAGAAGTATCGGACGAATGTGAGCTATGAGTCATCATACCCCTAATATCACATATAAATCCCAGAATAATGATCATCTTTCATTTTCTTCTTATTAGATATTACTCATTAAATAACAATTTCCAATATATACAACATATGCAATGTATGCATCATCTTTTAGTATTTCACAACATATAGCAATAATAATGACTCATTCATACGATGATCAATCTTTGAGCACGATCACACCAGCGTTTGTTAGAAGTTTCAGTGACATTTACGCAATAGGGTGCTTCATCTTTCTGGAACAAAACTCTTCCAATACCCAATGTACTAGCGTCACATTGAATATAAAAGTGCCTTGTGAAATCTGGATTGTTCTGAACTGGGCCGGAAACCAACAGTTTTTTTTTACTTCATTGAAGGCGTTGTTGGCAGCCAAAGACCAGTAGAAGGAACGCTTGGCTTTAAGCAAATCCGTGAGTGGGGCGATGACGGAAGCAAAGTTTGGGATATACCATCTCACGTATTTTACCGTTCGGGGCTCTGGATATGTTAGAATACCTGCTACCTTCTCCGGGTCGGTTCGCAATATCGCACCACTAACCACAAAGCCAAGGTACTTGATCTTCTTTTGGACAAACTTGCTTTTTCCAAACTTGATGGTCAAGTTGGCGTCCCTGAACCGTTCCGCAACAGTGTTCGAGAGTTACAAATGTTCATCAAATGTTGAGCTTGTAACGAGCAAGTCGTCCAGGTAAACAAACACCTCGTCGTGCAGTTCGTGGTGTATGACTTGGTGCATTAACCAACACATCATCAGCGGAGTGTTGCACAGACCAAACGGCATGACCGTGAAACGATACAAAAATCTGCCAGGGATGGTAAAAGCTGTTTTATCCCGTAATGATTCATCTATGGGAATCTGCCAGAAAGCGTCCTTCAGGTCCAAGCTGGTGATGAATCTAGTATCTTGTGGGCGTGTCAACAGTCCCTCAATGAGAAGTAATGGGTACGCATCTTTTAAGGTGACCTAGCTCACACGTTGGGCATCGATAAATAGGCGCACCGAGACAGGCTTCCTCACCAGGGTGACGGGTGAACTCCACGCGCTATGGCATTCCTCTATCACACCCAGTGACAACATACGATCAAGTTCGTCATACATCAGTTTCTGTATAACCGGTGACATGGATTTGCATAGTATGAAGATACAGGCCCAAGTCCGTGAGAAGATCCAAAGAACCAGCGCCGAGTATGCTGACACTAGCTCCACTGTCGAGTAACCCCGTTACCTTTCGTCCCTTGATGACGATTTCCGCAAAAGGCCTATTGCCGCCAATAGTTGTAACAATTGACTCAACGCTGGCGCGTTTCAAAACTTTTCCTTGCGGCAAAGTACCTCGAGGATCGATGAAAGCGCCTAGACGAGGACAACCCCAGACAAGCAGATCGAAATGAATTGAAGTATGCGGGCTCTTCATACGAGTCGGTGAATGACAAGTATTGCAGGTCATATGAATTAACTTGAGTGCTGGAGGTCAATGTATTTGGTGATGTGTAGATCATTTGAGAAGTATAATTGAGACGCGAGGTATCCTGTCAGGATTGACGTTGCACCTCCAGGTCTACGTTTGCTGCTACGTCCACCTACTCATAGCGAATACCATATCTAGGGGTGATAGTCCGATTCTTTACCACCGGTGTATCTTTTCCAACAACGTAGGGTTGTCATTTAGAGCACTGCGACTTCATAACTCCATCTGTGCCACACCCAGAGCAAAAGGTTCTTTTGATGGGTACCGAACAGTCTAGGAAGGAAGGTTTCAGGTGCTTGCAGTTCCAGCAAATTCGGAATCGTTCACGGTGACTGTCAGGTTGCCGACCCGTTGCCGGAGATCGTTTCATCACTTCGTGGTTTGGAGTCTCGAATTGATCGGAATCAAACTCATCTGTTTCCCTATAATTAACAGCACCACGGGTCCATTCTTCAAAATGTGCTGATGGTAAGCGAAGCCAGGACTCTTGACGCTCCGCGATCCCATCATTAAAACATAGCTTATTAACTCCGTATGGACGACGAGCCAGTGTACGTTCTGTTTCCGATTTACGCCACACGGGCTCAATGCGACTGCTTCTCCTGACGAGATCTCCGGTCATCGCGAAATCGAAACCTACCAGATGCTCCTGAAGGCGGGTATTCAGATTTTTAAATAGGATGCATTGCAAGTCTACATCCACTAAAGGAACTTGTAACTGAAGAGTCAGCGCCTAAATTGCTTCATAAAATTCAATGAATGGTTCATTTGGACGTTGCCGCCGATCGTCTACAGCACGCCGAATGTCAACATCCGTAATATGTGGTTCAAAGCGTTCCGGAAATTCTGATCGAAGCTGGCTCTACGTCAGACTCCCATAAAGATCCCGCAGCTGCCAGTACCAATTCGCCGCCATAACTTTCAGTAGCAGGTGCGGGTCTTGTACCAATTCATGACGCGATAGTCCATAGTTAGCACCACAGGTGGACACTCCATCAAACATTAATCACCATCAAGTAATAGGAACCAATGCACGCGGATGTTCTCTTCTTCGAACTGCATCTCGAAAGCTAGCTCGTGGCTCAACAGCATTTGGGCCCATGGTAAGCGTGATCGAAAGAGGTTCGTTAACAACGCGAGCTGGCTGCGGAGCAGTAATGAGTGGCACAACTGTATGCCCAGGACCAACTTTTAGTGGAGTGCTGGAAGTTGAAAGACTGAGGGGCTCTAGCTCTCGATCAATGCGTGAATAGCTAGGGTCCCAGCTTGCTATTCTGTGACGCATTTTGAAATAAATCTTTCGAGTGGTAAAATTTCCAATATCAAAATCAAAATCCAGGCACTAACAAACATCCACCAAATTATCAAAAGAATTCACTGAATTCAGCCACACGGTGTCGTGATAATTTTACAAGTCACGAGGATGCAAAGTAAATTTAATAAAACTGTAATAAGATTTAATAGAGGTTTACTACATTATAATGATAATTCTCACGCTTCATATCCAGGAAAGGATTTGCATAAAGGAAAAGAAAAGGTTAAGAAATCAAACACCAAAAAATATATGAGAAAATGGGATTTTAGTATATAATGAAATAACATGACCACAAGTTGAACTCCGCAGCCGAGTCAAGAAAATTCGATGACCTTATTTTGTGAACTGATTACAGGATTTAAATTCATGTAAACTTACACCAAAAAGCTGGTGGAATCAGTCACGATCTAGTGACACCGAACTTTCCCGCCAGAAACAAAAGGCTCAAGGTACCGTAAAAATCAAAACTGCTCGCCATCTGGGCCAAACTACTTCGCAATTGAAGGTTATGTAAGTGACTTTCAACTCGAGTGGTTCCTTTCGCAACACCTCAAGCTGAGAGTCATTATACAAGATAAAGAGAGGCGACCCCCTGTCAAACACTGGACAACACAAGGTAGCACGACAACGGGCGCCAATGTTGCATTGACGACCGCTCGACCGGAATTAAATAATAACTTTAAACACTGTTTTGTCTTTCACTAGTAACTTCAAAAAGAAAAACGCGAAGAAAACAATTTAATAACTGGACGGATCGATCGGTAAGTAAACATTGTCGTCAATTACTTCTAATTTTATTCTGTTTTCAGGTAGTTGAAGCCGGATTCAACATTCTCCCCTCCGATGAGGCGACATGTCATATTTCACTGTAATTAGATTATTATTTATGTAATTTTAACTAATAACAAAGATCATCTTCATCTTCTCTGCTTCTGGTTTGCTACTTGATATTTCTCCTTGAACGATAGCACGGTTCTATGGTGCGGCATTTCCTCCTTGCGACCATGAACCATGCCCGGGAACTTGAGGTTTTCAGGCGCCTTGCCTCGCCATGCTGGAACTTTGGTTTGAATTTCAAAGCCGTGGGAAAGGAGAGGCGTTGGATCATGATAAGAACGAGAAGGAAATTCAAATAAATTTACTTGGTCAACGAAGATTCAAATAGTATACACATAGTAATAATGTTGGCTTTTACTTCATTGCCTTCAAATTTCATAATTTATGATATCTAATTCATTATTGTCGATCATTCATATAATATAAATTCAATTCATTGGCTGGGCTTTTTCTATGGGCAACAAGGCAATTTTAGCAATGGGCCGATCTAATTCCTGGTTGGCTGTGCGAATTGTTACTACTCTGGTTAGTCCATCTTTCCCAGAGTGAAGTTTAATAATTCGGCCCATACGTCATTTATACGATGGCAAACGATCATGTTTCACTAAAACCAAATCGTTAATTTCAACGTTTGGGCAGCGGCGATTTCATTTGGGTCTTTGCTGCAGTCTGGTTATGTATTCCATCGACCATCTTTTCCGAAAATTCTGTGTTATTTGTTGTGTTAATTGCCAGCGGTCCAACCGATTGAGTTTTATGTCCATGAAATTGTCCTCTGGCACTGCTTATAACGTGGCTCCTATCAAAAAATGTCCAGGTGTTAAGGCGTTTAAATCATTAGGATCGTTCGTCAGCGGGCAGAGAGGTCGTGAATTCAGGCACGCTTCTATTTTCGTCAGGACTGTGTGAAATTCTTCGAAGATCGAAGCTGCATTCTCCACAATTCTTCTCAAGTGATGCTTTGTAGACTTGACTCTAGCTTCCCACAACCAACCAAATGCCTTCATTAGAAAGTTCCTGTGCCAATATTTTGTTTCGTTCTATCGTTCGCTTCAATTCTTTATTGGCTCCAATGAAATTTGTACCACAATCACTATATAGGTGACTACATAGTCCGCGTCGGCCTACGAAACGTCGAAAAGCAGCTAAAAAACATTGTGTAGACAAATCGCCTACTAATCCCAAGTGGATTGCCTTCACAGCAAGACAAACAAATATTGCCACATAACTCTTGGATATCAACTGGACCGCAATAATCAACACCACAATGCGTGAATGGTCTGGAAGGAGTAATTCTTTGTTCTGGCAAATTACCCATTAATTGTGTTCTCGTTTGTGCCTTTTGTTTGTAACACACAATGCATTTCTGTATGAAGTGTCGAATTACGTTTCTCCCATCAATGATCCAGTATTTTTGTCTAATTATGTTTGACGTGAGTTGCACTCCTCCATGCAACGTAAGCAAATGATAATTCGAGCAAATGAGGGGTAAAAGCTTACTCCTTTTTGAGATAATTATCGGATATTTTATATCATAAGGAAGATCGGCGTTTGCAAGTCGACCACCAACTCGTAAGATTCCGTTCGCGTCTAAAAAGAGGTTCAATTTCAATAAATGACATTTATTATCGATAAGCCGTTTATGTCTCAAAAGTTCAATTTCTGCTTGATAGTCCGTTTGTTGCGAGTATCTAATCCAAAATTTTAAGCCCAAATTAAGGTCTATTGTACTCAAATGTGAGGATATGTTACGAATTCCCTTTACTAGTGATATGAATCTAAAGCAATAAGCGGTAATTCGGACAAGTCGTGTCAATGACGAATACTTGGCCAACCACGAGTCCAAAAATTGTGTTTCCAAATGAGATGCTAATAAGCTCATGATTGATTTTTTCCTCTTTTCTGTTACGCATGCTGGCAGAGACGGTTTAACAGGCCAATTTTCCCTTTGCTGTTTCAACCATTCAGGTCCATTCCACCACACAGTCTGCTTTCGGTGAGTTGCTTGGAAAAACACCGCGTGATGCCATATCTGCTGGATTCTGCTCCGACGGTACATAGTTCCATGGAATATCCTTGACCGCTTCATGACTCTGTGTAATTCGATTAGCTACAAAGGTTGTCCAAGTTGATGGATGCATGCCAAAACGATGGTTGAATCAGTCCATAAATATACCCCTGATACGTTTAAATTTAGTGATTGTGTAATCCGATGTACAATTTTAGCCAGCATGAGCGCTCTACATAATTCCAAACGTGGAATTGAAATAGCTTTAACCGGTGCTACCTTCGTTTTGGCTAATAGTAGTGAAGATGTATTGTTGGTTTGAGTCCGTGTAACGAAATAAACGACTGCCGCATACGCTTTCTGCGAGGCATCACTAAAACCATGCAATTCGATAAAATCGTTAGTTTCATTTTTTAACCATCTAGGTATTCTGATATTCTGTTGTTTCCAAATCTGATTTGAAAGTGTGCCATCTATCTGCTATGTCAGTAGGAACATTTTCATCCCAAGTTATCCCATCTAACCATAATGACTGCATCAATATTTTGGCTACGACAACGACTGGGGAAATCCATCCGAGGGGATCAAACAGTCTCGCTATGTCAGATAGTATTTTCCGTTTTGTATATATATCATCATTCATATCAATGTTTATCTTGTATGCAAATTCATCCGTGTTTGGATACCATATAATGCCAAGTGTTTTGAGACCCTGATCGAGATTCATATCTACGATTGGAAGGGTTTCACGGTCCTCCAAAGGAATATCACACAGGAGTTGTTCATGATTGGCTGCCCATTTCCGTAGTTTAAAACCTGCCGAGCTTAATAACTTTCTTAATTCATTTCTTTTAGCGAGGGCAAGGTCCAAACTGGGTCCACCGGACAAAAGATCGTCTACATCGTCCATGACAAACGAGGACTGTGAATCTTCCGCAAGTTTTTTGAGAGTACTGATGGCTAAAATGGTGCACAAGTCACACCAAAAGTAACTGTCGTCAAGCAATAGTCATAGATTGCTTCTTGAGGACTATTTCGCCAAACAATACGTTGTAAATTAGAATCTTCTGGATGTATACGAATTTGACGGTACATATTTTCAATATCTGCTATAAATACGAATTGTAAATATCTCCATTTTAGCAAGATGGTATCGAGGCTATTCGAGGCTGCTGCTTTTTTTGTATACCACATGATGAGGAAAGTAATTAATTTTGCATTTAGCAACTCCGTTATTGTCAACTTGCGATTCAATATTGTCACCGACTTCACGCATATGATTCAATTCCGAATATTCCCGAATGCACTTTGAATATTCCGTACATAAGTCAGGATTCTTTGCAAACTTTCTTTCCAACGACATTAGGCTGGAGAGCGAACTATTTCTTGATTCACTAAACATGTGTCGGTTAAAACCTTCTTGAAATGGCAGACGAGTAACATATCTACCATTTGTATCACGATAAGTATTTTTCAAGTAGAACTCTTCATAAAGATGGTCTTCTTCCGTTTGCTGCTTAAATACGTTGACTTCCTCCAATTCCCAAAATTTCCTAAGTTCTCCACATAAATCGTCATGATGGTTTACTTCCAATTTGAAACTATGAAGAGTACGATGCGGTTGAGTGTGCACTGCTCCTGCAACAATCCATCCTAAGCTTGTTCTTTGGACAATTGTTACCATCGAAAGTTTATGGATATCGCCTGATATAACTTGAGCATAAACATCCGCTCCCAGCAGTAAATCAATCCTTCCCGGTTTGCCGAAGTTGGGATCAGCTAAATTGAAGCTTTCCAATAGATTTTGTACTTCCGTAGAAACTTTTCAAGTGGGTATTAGATTTGTCAATTGATCTAATATATACCTGTAGGCTTCTATTTCCATCACAAAGATTTAACATAAAGCGTACGATTCCTTTCGTCGAAGTGTTGTTTGTTCTGCCTATACCACTAATATTAGTGTTTGTGTACATCCGTTTTACATTTAGCTGCTGGATGGCATTCTCACTAACGAACGGTGCTTGAGAGCCTTGATCCAATAATGCCCTTAAGTTTGCGCAACCACTGTACTGTCACTAATGAACACAAGAGAACTTGCTTTGGTACAACAGCACTCAGTGTTTGTGTTTCAGCTTCGTTCAAAGCAACACTTGATGCTGGTGCACGAATAGATGCAAACTCTACTGCGTCGGCGCTCAGTGGGCCGGAAGTTACCACATTTGTTGTCGCTGTCTCGCTATGCAGAAGAGTATGATGGGATTTTTTGCACTTTGTTCATCTACTACTACTTGAATAATTTGCAATTATGTATCCTTTCGTCAAGCAATTAATACAAAGCCTGTTCCGTTTAACAGTTTCGAACTTTGAATCGTATTTCCTTTCACTAAAGGAGGGACACTACCGAATGTGATGGTCTGCTCTACAAACTACACAACTTTGAGCCATTTGAGTTGCATAGTTCTGCAAGTTTTGGGGTTGAAACATGCTTGTATTTAAGGGAACTCGTATACGGTCTATTTTCGCAGCTTTCAATGCCCTAAATTTACGTTGCAAAAATTCAGATACATCATTCAATGAGGGAAGTGTGGTCCTCTGTGCATGCTCTTGTTCCCACTGTTGTCTTGTGGATGGAAATAATCTTTGTGTGACAATATGCACCAACGTGGCATGCCATAAATTTTCTATACCTTTGTTTTCAATGGCTTGAATACACTCCATCGCTTTATCAAGTAAAGTTTTTAGCGAGGATGCTGACTCACTAGCATTCGGTATCGATAACAAGCGTTTAAATTGCGTGCTCAACAAAACATTCACATTGTCGTACCTATCGTTTAGGACTCGCCAAGCAATGTCGTGATTCGCTTCAGTGATTGCATATTGTCGCAACATACCTTCAGCTTCCCCACATAGGCTACACATCAAATAGTGGAGCTTTTGCACCTTCAACATGTTCGGACGATTGTGGATGAGCGATTTAAATAAATCACGGAACGAAATCCACGAGTCATAGTTGCCATGGAACTTTGGTAAAGAAATACGAGGGAGTTTTATATCATCAAAGTGCGGCTCCAACTCCTGTGATCCGGTTCCCATAAGTGCTTTTCTTCTTGTCCAGTTTCTCCACCCTGAAAGATTCCTGAATCCTTTTGCTCCGATGCAATTTTATCTGCTACCTGCTGCTCTGCTGCCCGCTGTTTGCTCAACGCTTCTCTCAACTGCTCCTCTACTTCCGATGCGAATTTCAACTGCAACTCGTCAAACTGGCTGTATGTTTCACTCAAAAAATATTCCAAGTTGAGCTCAGCGTCTTCTCCTTTTAGTAACGAAAGTATTTTAAGATGGTTTTCGTTGAAAAGATCGTAGCTACTTTTCAACCTTTCTTGGATCTTCTCGCAAAACGAAACTTTTTTGCGAGTAACAGAATCCTATTTGTTATTAGACCGAAGTCTATTTAATTGCTGTAAAGCTAATTTCTGTTGCACCATCAAATTTTCCATAATGAGAACCGTGACGTACTTCAGTTATTTAGAACAGTTTTCACTGCGAAACTCACGAGTTACTACTTTGCAACAGTGCCCAATGTAATATTTGGAAAATTCCAACGGTATGGAATGCACTAACCAACAAGTATCTAGTTAGATTCCGATCTTATCAACACAATTCACAAGTTAATGAGTCGCCAATTCAATATAAATATTCAATCCACAAAATGCCCGATGTAGCTCAAATCAACTATTTGGCCAAAATCGAATTTTCCAATTACATATATGTCAATACACACTGTCTGCGTTCTGATTAGGGACTTCGCCCAATACTGAATCTCAAATTTCAATTTTTGATTTAGGGCCACAATATAACAATATTAAGGCCAACAAAGTGCTTGATGTGGCTTCAATAAAATGTTTGCCGAAAATCGCAAATTGGACTGAATAAATATATATTTCGCCCAATATTTAACTTCAAATTTCACAAAATCTATGTACTTCTTGTACCAATACGACCAAGTAAAAGGACAGGAAAAAATGGATGTATTATAATATATGGAGCATGTATGGAAATATATGGATATAAATGAAAATGTATTACAATGTATAAAAAGAGAATAAAAAGGAAGAACAGGACTTGCAGGCTTGCAGGATTCTGTACAGTTATACGAATTTCCCGATTATCCGCAATCGCGCCCACACTTGATATATTAAGTTTGTTTAAGTTTAAATCACTGTTTCTAATTCACCAGGCACTATAATTCCTTTAATTGTTTTCATTGTTTTCACAAACACTTAATTCCGACACGATAACATCAACTGATATTAGTTTCCGACGATATAACCTTCGATTATCCGGTTCGAAGAACCAAATGTTCTGTCTTTCACTAGTAATTTCAAGAAGAAAAACGCGAAGAAAACAATTTAATAGTTTATTTTCAATTCACTCATGCAAAACGATTCAAACGTATGGAAATGCGAAAAGTACAATGCGAAAAAATCGAAATGAAATGCGAAATAATCGAAATAAATGCGAAAGGTAGCGAATCAAACCAAAATTTTACTAACAAAGAAGAGAGCTCAACGAACTAGTACTTTTCTTATATAGCGATGAAAATTTCGGTACATTTTTAACTGTTTGATAAGCTACTATAAACTTAGTCGAAATTTCATAATAGAATACAGCATTAATATCCAACATCAGCTGACTGGAATTCGTTAATTCCACTGGAACACCTAAACGAGTCATACTGACAGTCACCTGTCAGCTGGACGGAACAAACACGGACAAGAATTATGTATAAATTAACGGAAATCCAATACGAATGATCTGATTAAACTGAAAACTATGGCCAAAGAAATGAAAAACAAAAAAACTCTAGCGCACCTGAACCGCTAGAAACACTAACGTTCGAAGAACAGTAGAAGAATCGTGCAGGTTTTGAGTGCATAATCCACCACATGAGCTGCTTATCACGGCCAAACTGTTTCAAACGCCACGTTCTACTTTGGTCTCAAGAATGCATTATAACTCATATGGTGGAAGGTTTCAGATATTACCACTGGCATGAATTTCAACGTTTATGAGAGCAAAACACGGGTTAATTATATTCGTTATCAGTTGCTTATTTCACAAAATTTCGAAAGCAGCATCTCATATAACATCAATGAAGAAAATGTTCAGTGACTGCAGCACTGTAACTGAAGTTGGTGTTTGGGGCTGCGATCCGAAAAATTTGCAGAACTTTGGGAATTGAAACATCGGTTATTTATTTTCATTGTAAATGTTTCCGGTATGAATACTAACTGTAAGCATTTATTGATACAAAAGTAGCATAACCGACTAGTGCTGGCAACCTTTCGCCAGTATCAAAGCCAAAAATATATCACATCTGCTTCACGTTGTTATATTACATTCGAAGTTATAGGAGTATAAAGAAATTTAGGATTACCTGCAGCGAGTTTTTTGAAATAATGGAAAGCTTAATATTTGCTGTTTATTGTCACTACAATATCATTACCAATTGAAAATTCTACGATAAAACCGCTTAATAAAGATATTGCAAACAAACACAAAACCAACAATAGCTGGCAACCCTATCGTGGCTTTTCAACCAAATTTGGCCTGAATAATGTTCATAGTAGGTTCCATTAATTGTATGAAATTCGTATTGATTTCATGACTGCACTGGAAGTTATAGGGCAAAAAGTTTTATATTCCTGAGCGAATTTTCAAAACCAAAGACACAAAAATTACCACAGCTGGCAGCACCAATCGAATTTTTCAACCAAATTTCTATCAAACAGAGTTTAGAGTAAGGTTCAGCTACTGTGTCAATTTCATGAAAATCTGGTAACTTATTCAAATTTCATAGGGCAAAAAGCAGTTTTTTTTCTTTGTAATTTTTCAAGATGGCACCACTGGCACAGAGTTGCCCATAATTCAAAATCGCTTCTATCAGACCTGGTCCTACTTAAGTTCAATGCATTCTGTAAATTTCAATGGTATCTGATTATTGATTCGTGAGTTCCCGTGAACAGAAGTTTTTGATGCTAAAAATATAGGTTAACTGGGAAAGGATTACCGTTCTTGCCGGACATGAAATTTTCAAAGTTTTACTTTGAACGTGTAGATAAAGCATAAGATTTGTGTACAGATTGGTTTTATTGTGAGAAACGGACAGTTTTTGGAAATTCGATGGTTTAATGTTTTCACTTCCAAATTTTTATTTTTTCAAATTTAAGACACCAAAATTATCATAGCTGGCAGCTCCAACCGAATTTCTCAACCAAATTTCTACCAAACGTGGTATTGAATAAGGTTCAGCTATTGTGTGAATTTCGTCAAAATCGAACGATTCAATCAGAATTTATAGGGCTAAAAGCAGTTATCTCTTTTAGTGATTTTTCAAGATGGCACCACTGGCACAAAATTACCCGCATTTCAAAATCACTTCTATCAGACCTGGTCCTATATAGGACCAATACATTCTGCAAATTTTAATTAATTCTGCTCATTGGATCGTGAGTTTCCGTGAACAGAAGTTTTTGATGCTAAAAATATAGGTAAATTGGGCAAGGGTTACCAGGCGTGCCCGTTATACCATATAAAATTTTTTTTTTGTTTATGTAAACAAAGCACAAGCTTTACTTACGAGTGGTTTTTTTTTTGAATAAGCGGCAGTTTTTCAAGAGAGACGATGATTTGAAGGTTTTCACTTCCAGTGCCTGCCCTAGCTACAGGGTTGCCAGCACGCTCATCAAAAGCTACACAAATCTACAACTAACTAATATCAATATGTCTTGAAAATTTCGTAATGATTGAATAACTCTGTAAAAAGTTATAGCAATTTAAAAATTTTCAAGTTTTTCCGTTCTGTTTTTAGGCACCCAGCGCACACATGGGGTTAAATAATTCCAAAACATTATCCGATTCACATGTAAAACACGTTCAAAATTTATTTCGTCAACTTTATTTTTGCAAAACTTATTTGTGTACGGAATAATAGGTATATTAAAAATATCACTAAAATGGCCGCCGGCGCCAAAGGGTTAAAGATTATTAACTTTTTGTGAGACCTGGCACTATTCTGCATATACACCAATGTGTCCTGAAAATTTCAACTCAATCGGCGCGTTCCTGAGATTTTTTCACTGAAATTTTTTGATGATATATATATATATATATATATATATATATATATATATATATATATATATATATATATATATATATATATATATATATATATATATATAAATATATATATATATATATATATATATATATATATATATATATATATATATATATATATATATATATATATATATATATATATATATATATATATATATATATATATATATATATATATATATATATATATATATATATATATATATATATATATATATATATATATATATATATAGAAATATGAATTTTTGGCCAAAGTGATTTTAATACTAATGTTCTTCTTCGAACATTAGTAAAAACTCTAGCGCACCTGAACCACTAGAAACACTAATGTTCGAAGAACAGTAGAAGAATCGTGCAGATTTTGAGTGCATATTCTACCACACGAGCTGCTTATTACAGCCAAACTGTTTCAAACGCCACGTTTCACTTTGGTATTAAGAATGCATTATGGGCCATTCAGACAAGCGTCTATACGTCCACGCGTCCATGCGTTTTCAGATTAAACGAGTCAAGTCAACTAAAATCCAGTTTTTTTAAGGCGGGGCTAAGGCGAAAGTGATCGGATACGGTGATTGATATACCATTGACTTAATTGTTTTACTTTCGCTCTTTGTCATTTCGAGATGATAAGTGGATGCAAGAGAGGATGGATATTACACGCTTGCAACGATGGTTTTCTTTATTTTCATATTATTTGAATTATAATAATTAATATTTGAAAACATCGTCGTGATCAATTTTAAAACATTACTAATTCCCATTCCTCAATTTTTCCCCATTTTTTTCTTCCTTCCAAACAAATTAATTGGTAGCAGACAATTTAATATATTTATCCATATGGCTATATATACCTTCATATAAAATTGTTTGTGTCTAGATATTCGTATGCATTCTAATTTTTTCGTAATAGTCCTGCACGTAAGGATGTAAAAAAAATATTATCCACATCATCATATAATAAAATAATCATCCACAAAACATGTATTTAAATGATCATCAACGAATCATCCACACATGCCGCTGAGCGAAAGAAATCATAATAAAATCTATTGTACATGAATCAGCATACTCCACCTCCTTCGCTTTAGACCCGCCTATATAAACAAAATCAAATTGACTCGTGTAAGCAAAACACGCTAGATCGCATGGAACGATGGACGCATGGACGCTTGTCTGAATAGCCCATTATAAATCAAAGGGTAGAAAGGTTTCAGATATTACCACTGGCGTGAATTTCAAAGTTTATGAGAGCAAAACATTTGTTAATTTTATTCGTTATCAGTTGCTTATTTCACAAAACTTTGAAAGCAGCATCTCATATAACATCAATGAAGAAAATGCTCAGTGCCTGCAGCACTGTAACTGAAGTTGGTGTTTGGGGCTGCGATCTGAAAAATTTGCAGAACTTTGGGAATTCAAACATTGTTTATTTATTTTCATTGTAAATGTTTCCGGTATGAATACTTACTGTAAGCATTTATTGATACAAAAGTAGCACAACCGACTCGTGCTGGCAACCTTTTGCCAGTATCAAAGCCAACAATACATCACATCTGCTTCACGTTGAAATTAACCTACCCAGCGAATTTCGTCTCGATTCGATGATTGCATTTGAAGTTATAGGAGTATAAAGAAATTTAGGGTGACAAGCCGCGACATTATCACAAATAATCGAAAACTTAATATTTGTTTTTTATTGTCACGATATCATTGCTATTTGAAAACTTTACGATAAAATCACTTAATAAAGATATTGCAAACAAACACAAAACTAGCAATAACTGGCGACTCTATCGTGGCTTTTCAACTTAATTCGGCCTGAATAAGGCCTATGATAGGTTTCGTATTTGTATTGAATTCGTATTGACTTCATGACTGCACTGGAAGTTATAAGGCAAAAAGCTTTATTTTCCTGAGCAGATTTTCGAAACCAAAGACACAAAAATTACCATAGCTGGCAGCACCAGTCGAATTTTTCAACCAAATTCTATCAAAAATGGCTTAGAGTAAGGTTCTGCTACTGTGTCAGTTTAATGAAAATCTGGTTACTGAATCAGAATTCATAGGACAAATAGTAGCTTTTTTTCTTTGTAATTTTTAGTAAAAGTGCACCACTGGCATAGAGTTGCCTAAAATTCAAAACTGCTTTTATCAAACCTGGTTCTACTTAAGTCCAATGTATTCTGCTAATTTCAACTGTATTTGATTATTGATTCGTGATTTCCCGTGAACATAAGTTTAAGATGCTAAAAATATAGGTTAATTGGGAAAAGGCTACCATTCTTGTCCGACATGAAATTTCCCAAGTTTTACTTTGAATGTGTAGATAAAGCATAAGATTTGTATACAAGTTGGTTTCTATTGTAAGAAACGGAAATTTTTTTAGGAGATTCGATGATTTGAATGTTTTCACTTTTAGTGCCTGCTGTAGCTACAAGGTTGCCAACACGTTCATAAAAAACTATGCAAGTGTGCAACTTAACAACATTATTTTGTCCTGTAAGTTTGCAAATTCAAAAATTTTCAAATTTTCCCAATCTCATTTTAGGTGCCTAGTGCACACATAGGGTTAAAAATTTCAAAGACATTATATATTCACATTAAAAAATTAAAAATTAAAATTATTTTTTGACAGAATAATAGGTAAATTTAAAATATCACCAAAATGGCCACTGGCGCCAAAGGGTTAAAGATTATTAACTTTTTGTGAGACCTGGCACTATTCTGCATATACACCAATGTTTCTTGAAAATTTAAATTCAATCGGATGGCGCGTTTATGAGATATTTTCACTGAAATTTTTTGATGATATATATATATATATATATATATATATATATATATATATATATATGTAGATATATATATATATACATATATATATATATATATATATATATATATATATATATATATATATATATATATATATATACATATATATATGTATATATATATATATATATATATATATATATATATATATATATATATATATATATATATATATATATATATATATATATATATATATATATATATATATATATAGAAATATGAATTTTTGCCAAAGTGATTTTAATACTAATGTTCCTCTTCGAACATTAGTAAAAAATATTTTTTTTTGGATTTGTTTCACTATGAGCTTTTTGCAGATTGATGATTCGATGAAAATGTCGCGAATTATTTCACATATTGAGATATGTCGTGTGACTGACAAATTGGAAAAAAAATGGCATAAAGTCAATCGACCTTAACCAGAATTAAAATACACAATGAGCTACTCTTCTATCGCAGTATTTCTAATTAAAATTGTTTAGTCTTATATATCATTAATTTCACACAAATTCAAAAAAAAATTGTTTTACTATCTCATATACACACTTAAACAGCATAAATAAACATCTTTATAGGCCACAATTCCAGGGAGGTATATTCATTTGAATATGAATCAAAGAAAACATCAAAATAGAGAAAAACTAAATTACAGTAGTCATTAGATCACTGTGTGTGAAAAAAAATATCTACCACAGAGATAGACAGCGACTTGGTTTAAACACTAAGAGACTCTGCTCCTCCATATTCTTACGTTGTTTGCCGGACCAAGGAGTTTAAGATGGGAAGAACATCCATTGAAGACGAATACCATGAAGGACGTTCATCCACGTCCCTCACTGAAGACAACGTGAAAAAAGTCGAAGATGTCGTGTTGGCACATCAAAGAGTGATAATCAGCCAAGAATGTTAACCGACGAGCAAAAGAAGAAACGGGCCGAAATTCCGATGGTTAATCTCGTAAAGTTTCAGGCAAATCTGGAGAAGTTTTTGTCATCTTTCGTAACCATCGCCGAGAATTGGATCCACGATTTTGATCCAGAAGCCAAACAGCAATCGATGACGTGGAAGCAATCCTTTTCACCGGCGCCGAAGAAATTCAAGGTGTCGAGTTCGGCAGATACGGCTTTGCATCAGTTTTTTGGGATGCTGCGGGAATTATTATTTTGAAATGGTTGGAAAAAGAACCCATTATATCAGGCTTTTACTTGGGCTATTAAGAAACAAAGACACGGCAAACTGCGTGCCGAAGTGCTGTTGCATCAAGACAACGGACCAGCTTACAAGGCTGCAGTTGCGATAGCTGCAATTCAAGAAACATAATTCAAGCTGCTTGAACATCCGCCCTATTCACAAGATCTAGCTTCCAGTGACGTCTACCTCTTTCCTCGGCTCAAGCAATATCTTTAGGGCAAGAAATTTGAAGATTATCGCGAAGTCATTGTTTTCTAAGTGAATCTTGGGTTTGGAAAAAAGATGGACTAAATATATTAGGCGCGTTTTTTTGCTCCGATACAGAACAGAATAGAACTATGCCAAACTATGACATAGGTTGCTGTATTCGCTGTGGTAGCACAAAACAGCTGAAAATAACGAGCTTAAACGACCACAATCGATAGAAAATATAAAAAGATTTAACAGAAAATTACCTCTTTTAACTTTCTACACATTGTGAGGGCTTTTTGTGAGCAGGCCAGCAAACTGCCCTGGCCGCCATGTACTATAGTCCTCCACGCCATGTACTATAGCCCTCGACGCCATCTGCATGGCGTGAAGGACTATGTTACATGGTGTGGAGGGCTATAAGCATAACGCCTGCTCCTATGTACTTTTCGCCATGTATTATGGCGTGTGGCGCTATATTTTATCACAATCCCGAAATCGACTATGAACATGGCGCCAGAAGTCTATAGATTATGGCGTCTAGCACTATGTATTTTTTCAGTGTAGTACAAACTAGCTTAACCTACTGGTGCATGTAATATTTAAATGTTTTGTCCTGAATTGGAAAATTTTAAACAAGAATTCAAGAGACGATTTGCAAATCTCAATAGCCTTCAACCGATTTTTGAATTTATTTCATTTTTTTTTTTAGAAAATTCGATAACGAGGATATTTCATCAAATCTAGTTCATACTTAACAATTGAATTCATCGGATCTAGAGTTAGAAATTTTAACAATAGCACGCGCACATGAAAATTATTTTTGGATTTTATAACCATAAAAAATATCCAGTATGTAGATTGGTAGCAAAGAGGATATTTGCATTTTTCTCAAATGGAAAACATCGAATCGCAACTTAGGAGTTCTCTGACTGATGACCACTTAATGGCATCTGCTCGATTGTGCATCAGTGCTTACAAGCCTAACTCTACAATACTTTTTGATGAAATGGAGAGTCACGCATATACATGAAAAGTTAATCCAAAATATTTATTAATAAAGTACATTGCACAAAGTAGTAATACAATGTAGCGCACCTGAAACGCTAGAAACACTAATGTTCGAAGAACAGTAGAAGAATCGTGCAGGTTTTGAGTGCATATTCCACCACATGAGCTGCTTATTACGGCCAAACTGTTTCAAATGCCACGTTTTACTTTGGTCTCAAGAATGCATTATAACTCATATGGTAGAAGGTTTCAGATATTACCACTGGCATGGGTTTCAAAGTTTATGAAAGAAAAACACTTGTTAATTATATTCGTTATCAGTTGCTTATTTCACCAAACTTTGAAAGCAGCATCTCATATAACATCAATGAAGAAAATGCTCAGTGCCTGCAGCACTGTAACTGTGTGGGGCTGCGATCTGAAAAATTTGCAGAACTTAGGGAATTGAAACATCGGTTATCTATTTTCATTGTAAATGTTTCCGGTATGAATACTAACTGTAAGCATTTATTGATTCAAAAGTAGCACAACCGACTCGTGCTGGCAACCTTTCGCCAGTATCAAAGCCAAGAATATATCACATCTGCTTCACGTTGTTATATTACATTCGAAGTTATAGGAGTATAAAGAAATTAAGGGTTACCTACAGCGAGTTTTTTCAAATAATCGAAAGTTTAATATTTGCTGTTTATTGTCACTACAATATCATTACCAATTGAAAATTCGACGATAGAACCGCTTAATAAAGATATTGCAAACAAACACAAAACAAACAATAGCTGGCAACCCTATCAAGGCTTTTCAACCAAATTTGGCCTAAATAATGCCTATAATAGGTTCCATTAATTGTATGAAATTCGTATTGATTTCATGTTTGCACTGGAAGTTATAGGGCAAAAAGTTTTATTTTCCTGAGAGAATTTTCAAAACCAAAGACACAAAAATTACCATAGCTGGCAGCACCAACCATATTTTTCAACCAAATTTCTATCAAACAGAGTTTAGAGTAAGGTGCAGCGACTGTGTCAATTTCACTAAAATCTAGTTACTAACTCACATTTCATAGGGCAAAAAGCATTTTTTTTTTCTGTGTAATTTTTCAAGATGGCACCACTGGCACAGAGTTGCCCACAATTCAAAATCGCTTCTATCAGACCTGGTTCTACTAAAGTCCAATGCATTCTGTAAATTTCAATGGTATCTGATTATTGGTTCGTGAATTCCTGTGAACATAAGTTTTTGATGCTAAAAATATAGGTTAGCTGGGAAAGGGTTACCGTTCTTGTCCGACATGAAATTTCCAAAGTTTTACTTTGAACGTGTAGATAAAGCATAAGATTTGTATACAGATTGGTTTTATTGTAAGAAACGGATATTTTTAGGATATTCGATGATTTGAATGTTTTCACTTCCAAATTTTTATTTTTTCAAATTTAAGACACCAAAATTATCATAGCTGGCAGCTCCAACCGAATTTTTCACCCAAATTTCTACCAAAGGTGGTTTGAAGTAAGATTCAGTTAATGCGTGAATTTTGTCGAAATCGAACGATTCAATCAGAATTTATAGGGCTAAAAGCAGTTTTCTCTTTTAGTGATTTTTCAAGATGGCACCACTGGAACAGAATCGCCTGCAGTTCAAAATTACTTCTATCAGACCTGGTCCTATTTAAGACCAATACAGTCTGCAAATTTCAATCGATTCTGCTCATCGGATCGTGAGTTTCCGTGAACAGAAGTTTTTGATGCTAAAAATATATGTAAATTGGGCAAGGGTTACCAGGCGTGCCCGTTATACCATATCAAATTTTTTTTTGTCTATGTAAAAAAAGCACGAAATTTACATATGAGTGGCTTTTTTTTGAAGAAACGGCATTTTTTCAAGAGAGGCGATAATTTGGGAGTTATCATTTTCAGTGCTTGCCCTAGCTTCAGGGTTGCCAGCACGCTCATCAAAACAATTTTACAACTACACAAATTTACAACTAAACAATACCAATATGTGTTGAAAATTTGGTAATGATTGAAAGGCTCTGTCAAAAGTTATCGCGATTTAAAAATTTTCAATTTTTCCCGTTCTCTTTTTAGGCACCCAGCGCACACATGGGGTTAAAAAATTCCAAAACATTATCCGATTCACATGTAAAACACGTTCAAAATTTATTTCAAGAACTTTATTTTTGCAAAACTTATTTGTGTACGGAATAATAGGTATATTAAAAATATCACTAAAATGGCCGCCGGCGCCAAAGGGTTAGAGATTTTTAACTTTTTCTGAGACCTGGCACTATTCTGCATATACACCAATGTGTCCCCAAAATTTCAGTTCAATCGAATGGCGCGTTCCTGAGATTTTTTCACTGAAATTGTTTGATGATATATGTATATATATATATATATATATATATATATATATATATATATATATATATATATATATATATATATATATATCTATATATATATATATATATATATATATATATATTAAGCAGCATATGCATATATATATATATATATATATATATATATATATATATATATATTAAGCATAGTTTATATTTTATATATATATATATATATATATATATATATATATATATATATATATTAAGCAGCATATGCATATATATATATATATATATATATATATATATATATATATATATATATATATATATATATATATATATATATATATATATATTAAGCATAGTTTATATTTTATATATATATATATATATATATATATATATATATATATATATATATATATATATATATATATATATATATATATATATATATATAGATATATAGATATATATATATATATATATATATATATATATATATATATACTATATATATATATATATATATATATATATATATATATATATATATATATATATGTATATATATATATATATATATATATATATATATATATATATATATATATAAATATGAATTTTTGGCCAAAGTGATTTTAATACTAATGTTCTTCTTCGAACATTAGTAAAAATTAATGTCGATCATACCAGTATTAGGTTTGCCCACCCCTGATCTATAGGTTTCTGTTTTATGACGGAATGTATCGTGTTATTATATTCATAGACTGCGTTATAAATCTCGTCTTTAGGGGTAGATTTATTTTGTGTACTTAATAGTCTTATTAATTCGATAAGAGTAGAATGAACTCTTTCGATAGATGCATTGGTTACAGAATGCTGTACAGGGGTTAAATAGTGTTCAATTTTTAGTGTGTGTAACAAATTTTTTGTTATACTGCTCGTGAATATACTTCCTTTATATGTTGTAAGATGTGTAATTTTAGGGAAAATTGTTCTGAAAATCTGCATAAAATGGTTTGATATATTTAGTTTGTTTGGGATCAAATGAAGTTAGGTATGTTTCGAAAATTTGTCTATAAATGATATATACATTTCATTATTCATATGGAAGATATCTGCTTGGATATGCGTTCCTGGTTCTGTTGGTAGAGGAGTTTTTCCTAATTCGTGTTTCTTTGGTCTTCTTTCATACTTATTTGTTAAGTAGTTTTCGCAGTTTTTTGCATAGATATCTATTAGATTTTTCATTTGTGGCCAGAAATATTTTTCCTGTAATTCTTGTAAATTATTTTTTGTGTTTCTATGTGCTCTATTGTGCACTTTTTGTATTAAATACGATTGCTTTTCCTGTTCTATGATGTCTTCTAGTCTTCTTTGTAAGAATATCTTTTTATAATTTTAATAGTTTTTTTGAATGGTATTTTTTACTTTATACCATGTTTCAAATGTAGTATGAAATGCGTTTTTTATTTTGGGGCTCATTACTGTTTTCAGTTGTTTTGTTAAATACTGGGTTGTAGTAAATGTTATTTCCCAATTTGTATATCCCATAAATGGTTGGATTAATTTCGTATTTTCATAGCTTCCTTCTTGTAATATTATACGATTTTTGAATACGTTTATTGGTTTTGGAGTCGTTTTGATTTCTTCATTGTCAGAACTCTCCTCCGAGTGTATACTGTGGTCTGACGTATTGTTTATTTCTTGACGTGATAATGCTTCTGCTACTGTATTTTGTTTTCCAGGCTTGTATACTAGCTTAGCGCCGTATTCTTCAATGAGATTTTTCCAGCGTTTTAATTTTGCATTTGGGTTATTGCTTGAGTAAAATATCAAAGATTGGTGATCCGTATAGATCGTCAGATCTGCAATGCCGTAAAGGTGATTGCGCAATTTTTGTAAAGCCCAAACTATTGCTAGTAATTCTTTTTCGTTCGTTGAATAATTTTGCTTTGTTTTACTCAGAGTCCTTGATATGAATGTTATTGGATTACGATCCTGACTAAGAACTGCTCCTATGGCTACGTTGCTTGCGTCGGTCGTCAATTCAAAAGGTTTATTATAATCTGGTTGATAGTAGTAAGCAACAATCCGTACAAAGGATAATCCCATATGGACGAAACAATATCCATATCCATGCAGTCATAATGAATTTTTGAACGAGGAAATAAGTAAGCTATTAGAAAACGGAATTACAAGGCCAAGCAAATCACCTTATAACTCTCCAGTTTGGGTCGTACCTAAAAAGGGGACCGACGGAAAAAATTAAACAATTAAATTCCCATACAATCACAGACTGCTACCCTATACCAGATGTTAGTATGACCATCCAAAACTTGGGCAAAGCAAAAGTATTCTCAACACTAGACTTGGAATCTGGTTTCCACCAAGTTTTTATAATAAAGGAAGACATTGAAAAGACGGCATTTTCCATAAATGGAGCGAAGTACGAATTCGTACGTATGCCCTTCGGACTAAAAAATGCACCGGCCATCTTCCAAAGATGTGTAGACGATATACTCCGGCCCTTCATTGGAAAGTTTGCTCACATCTATATTGATGATGTTCTGATATTTTTTTCATCAGCCGAAGAACATATTAAACATATCAAAATAATCGTAGATGCTCTACAAAAAGCCAATATGAAGCTATCAACGGAAAAGTCCCACTTCTATAAGAATGAAATTGAATACTTAGGTCATATCATTAGACACAACAAAATTTCAGTGGATCCAACAAAAATAAAAACCATTGAAGAATACCCACTACCAAAAGATTTAAAATCATTAAGAGGATTTTTGGGTTTAGCCTCATACTACAGGAAGTTTATCAAGATTTTCACACATATTGCAAAACCTTTAACATTGCACCTCCAAGAAGAGAATGCAAAATTGGAAAAAACAAAAGTAAGAATACGAAGATTACCTTAGAAGAATTAGCAATTGAATCGTTTAATAAATTAAAAGAAAAATTGAGAGAGCAAATAGAACTCTATCAACCAGATTATAATAAACCTTTTGAATAGACGACCGACGCAAGCAACGTAGCCATAGGAGCAGTTCTTAGTCGGGATCGTAATCCAATAACATTCATATCAAGGACTCTGAGTAAAACAAAGCAAAATTATTCAACGAACGAAAAAGAGTTACTAGCAATAGTTTGGGCTTTACAAAAATTGCGCAATCACCTTTACGGCATTGCAGATCTGACGATCTATACGGATCACCAATCTTTGATATTTTACTCAAGCAATAACCCAAATGCAAAATTAAAACGCTGGAAAAATCTCATTGAAGAATACGGCGCTAAGCTAGTATACAAGCCTGGAAAACAAAATACAGTAGCAGAAGCATTATCACGTCAAGAAATAAACAATACGTCAGACCACAGTATACACTCGGAGGAGAGTTCTGACAATGAAGAAATCAAAACGACTCCAAAACCAATAAACGTATTCAAAAATCGTATAATATTACAAGAAGGAAGCTATAAAAATACGAAATTAATCCAACCATATATAGGATATACAAATTGGGAAATAACATTTACTACAACCCAGTATTTAACAAAACAACTGAAAACAGTAATGAGCCCCAAAATAAAAAACGCATTTCATACTACATTTGAAACATGGTATAAAGTAAAAAATACCATTCAAAAAAACTATTAAAATTATAAAAAGATATTCTTACAAAGAAGACTAGAAGACATCATAGAACAGGAAAAGCAATAGTATTTAATACAAAAAGTGCACAATAGAGCACATAGAAACACAAAAAATAATTTACAAGAATTACAGGAAAAATATTTCTGGCCACAAATGAAAAATCAAATAGATATCTATGCGAAAAACTGCGAAAACTACTTAACAAATAAGTATGAAAGAAGGCCAAAGAAACACGAATTAGGAAAAACTCCTCTACCAACAGAACCAGGAACGCATATCCAAGCAGATATCTTCCATATGAATAATGAAATGTATATATCATTTAGAGGCAAATTTTTCGAAACATACCTGACTTCATTTGATCCCAAACAAACTAAATATATCAAACCATTTTATGCAGATTTTCAGAACAATTTTCCCTAAAATTACACATCTTACAACATATAATGGAAGTATATTCACGAGCAGTATAACAAAAAATTTGTTACACACACTAAAAATTGAACATTATTTAACCCCTGTACAGCATTCTGTAACCAATGCATCTATCGAAAGAGTTCATTCTACTCTTATCGAATTAATAAGACTATTAAGTACACAAAATAAATCTACCCCTAAAGACGAGATTTATAATGCAGTCTATGAATATAATAACACGATACATTCCGTCATAAAACAGAAACCTATAGATCAGGGGTGGGCAAACCTAATACTGGTATGATCGACATTAATTTTTTTTTAATTTATGCGCGATCGACTTTGAAAAATGGGTTGAATTAAAAAGAAATAAAAATGTAATTAAGGTCTTTATTGATATTAAGAATATTAAATACCTTGTATTACTACTTTGTGCAATGTACTTTATTAATAAATATTTTGGATTAACTTTTCATGTTTATGCGTGTCTCTCCATTTCATCAAAAAGTATTGTAGAGTTAGGCTTGTAAGCACTGATGCACAATCGAGCAGATGCCATTAAGTGGTCATCACTCAGAGAACTCCTAAGTTGCGATTCGATGTTTTTCATTTGAGAAAAATGCAAATATCCTCTTTGCTACCAATCTACATACTGGATATTTTTTTATGGCAATAAAATCCAAAAATAATTTTCATTTGCGCGTGCTATTGTTAAAATTTCTTACTCTAGATCCGATGAATTAAATTGTAAAGTATGAACTAGATTTGATGAAATATCCTCGTTATCGAATTTTCTAAAAAAAAAAATGAAATAAATTCAAAAATCGGTTGAAGGCTATTGAGATTTGCAAATCGTCTCTTGAATTCTTGTTTAAAATTTTCCAATTCAGGACAAAACATTTAAATATTACATGCACCAGTAGGTTAGGCTAGTTTGTACTACACTGAAAAAACACATAGTGCCAGACGCCATAATCTATAGACTTCTGGCGCCATGTTCATAGTCGATTTCGGGATTGTGATAAAATATAGCGCCACACGCCATAATACATGGCGAAAAGTACATAGGAGCAGGCGTTATGCTTATAGCCCTCCACACCATGTACTATAGTCTTCCACGCCATGTAACATAGTCCTTCACGCCATGCAGATGGCGTCGAGGGCTATAGTACATGGCGTGAAGGACTATAGTACATGGCGTGGGGGACTATAGTATATGGTGTGGAGGGCTATAAGCATAGCGTCTGCTCTTATGTACTATGGCGTGTGGCGCTATATTTTATCACAAATCGACTGAAATCGACTATGTACATGGCGCCAGAAGTCTATAAATAATGGCGTCTGTTGCTATGTGTTTTTTCAGTGCAAAAACATGCTTTTCGAGCGTAATGATTACGATTGATTTGCAGTTTATTTTTGAATTAAAGTTTTATTCGATTAAAATTTGTGTGCAAAAATTATTTGACACCCGTGGCTCAGTTTTTTCGATTGATTATCGAAATTTTCGCAGCGTGAAGATCGCTTACCAATGTATCACGAAGACTTGATCAATTTTCCTCCCGTTTCTTCATCCCTTTTTTGGCTGACTAATTGTATTTGGGGTGTTTCTATTAGCTTAACAATCTTATTGCCGATGTTTTCAGTCAACTAACCTACTACAATAAAACCTCTCCTATACTCTGACTGAGAACTTTGTTTTCCTGGAGCTGGTGCTGCACATTTTGCTCCCTTTTCTGGGCGAGTGTTTTATTCACTCGGCTAGCATCTCAACAAAATTTGGTTAATCGTTTAACATTGTAATTAAATAAGATCCCTTAGGTCGGGGTAAGTTTTGTTTGTGTCATTCCTGAGCTGAAGATGATTCATGGTGGGGTTTGAGTGTCGGCCTATTGTGTCAAAAAGTTTTAGTGCTTTATCTCGTATGTATTTGTCTATTGTATCAAATCTTAAGTCTTTGTGAATATCTTTATTTCTTACGTACCATGGAAATTGAAAGATCCTACGAAGGAAAATGTTTTGGCAGATTTGGAGCTGATGTTTGTGGGTTTTATATGTTTGTTGAATTATTGAGCTACCGTATAGTAGAGTGGGTCTTATAATTTGTTTGTAGATAAGGAGTCTGTTTTTTCCATTGAGCCTTTTGTTTTTAAGCATGGGAAGCAGGGAATTGATTTTGAGAGTGCATTTAGCTCTTTTTTTTCTAATGTGTTCTTTCCAATTAAGTCTTCTGTCGAATGTGAGTCCCAAGTATTTTGCTGTTGTTGACCAACTAATTTCTTGTCCGTCTACCTGTATAGTTGTTGGTTGCTGTCTTCTTCGTCTTGTGATAAATATTGCTTGTGTCTTGTCGGGGTTGATTCTAATTTTCCATTTTCGAAAATAGTTTAAGAGTAGATTAGTTGAGTTTTGTGGACTCGACGAGATGATCTGTGCTGATAGGGATGTATGAAATATACACGTATCGTCTGCGAATAGAGCTAGTTTAGTATTCCTGTTCGGTTGGGTGGGTATGTCTGCTGTATACAATGTGTATAATATGGGTGAGAGTGGAGATCCTTGTAGGACGCCTGCTTCAATTAGCCGCTCGTTCGAGAGGTGATCGTCAACTCGAACTTGAAATTTTCTGCCTGTGAGAAAAGACGCAATGGTCTTAATAAGTGGGAGAGGGATTTGGAGTTCATGCATTTTGAAGATAAGTCCTGCATGCCAGACTTTATCAAATGCCTTGGATACATCGAACATAATAAGCCCCGTTGATTTTGTCTGGTTGAATCCAGTTATAATGCCTTGCGCAACTCTTGCAAGTTGGAGCTCGCAGGAATGATTCGGTCTGAAACCATACTGTTCATACATTTCCTGACACAGGCGCGAGAAAAGGATTCTCTCCGCAATTTTTGCTATAGAGCTGAGTAGACTAATAAGTCGCCAGTTTTGTGGAAAAGTAAGGTCTTTCCCAGGTTTGGGGATGACTGTAATCGTTGCCATTTTGCAGCCTGTAGGGTACTCTTGTTTTTCGAACATTGTATTTATGAGATCAGCAATGGCTTGAATAATATTATCGGGTAGGCGTTTTAGGCAGTCATTACTAATGCCATCTCGGCCGGGAGCTTTGCGGCGTTTGAGCCCATTTATTGTATCCTTGACCTCCTGAGTACTAGTTTCTAAAATGATGTAGTTTGGGGGGGGGGGGGGGGGGCTGTCGAATTTAGAATACTATTACTGACCCTAAGTACTCTCCTCTCGAATAATTCCTCTTCTGAATCTTCGTCTGAAAAGATGTTTTCACGGAACTGTAGCTTTAGTGTGTCTGCAAAGGCTCCCGCTTTTCCTTCCTTGTAGTACTGGAGTCCCTGTGTACCGTGAATAGGTACCTTGGCTACTTTAGATTTTTTTTGGAAATATTTCGTTAGCCTCATGAAATTATTGTCCCCTGACTCAAGACTTTCTAGGAAGTTGCCCCATTGCTCGTTTTGGAATTCATATATTTTTAGCCGGATGAGGTTCGTGATTCGATTGGACTCTCCTCTGAGGTTTGGATCTCCTGAACTTCTAGATCTCCTTCGAATTCTATTTCTTTTTCGAATTAGATTTTTTATACACCCTGGAAGCTCATATGGGCTGTTTCCTGTTACCGTTTTGGTTGAGGTATTTTCTTCAAGGACCTGTTATATTTTTCCAGTTAATATGCTGTTCATGGCGTCTATGTTATTGTTTTCTGCACCTAGTGGACAGGATATGTTAGCCAGTGTATTATGGAAGCTTTCCCAATTTGTGGATTTTCGGAGTCTTAGGGGGTTGTCGATGTGAATCTCTTGAATGGTGAAGAGAACTGGCTTGTGGTCTGAAGGTAACTCATCGAGCACTGTTATGGATCAGTCACTGTTTAGTGCATTGAAATCCCCTGCTAAGAAGAGTGGCCGTTGATGGTCAAATAGTTTTTCAAGATCAGGTATGAAGTTTTTTTAGCTTGGCGGTTTATACGCTGAAATAATCTCGAATTCGAGAGCGTTCCCTAGCACTTTGATCGCTGTTGCTTCGAGTTCTTGTAGTATGATGATTAATTATATTTTTAATGAGGACTGCTGTGCCGCCTCCCCTTCCAGTTAATCTATCATTGCGATAGAGAGTATGGTTGGGAATGCGGAATTGATGACAGGGTTTCAGGAAAGTTTCTTGGATTAGCATGATGTCAACTCTGTGATCAAGCAGGAATTGTGTTAGCTCTCTCTTTTTGTTGATAAGAGAGTTGGCATTCCAAGAAATGATGGAGATTGGTCTCTGATTATTTCCTAGCATAATGTGAGGCCACGCTTGACGTTGGGAGGGATGATTGTGCATTGAATATGCTTTGGACCATTTTGGCCATCATGTCTTGCATCATATGCTGGAATTGCTGTTGTATACCAGCGAACAGCTGATCCATTTGCCCTGTGCTGGGGATCGCACTTGTTTTCCCTATCTGAGCTTGGGGGTTGGTTGGTTTTGTGGTTGTTGTTTGTTGTTGGAGGGGTTGATTTTTCGCGATTTCAGCGAGGATTTCTTTGAGGTTTTGGGGATTACGAGGGCAATCTCTGTAGCTTGCTGGGTGGTCTCCTCCACAATTCACGCATTTTGCTTTTTCTTCGGGTTTTTTGGGACAGCACTTGAAGTGATGAAGACCATCACATTTCACGCATCTTGGTTGCGCGTGGCAGTTGTTTGACGAGTGTCCAAACTGCAGGCAATTATGGCATTGTTCTTGACCTTTTCTAGGTTTTTGGGTTTCTACCTGAACTAGTAGGTGGCAAATAGCACGAATATTGTAAATACCCGTTTCATTTTTGGGCAACAATACTTTTAATAATTTGGACGTTCCTGTTCTTGTTTTCAGGAAGAAACACTCAATTGGATAAAAGCCCTGTGCTTCCAAACCTTCTACTACTTCTTCAGAAGGCATGCCGTGTAGGCCCCTGATAATGACGTTCAGGTTTTTCTCCTCAGGGAGGAGATAGGTATGGTATTGTATCTTCCTCTCGGTTAGGAATTTGGTCATATTTCGGTGGTCTTTGGTTGATTCGGGACTTATCTGGACTCCTAGATAGATCCGTTTTGCAGACGTGAATTTGAAGTTCAGTCTACGAAACTCTTTTTCTACTTGCCATTTCTCAGGCTGGCGGAGAATGATTGGTACAGTCTTTCCGCCGGTTGGAGGATTTTGTGGCTTGGACACTGTATTTTTTGAATTGAGTGTAATTTTTCTACTGGTTTCGGTGAAGAAAGTGACGGGAATTCTTCCATTTCGACGTTGTTAACGTCAGGAGTTTCTGAGAGGTTACTTTCATCATCGGATGAATCTACAGTTTTAGCGTCACAACTATTTTCGGTCCTCTTCCTCTTGGTTGGAGTACCAATAACCACCTTATTTTTATTGGCCTTTTTAACTTTTTTTACTCTCTTGGGGCCTACCAAGGAGTTTTGAAGGGATTTAAGTAGTTTTTTCAAATCTGCATTTTGAGATCTTTGCTGTTTAAATTCGAAATTGATGCCCTCAATAAGCTGGGGCTGTCGTGCTAGATCTGCTCGAAGGCTTAAAATAATACTGTCTTTGTCTATTATTTCAGAAGGATTAAGGTCGGAGTGTGTCTCCGACCTCTCGTAATTATTCATATCAAATTCAGCACAGGAAGGATAATTTAATAAGAGGAAGATTGATAAATTGTTTTAATATATATATATATATATATATATATATATATATATATATATATATATATATATATATATATATATATATATATATATATATATATATATATATATATTTTTTAAACGTTTAACCACCTTTACGTTGAAATTACTAGCCTTTTTTTATCTGCTCGCTTTAATGTCGGCTGATTCTCTGTTAATTATTCCTTTTCGACGTCTGCTGCCACACTGCTACTACCTGCTCGTTTGAATTCAATTTGCCCTTTGGGATAGCTCCTCATCGCTTGCTGGTCACTTGTGTATTTCGTTCGCTCTTCGTCTAAATCTTTCGGCTGCTCGAGTCGTCTAAATAACTTGCCTGCTCGGCAACGTCGTAATCGCTCGACTCGAACGCTAATTACCGCTCTTCGTCTCTGCTATTCGCTGTCGCTCGCTAATCCAAATCGCTCAAGTCGCTCTACGTCTTCTCATCTCCAAACACAGTATGGTTGCGAGTTATAATTGGAGTGCCATGAGCCATATTACATGGCTCATGGCACTATGTAATATAGCGTGTGGGGCCATAATTTCTGTGCTATGTAATTATGGCGCTGGGAGCCATACTGCATAGCTCAGGGTACTATATACATAGCGTGTGGGACCATAAATTCTGCGCCATGTTACATAGGACCACGCGCTATGTAGATTCTGACATTATGGCGCGGGGAGCCATATTGCATAGCTCAGAGTACTATGTACATAGCGTATGGGGCCATAAATAATGCGCTATGTTACATAGCTCTGGGCGCCATGTGGATTTTTTTCAGTGTAGTTGGCACAAGGCCACATATAGACCTATTGGTACACAGTGATACCAGATAAATGGGCCAGGTGAAAAAAATTCAGTCCAAGCGGCCATCGAAGGCCCCGGACTTTTTCGCGAGCTATCTTTGAGCTTTTGCATTTTAGATTCACCAGTAAGTTTAATATGTTTTTCTAAAGCTGGAAAATATTTAAAAAAATTGTCTATTTAATTGTGAAGCAAAAGGTTTTAATTTTACTTAAAAAACATTTACCGAACTCAACAATTCAACAATATTTTTCTTTTTCTTGTAATTGTAAATTAAGCAAGTTGTAACGGCCCATAAAATCCGTAAGAAATGCTAATTTCTTTACCCACACTGGATCTTTGAATTGCTCATGTTTTTCTCCCAATATGTCCAAAAATACAATAATTTCAGGCAAAAGATTTAGAAATTTTTGCAAAAAGCTTCTTCAGCTAAGTGATCTAAAGCTTAGTACTGTTTTCGATTTCACGTTAAATTTTCATGGAAATTTTCACGTGATATTTATTTCGGCGAAAATTAAACTTGAAAATAAGCATGACTTGTAATCACTTTTAAGCGTAAAAAATTGCTTGGAACATGCTTTCGCTTTGAAAATGCAGACAGCTTTGGCACATGTCTCCAATCATTTCACGGCAATTTAGTATGTGCAGTTCATTCTTTAGGCTAGTACTGAGTTAATCGTGAAGCTAAATTTTGACATGTCTCCATTATCTGGTCATTCTTTCGAGCGAAAATTTTGAAAATGCAGAAAAGCGGGGACACTTATCATTTCTGACGGATAAGATGTCAATAATTTCAATTTTCGAACGATTTTGTTATTGAAAAGACATTTACACAATTCAATTTTCAAATTCAAACACCAAATGTCACTTTTTAGCTTGAAAAAATGAACTGCACAAACTAAATTGGCATGAAAAGATTTTAATTTAAAATTTTATTTTATCTAAAATTGAGATTAACCTTTGTTGCGCTGTGTGTGACAATTCACTATCTCGGTAGCAGGGAGACGAATGCAAATGCAGGCAAGGAGTATAGCGGGAAACAAAAATATAAAGTGTGTACTGTAGAACAGAGAGATTTAAGGAAATGACACAACCGTATACGTATACGAGATTTAGTGAAGCAGTTTTACTCAAATGATATAAATCAATAAATTGGACAAATCGAGAGCGCAGCTATCTCGGATTTTCCCTTTTGGCTTCTCCGCCACCAAGGCTCTGCGAGCTTTTGTGTGGACTGAAACTGCGTGGACTGTCCGATTGGATCTAGTAAGCCAAGACCCATTCAAAAATGTACAGAATAAATCGTCTACTAAATTTTCAGTTTACATTTTAAATTAACCTAGTAAATTATTAAAAATGTCTGTGATCGACTGTCGAACAGTTTACGATCGACCGGTCGATCGCGATCGACCGTTTGCCCACCACTGCTATAGATGTATACTTTAATAATGAAAAATTCAAATATATAACGAATATATTACAAAAATACCAAGAACAAATGATACAATATGAAAATAAAAATCGGCAATATAAATCATTCCAACCCCATACAGAAATATTTGCACGAAATAACCAACGCAACAAGGCATCAAAGAAGTTTAAGAAATATACAGTGGCACAGGATCGTGGGGACACGATTTTAACAACCTCAGGAAAGATAATACATAAAGACAATATAAGGAAAGACACAATACGACAAAATGAGGTCACAAATAATAATCTTCCTACTAATACATCAAGTAGCAACCATTAACATTACGGATATTTCAAATAAAAAATGTATATTAATTCCAGGAGATGACGTATACACATATAAAGATACTGAATTATTGAATTATACTTTCTTGAGCTTTGCAGAAGCGTGCAGCCGATTAGTTGAGTAATAAAAGGGTTTGTTAAGAATAATGTTTAAACATTTGTTTTGTAATATTTGTAGACATTTGATATGTAATATTGCACAGTTACTCCATACAGGGCACCCATAGAGAATTATTGGCTGCATTGCACACATAAAAACCAACTCTATGTTTGCAGTTGAGACCCTGGATTTCCTATTAATAAGCAGATGAGAGTAGTTAATGCTCTTCAAAATTTTCGACTTTACTGCTTTGACAAGGGCGTGAAAAGTAAGTTTCTGATCGAGTTGGATGCCAAGATATTTAAGGTTTTTTCCCCGGAAATGGTGGATTCCAGGATATTTGCCTGGGAATTCGGCAAGTGTCTTAATGCTCGCTTTTTAGTGTAGTATATTGCCTGAGTCCTGTCCGAATTAAATTTTATTTTCCATTTGATGCAGAAATTATTAATAATTGAAAGCTGTTGTTGTAGGGTGTTAATTATCACATCTAGACTGTGCCCAGTAGCAAATATGGCAGTGTCGTCTGCGTACATGGCGATGTGGCAATGGGGTGCTTTTTCTAAGTCGGACCCATAAATGTTGTAGGGAGTGGAGCTTAAGACTGATCCCTGAGGAACTCCGGCTGGTATTACGTATTTATCGGAGAAGGCTTTGGATTTAACTGACAAGGTTCTGGCCGAAAGAAAGGATTGGATAATCTTACACAAGCAAATAGGAACAGAAGATTTTATAAGCTTATATATGAGTCCGTCATGCCAAACAGTGTCGAATGCTTTCTCGATGTCTAATGCAATTAAGCCTGTAGATTTTTTGTCACTGAAGTTATTTTGGACATATTTCACTACTCTACACAGTTGATGCGTTGTCAAAAGCTTGAGCTGAAATCTGAATTGAAAATCAGATGTTGTTGCGGACGACTCAATGGATAATCGGATTGTGGATAGTATAGTTTTCTCAAATAGTTTGCTTAGTGACGGCAATAAGCTTATTGGGCGATTGCTCCTAGGGTGCTTAGGATTTCTACCAGGTTTTAATATTGGAACTACGTTCGCATTTTTCCAGGCCGAAGGATATTTTAGGCAGATGTGCATGATTTAATGTCTTGGATAAGTCGCAATCAACAAGTGATAAACTTTCGTGCAGGTTTTTATGAAAAAGATCCCAGGATTTTAAAATATATATAATTTGATTGATCTGATATTGATATGGGTTCATTTATTTTAAAGAATACCGGTAAGTGAATGGAGGACAGGTCGTTAATAACTATTGGCTGTGTTAAAGAAAAATTTCCCTGACTCAGTGTTATGGCGGCGGCAGAAAAGGCTTAAGAATTTAAAACAGTATTTTTTATGAATTCATTTATTAATATTAACGTGCGTTTATTTCGTTGTTTTACATTTGTATCTTTTCACGTCGCGTTTCTTTTTCTTTTTCCTGTCAATCCGAAAATCAAGGCCGACTTCGTCCTTCAGCGAGATTCGATATATTTGCCAGGAAAACGAGACTTGTCAGTCCCACAGTAATAACATTAACATCCCACCCTCCGAGAATTGGCCTCCGATTCACCACAAACAGTCAGTAGGGCTAATTTAGTAGTGGGTCGCCTCAGCACGCCTGACTTTGTCTTAACGTCCGCAAACCTTACTTGCCCCTCCTTGGATGGAAATATTTTGATGACACGGCCTTTTAACCACTGACCTCGAGCTAAAGTAGTATCGCAAATAAGGACAACATCATCAACTTGGATTGGCTTCGACTTATCGTACCATTTCGGGCGATTCAGCGAACTGTGGTAGATATTCGACAGTCCACTGTTTCCAGAGACGCTCTTTCAGGTTCTGGGCAATTTGCCATTGCTTTCGTGGGCAAACAAATTCATCATCAGGTACTGGAGTTTGCGTGGCGTTTGCGCATCCAATGAGTAAGTGGTTAGGAGTTAATTGTTCGTCTTCATCTGTAGTCAACGGTACGTCTGTCAGCGGACGGCTGTTCAAAATATTTTCGGCTTCAATCAACACAGATCGCAATGTTTACACCCTAGGCGCTTCTTCGTGTAGAGAAGACGTAAGGATGCGCTTAAGAATTCGGATCAAACGTTCCCAGCATCCACCAGAGTTTGGGTTAAGCGGGCAATTAAAAATCCACTCTATGTTGCGTTTCACGGCTTCTGCTTCTAGTTGATCGGTATTCAACAGGCGTTGGTTTGCTTTTTTCTCCTTTTGAGCACCTACAAAGTTAGTGCCATTGTCGCTGCGAATGCGGATTGGGGTTCCTCGGCGATTAATGAAATTTCGTAAGCAAAGTAAAAAGGCGTCTGTTGATAGGTTTTCTGCAAGTTCCAAATGAACAGCTCTTATCGTCATACATGTAAAGATAACTGCCCAGTGCTTTTCACGTCGACGGCCAATTGTGACGTTAAACGGTCCAAAAAGATCTACGCCAGTATAGGTAAAAGTGCAAACCATTGGCGTAAGGCGGTCTATTGGTAGCTGGCTCATCTGTGGCGGCGATGTAATGGCAACATGCAAACGGGTGGCTAGAACAGCAGCTTGTAGCTGGAGCCTAGGTATTGACATTAACTTCTGTGGGGCAGTACGTGTCTTTCCCGCAATAAATGCAACATCCAATCCATCTTGATGTATTATTCGAATGCGGATTGGGGTTCCTCGGCGATTAATGAAATTTCGTAAACAAAGTAAAAAGGCGTCTGTTGATAGGTTTTCTGCAAGTTCCAAATGAACAGCTCTTATCGTCATACATGTCAAGATAACTGCCCAGCGCTTTTCACGTCGACGGCCAATTGTGACGTTAAACGGTCCAAAAAGATCTACGCCAGTATAGGTAAAAGGGCGAACCATTGGCGTAAGGCGGTCTATTGGTAGCTGGCCCATCTGTGGCGGCGATGTAATGGCGACATGCAAACGGGTGGCTTTTTTTTTTTTTTGTTTTTTTTTTGGGAGCGGATGTCAAAAACCTTCAATAGGTATCTTGCGAACTAAACAAGATTATGTGAGATTCTTACTCACTAAAAAACGTCACCCGCCAACCACGGAGGTCCGAGCCGGAACCGCTTTCGCATTACTTCAACTCGGCCGTGCTACTTCCACCCATCAGGTGTCCCATTGGCTTACTTCCGTTCTGTCAGGCTTTCAGGAGTCTATGAGACATCCTTGTTCTTTTTTTAAGCGCAATACCAGCTCCACATATGCCGACACAGCTGACCAGGCGTCTTCTGACTGTAGCATCATCTCCACGATTGACTCCGGCGTCACAGGGCCAATTGCAGAGAAGAGCATGTGTCGCTCTCTTCTAAAGCGGGTGCAATGGAAAAAGGTATGCAAAGCGTCATCACTTTCCTTAGCGCAGTACTAACAGAACTCCGTCCTGACTTTCCCTATTCTGTGAAGGTATTTCCTGAAGTAGCCGTGGCCCGATAAGAACTGGCCCAGATAGAAGTTTATTTCACCGTGGTCGCGATTAAGCCAAGGTTTTAAGGCGCGAATTAGCCTAATCGTCCATACTCCCTTCGAGCTCGTAGCCCAGCGCTCCTCCCAAAGCTCAAGCGTTCGCGCTCGTGCTTGAGCAACCAAGATTTCTCTTCCCACTTCTGCTCTGTTCAGGAACACTTCCTGGCGTTCGTTCGCCAATAGATCAATTGGGATTACTTCCGCTATCACTAACACGGCGTTTCCTGAAACTGTTCTGTAGCTGCTTCCAATTCGCAGCGCTTCCCAACGCTGGACGCTCACCATCCTAGCTCGATACTTTTCAAACCTTAACGCAGTGGCCCATATCTCCGCACCATACAGCAGCATTGAATGAGCCACCGTCATAAGGAGCTTACGTTTACTCGGACTAGGACCGTGAACGTTTGCCATGAGTCTCCCAAGCGTTGCCTGGTGACTCCAAAAGCTTCCCCCTATCCAACTTTGAAATATTCCACCCGAGTATTTTCCGTCTTAAGTTCTGAGGGGCCGGGCTTTCCTCCGACAGCCAGAAAGTAATATAGTTGTGGTCACTTCCAGTGTACTCCTCCATCACCCTCCAATCCTTTGTCATCATGGACAACGTCTCCGAGACAAGAGTTATATCGGGAATGGACTCACCGAAGCCTGGCCTGCGGTAAGTTGGTGTTGAGCCCCTGTTCACCACGACCATACTCAGCCTGGAGACCATTTCCATAATTAATCTCCCTCTTGTGTTTTGAGTCGACATCCCCCATTCGGTGGCATTGAAGTCACCAGCTACTACCAGTTTGCCAGGAAGGTCTCGAAGAGCGTCTTCTAATGCTTCTATCTTTTTACGAAATTCCATTATTGGGTCGTTCGGTGAAAAATAGCAGCTGACAAAACTGATGCCACAGTTTTCAATCCAAACATATCCATCGCCCGAACCTCGCCGATCAACCCGGACTTTCCGAGTGTCTGCAACCCATAAAGCTGCATAGCCCAAAGTGTCTGAATACCATGTCTCTGGATTTCTCCTTCGGTATGGTTCGCTGATCATTGCGATTTGAGCTCTGGATTCTTGCATAAGCTGCGTGAGTAAATCGTCCGCAGTGCGGCATCTTTGCAGGTTCCCCTGTAGAGCAATAACCAGTATAAACTAGCTTCAAAGCTTTTGCTTCGTCCAGTTCAACGACGGCTTTTCTCTGTTCCCTTGTATTCGGGGGGAAATAAGGTAACTTTTACGTTCTGAATCCCCTCTTCCCGAATCGCTGCTAACACTTCCTCTTCTGTCGTAAGACTATCGAGGTCGAGTATCTCGATTTTGACTTTGGAGACGAGCCTTTTAACCTCTCCTAAACCCCCCACAGCTGCCTGGATTGCATCACCGAATTTCGAGATGTCTTCACACTTTGCCAGTGTCACAACTACTCCACCGTCTGCCGTTTTTCTGATTTGGTGAACGTGTACCCCAACTTTGCTTGGGCTTACCCCTGCCCGAATATGCTGAAGGACTTCTGCATAACTCTTCCCTTGGGTAGGCTTTATTACCACAGCTTCCTTTCTTGCCCTAGGCGATTTAGTTTTTTTCTGCCTCGGTTTTTTCAGGTGAAGCTCTGAATTCGACGCCAAGCTCTTGGTTGAACCAGAATTTGCCGCTTTATCTTGCCGGCCGTTACTTTTACGTGACTTTTTCAGCACAGTCACCCATGTGTGCTGTTCGGTAGTGCCTACTTCAGTTCGTGCTTGAACGATATTTTCTTTGTTAGGACTACCTTCAGGTGTTCTTGCCGGTTTTTGTGCTTTGGCTTGCACAGTTTCGGCAGTATCTTTTACTCCTTCAATTTGCCTCAGCTCTAGCTCGGCCTTCTTCCAATTTTCTCTGCGAGCCTCTACAACTTCCAGAGCCTCTTCGAGTTCAAGAAGACCGTCTTTCACCTGCCGCGATATATTTTTCTGCACTTGAGATGCAGCTGCTATTTTTCTAACTATTTCCCAGCACTTTCGCAGCATCTTTTCTTCTTTGGCCCTTTCTTCAGCAATATAGCTTCCCTTTGAAGAAGATCGTGCCGTCGTCGCTGGAGAGGTACCCAATACAACGCAGTACCTGCGTATGTTTCTCTGGACCAAACACCGTTCCGCACGCGGAGTTTCTTCACCCACTTTATTTGTGGTGGCCGCGCTAACTGCCACAGCAGAATTCAGGGCGCCACATGTTTCAGACTGCCCCTGTTCTGTTCTTGCGGAGTTTTTTCCCACAGGTGGTGTTCTTTGCACCTTTGGTCTACCAATAAAAGGATTTACTTCCTTCGTCACTGGCGTGTTTCCGTCTGCTTCGTTCACTTTATCGTTATCGCTATTGTTATTATTATTAATTTGATTGTTTATCATATCTTATGGGTCCCCCCTCAGAGCCGCTATCTAGGTCCGGATGGACAGTCGCCTTAATGATCCCGTGGTTATCTAATGCAAGCAGGGAGGCCACGCGAGGGTTGCGAGACGCCCTTATGGGGTCGCCTGCGCAGAGCCAGATCAGCGCTAATCAGGAGTGTAACTCAACTGAACCTGTCCCGCCAACTCAACAGCGCGAACTTCGAACGTACTCTGAGGCCTGCCAAGGTTTCAACAGGACGGAGGCGGTATGATATTAACCTGGAGCCGTTGGCACTCGAATGTCACTCCGGTGCTACTAGGTCCAGAATACCATAGCCACCAGCCCAAATGCATCAATTCCAAATCGTTAGTCGAGATCTTTGTCGGTGTAAAATAAGCAAGTTTGTGCCAATGTAGAAAAACCATATCTGCATCGCTGCCCTGCTGGCGGCAGTGCCACGACGCATCAATGGTGAACAGGGGAGCTTGATTACCGCAGCCATAAAATAATGCTGGATACATTACCTGGGGCCCAGATGCGCAGTTCTTCGGGATCATGAGATCAAGCTTTCATGGCATGGTTTTGGTCCACGGCTGCTTATTCGTATGAACAATTTTTGGCCATCTAGTCGCAGTCACGTACACAGTTAGATGTACCAGTGGTGTCATCTTATATCGCAGCGACCACACAGTTAAACCGCACTTCGCACTTAATAACTCTCCGAAGCCGTCGTACCACTGTGGGCTGCCCCTATCCGCCACCTGGGGACGCGTCCAGTAGCAGGCCAGCAAACTGCCCTGGAAAACGGGTGGCTAGAACAGCAGCTTGTAGCTGGAGCCTAGGTATTGACATTAACTTCTGTGGGGCAGTACGTGTCTTTCCCGCAATAAATGCATCATCCAATCCATCTTGATGTATTATTCGCCAGTATCCAACTGCGGCGAACGCCACTTCACTAGCGTCCATAAACATGTGAAGCTCGATGGTCTCAGCTTTGGTGAAATATGGCGAATAACATCTACCTTCAAACTCTTTCCACCAAGCAAACCACTTTTTGGTCATGTCATTGGGCAATTGATCGTCCCAATCCAGTTTCGCCTTCCAGGTTTTTGGAAGCATGATTTTAAAAAAAAAAAGTAGCAAAAAATCGGCTAAGATGCCAAATGGGTCGAATACAGGCATTGCCATCCTAAGAAACACACGTTTTTTTGGAGGGAGCTGACACAAAACCACTTCTTTTGGCACTCGAACGAATTGAGTGTGAAATTGGAAAGTATCACTCACAGTATTCCAATACATGCCTAACACCTTTTCAGTGGTTGTTTGTCGGTCCATTGAAACTTCTGTGACATCAGATATATCACAGCCATTTAGTGCAAGCTGCACAGCTACAGAATTGGATTTAAATCCACGCAACTCAAATCCAGCCTCGGAATTTATAGTTACTACTTCTTGACAAACACGAATGGCATCTTGGACCTCATTAAAGCTGCAGACAAAATCATCAACATAAAAATTGTTGTGAATAGCGTAAACGGCATCCGAGAACTGGTGCTTGAAGTCGTCGGCATTACGATTTTTAATCAATTCGGCGATACATGGTGAACAAATAGCTCCAAATATAAGTGACGTCATAACATATTGTTGAAGCGGCTGGCTAGAGTTGGCATCTCTCCAGATAAAACGTTGAAAAGGTTGATCTTCATGACGTACACGAATTTGTGAAAACATCTCACGAATGTCTGCTGCTACCGCTATGGCACCTTGGCGGAACTTAAAAAGCACACCCATCAACGGCTTGGCTTGTTCGGGTCCCTTTAGTAATTCTGAATTAAGCGATATATTGGCACTAGAAGCTGCAGCATCAAAAACTATACGCATTTTATTAGGTTTATGCGGGTTGTGGACAGCAAAATGGGGTAAATACCAAACTGGACCTTTATAGTCGTTTATTTCTTCGGCTAACAACTTTCTAGCGTATCCTTTATCCACGTATTTTTGTAGCTCTTCGGTGTATTTAACTGCGAAACCTGAGCTTCGCTGACATCTTCGCCCTATTCCTGCGAGCCGAGTGATGGCCATACTCCAATTGTCGGGCAACATAGGTGGAAAATTTCTCCACAGCAGACCGACTTCAAAACCACCTTCCAAACGACGAGTTGTAGCTTCTAAAATTTGACGAGCTCTCATATTATCATCAGACTCCACAACTGTAGGTGGAAATTCCATCCCAAATTTCTCTGTAGCAAAATATTCAACTACCATTTGGTTCAAATCATCCTGTCGAGATTTATCACTTACGAGTAATATTTGCCGTGTTACAATAGATCTGCTACCATTTGGGCCATATGCTACCCATCCCAACTTGGTTTGGATGGCAATATGCTCCAAATCATTGTTGGCAGCAACCGAAAGTGAAATCGCAAGTGTGCATTGTCTAGTCCCAGCAATAGTGACGGCTTAATTTTATCGTAACTCCTTAACGGTAGCTTTTCTAAGTGTTTATATTTTGATGCAGTAAATGACTGTTCAGGCAGATTCAAGTTTGTGATAGCACGAATATTTTTAATGACATACCTGGTTCCGTTGTCACCTGCTATTTCGAAGCCGACACTTGATGCTGTTTCCGTTATGAACTTATCACCATACCATTGCATGGTTAATGATTGCGATCGACCTTTAAGTCCCAGCAGCTGTGCAACTCTAGTGTCCACAAGTGACACAGAGGCTCCTTCATCTACAACGCAAATATGTCAATCTTTCCATTCGGACCAAACAGCGACACCGGTAAGATCTTGAAAAGGCACTCAGCCTGGTTATTCAAGCAGCTTAAAACTGGTCGAACCAACTCGGTGCTTGAATTTTGCTGCGTAGACGATGAATCTTTCAATTCAACATTATGTAAACACTTGTGGTGGAAACGCCGGCAGCCATCAGTTCCACAGTGTTGTCGAAAGCGGCAATTTTTGGTACTATGTCCTTTATACAGGCAAGAAAAGCACAATCGAAAGTCTTTCACTTTTTCCCAACGCTGTGTGACATTGAGTTTCTCGCAGAAGTTTTAACATTGTGGAAGCATATGGTCTGCTCCACAGAAATAACACTTGCCTGACCTTTCATCGCTTTTTACGCGCATAACCCTTCGTGGCGGTGGCGGCGGTGGTGGCATTAGGCATACTACCCTAGCTATGTTCCCAAGCCATTCGGAGAAATGCACCACTGTAGCGTATGGTGAAATATCAACCGCATGACGTGCCCAATCGAATTACTTACTATTTGGCAATTTGGCAATTAACTGTTCCAAAAGCGTCATATTTATCAAATGTTGTTCCGCGCCAGAAGACTTCAGAAATGCCACAATATTACGTACTAACGTGGAAAATGCAACGATCTGTTGTTTTCAGTAATAGCTGGAAATTGTTGTAACTTGGCAAGTTGTGAACGTACTAGTAAATCCACTCGTCCGAATCGGAATTCCAATTCTTTTATGACGGCAGGTACATCGTCCGGATAAATTAGCATAGATGTTACGGCTTCCTTGGCTGGACCACTTAAACTTTTTTGTAGGCGCATCAAATTGTGACGATTATTATAATTGAAAGTTGCTGTTGTATCACGATAGTTGGCATAGAACAATGGCCAGTCCTCTGGTTTCCCGGAAAATATTGGCAAGTCATACAATTTCAATATAGTGCTCTCAGTTGGACGGACCAGGCTCAAATGTCCACCAGTGTCATCTTTCAAAGACTCCGATTTGCTGGCAGCAAATTCGTTAGCGGCTTTATTTAGGCGATCGTCTACTTCTTTCAATGAAAATTGCTGGCGTAACTCGACTATGTCGACTGGCTTCTGCAGCTACTTGAAGTTGAGCAATATATTTTTCCTTTGTATTCACCGTCACCTTTAATTGCTCCATATCCCTGCGATTAGCATCTGAAGATTCCTGCAGACGTTCGATAGCTCCTTGGAGAAGCTGAATGCTCGAGACAACGGCGTCCATCTCCTGTCCTTGACTCGATTGTTGTTTCGATGATTCTGTATCTTCTTCGAGCTGAAGAAACTCATTTTCGTCTGGTGCAACGCGCTTTTGGCTTCGTGTTATAGGCATGTATTCGATTCTCAAAAGACTAGTGTCTCAACCGAAAACTGTTCAATTTCCGACAAGAAACAGGCACGTATATATGTAGGCAAATTACACATTCGCGATAGTGAATAAAATGTAAAAACTATGTTATGGCGGCGGCAGAAAAGGCTTAAGAATTTAAAACAGTATTTTTTATGAATTCATTTATTAATATTAACGTGCGTTTATTTCGTTGTTTTACATTTGTATCTTTTCACGTCGCGTTTCTTTTTCTTTTTCCTGTCAATCCGAAAATCAAGGCCTACTTCGTACTTCAGCGAGATTCGATATATTTGCCAGGAAAACGAGACTTGTCAGTCCCACAGTAATAACATTAACACTCAGTATCAGGTCAATTGTAGAAGGGTTTCCCCCTGGGAGGAAAACACGTAGGACTATTGGTAATGTAAAAAAGTACGTTATTGCTCATCGCTAGCTCAAATAGAATGTTTCCCGCTTAGCTGGATCCAATGCAGTTCCAGTGGCGATGGCGTGCGTTAAAATCACCGCAAATTATTGTTTGAGAGTTGAGGTTGATTAGCATTTTAATGTCGTTTTTAAATAATGAAAGTTTGTAAGCGTTCAGTTTGGTGCCACTGAAGTATATCACAACAATAGTAATATTAATATTCTCCAGGTAAATCGCAACCGTTTCTAAAATTTTACTGTTTAGATTTTTCAAACGATTAAACTTGATACCGTTTTTAATGCAAAGAGCAACACCACCTCCAGCTGCATTTTGTCTATCGTTCCTGACAATATTAAAGCTAGGATTACTTTGTTTATCTACTTCTTTTAACCACGATTCGCACAGTAGGAATACGTCTATATTATTTTCTGATAAAAATTTGAAGGTTTCTAGGGATTTATTTTGAATGCTCTGAGCATTCCAAAGTATGCATCTAATGTTTTCTTTATTTGTAAACGAATTTAACTGCAAGATTTACGATCCCATTGAACTGATCATTTTTAGTATTGCAGAAAGAAAGCTTTGTAATAAGTTCGTGACTTAAGCTTATGAGCTCTACCGCTGAGAATAGCTGATTGCAAGAAGAAAACAAGTTTCCTACATTATCTGACTTAAGCCTAGTTCGCACTAGGCTAGTAATTTAGTAGAGTAGCGAGTAATTTAGTGGCTAAACTACTCGCTACTGGACAGAAATCGTTCGCATTACGGTCCAGTACAGTACACAAGTGTTTTGCAAGATGAACGGGCTGCAACGCAATAGAGTGAATAAACTGATTAAGCTAATCGTACAGGCTATTTTAGAAGAGGTGGATGAGGAAATTTGTGTGATTAAGAAAAAAAAGTTATGGGTACGAAAATGGATCGATAGAAGAGATCAGCTAGGAGCTACCTATTGTCTTCTGAAGGAATTAGCATTGGAAGATCCCAAAGAATACTTCAATAGTTTGAGAATGTCCGAAAGTGGTGTGAATTTTCTGTTAACGAAAATACACTCTCAAATTCAACGTAAAGATACCCTTTTGAGAAATGCGATTCCTGCAATTACAAAATTACAAGCAACTCTATACTTTCATGCTACTGGATGTACTTTAAGGATACTCACACATATATTTAGACTCGGAAATCAACTATTTCCAAATTCATCATCGAAGTTTGTGAAGCAATCTATGAATCATTAATGGAATTTATCAAGGTAAGATTAAAAAACTGAATAATTGCACAGCTGCGAGTAGGTCGATCTAAAAAGGAATGGATCTCGGTAGGTAAAACTACTTCTGAAAACAATAGGTAGTAATAATAATTAACAGCTTATTGTATCATAGCAATAAACATGCTTTTGAAATACTTAAAATAATAAAATGATGCACTAAACTGATGTTTTTAATTTTCAATTTGTTTCCTTTTCACCAAATCCAGGTATATTCATTGCATTTTCTGAATCCAAGTATGCGGATAATTTCATTTGTTATTTTTTATAATGCGGGGACTTAACATTCCACAAACATTCACGATCTACATATTTAGAAACAAATTTCAAAGTTGTTTTTTTCGGTCCAGCGAAACGACATTTTTGCGGCCACTAAAGAACTCGACTAATCAACAGGTTCGGATTTGTTTAGTCGGTGAGCCAGTGAGCACGGACGCGTGGTGGGAGGCGCTACTCGTCCGATTAAAATAGAGTAAAATGGATCGACTCGACTAAATCATTCACTAAACTACTTGACTAATTTTTTGTGGTTCGCACACATTTAGCTACTAAATTACTCGCTACTCTACTAACTTACTAGCCTAGTGCGAACTAGGCTTTAGAACAAGTATTGTAGCACTCGTCGTTGTATAGTGGAGCGCCGCCAGCAATTGCACTTAACGATAGTCGCATGCCTTGGGTTTTGATGTTTTTTCAAATATCCGGACCGTTACCTGGTAGTGTCAGAAAGTTTGTGAAATTGCGGCCAGGAGGCTGTTGATGCCTTACGTCTGGATGTTTGATAACTTTCTTGGCGTTCTGTTTGGATGCCAGACTAGGTATGCGGAGATCATCGTCTCTTTTGGGGCAAATGCTACTGTTTGATAAGTGAGGTCCATTGCACAGTGCGCATTTGATGTCACTTATATTTTTCAACGGGCAATCTGTCTTACTATGTGCTTGCCCGCAAATTAAACATTTGGTAGGCAAGTAGCAAAATGATGTGCCGTGACCGTGACTTTCGTATCATCAATTGATGTGATCTTCATCAGGTCTGAATATTTAATAGACCCGTTAGCAAAGTAGCAGAGATAAAGCATTTCATCGTTATACCTACAGTTTTCAGTGGAGATTTGGATAATTTTAAAATCTTCACATACCAGATTGTGCTCTTCTGCTAAAAGTTTCTTTAGCTGTGCACATTCAGTTTTATAGAAACCGCTCAAAACATATTTGATTGGTCTCTGGTCAGCTCGAGCAAACGTATAGAATTGCAACTTTTTGGCTATTAGATGAGAGCGGAGCTTTTCGTAGCAGTCCATGTTGGTAAGAAGCACTTTACGTCCAACAATAGTGAACTGAACATTGTATGTTTTTATGTCAAGTGAGTTTAGCATCGGAGCAATTGAATCTTTTTCTAGGTTATGCTTAGTACTATACTCTTCGCGAAGCGATTTGAACGGTCAAATTCCATACAAAAAGAGCTTTTCAATTCGTCAGTGAACAATGAAAAGCTCTTTTTGTATGGGATTTGACCGTTGAATTCGCTTCGCGAAGAGTAAAGTACTAGGCATTAGGTAGAATGATTGGTGGTATTATCACCTTGGTGGACACTGTTTTGTTGTTACCAGGTTTTCCATCATCAGTGTTTTCTAGGTTGGCTAGTGATGTATACCGGTTAGAGTCAGCGTGGTTTTTAGGGAACTTTCAACGATCCCGGAGGAGCAGCTCACTAGGAGAATTATCCCGTTTGCGTTTTTCCACACTTTGTACACTAGTTTTCACTTTTATTAATAAAACAGACTTTTGGGGGAGATAAAAAATCCAGCAAAGATCAGAGTTTAGATCTAGAGCTGAGTAAAAAGTACCGAATAAACTACACAAGTCGTATACCGCACTAACTGCCTTGAATGTTGTTACGCCAGCGATAGACTAAAAAGATAAAATAAAGAAAGCAAATTATACGAATGGAAAGAAAGCAATGTAAATATAGGAATAGATGAATAAATTATAGATGAATAGTAATAGATGAATAAATGATGAATAAATAAATGAGGATAGGCGCTGTACCCCGTCGATTAAGAAAGTTGCTCCTCGCCAGACCAGGCCATCGCCGACGATTCATGTCAAACGAACGCCGAGGACTTGGTCCAGAAACGAGACAACCCGCGAACTGGATGAAGAAGCGAATGCAGATACCTGCTCCGCCGCGACGAATCACGTAACACAGCACAAACCAGGAACAAATTGAGTATTTGGTGATGGCACACCACACACGTCGCGAAGTGACGGGCAAACGTCATTGCACCGAAAAATCTATTCGATTTTACCGTACACCAAATGCACTGAACATTAAACTCAAGAAAATACCGCCGCACTTGAACATGTTTGTTGACATGTTCACGAAACGTCAAAACAAACTGATGATCGGCGACAGGAACGCCGCCAAGCGGTTGAAAACATCTTTAATTCCGGCCGACTGGAAAGAACCGAAAGGCTTGCGGTCGGTCAGCCAAACGACGCAGCAGCGAAAGACCCGGGGAAAGAAAGTGTGAAAGGTCATCTCCAAGTACAATTGACCAATGCACCCGTATGCAAGAATGCACAAGGCTGGAAGAACGGGTCAGAGGAAAATCCCGCTGAAGCGGTAGATTGAACACCATCCGAGGCATGATGGTTGATGTGGGATCGATGCTTCCTTCTTTCTGGTCGAGACTGAGGTGAGCTACAGAGGTGCCTTGCGAAAAATTAGTTAATAAAAACTTCGATCTTTTCTTTTTCTGGTCGAGACTGAGATGCTGTATAAGGAAACACAATCACGAGGCTGAGGATTACATTGGCGAATCTAGAAGAACAACCGAGGATTGGAGATTGGCGAGCCAGCTTTGTAGCCCGCAGAGATTTTTACGCGGGCTGTGCATCAAACATCCGATGGCGTATTACCACCAGAGATAGCTAGCTAGCGATAGACAAGGCTACCATCGAAACCATAAATTGTGGTGAAATTTCGGCGACGATCACGTTCAACGACTTATTTGTGGAGGTACCTGGAAAACGAGACGCGGCTAGGCAGCAGCAGGTGGCGGTTGTAAGCGAAGTTGCTACGAGGTATGTGTTAGGCGCAAAAATAGCTAATTAGTACGTAAGAATAGGTTAACGATAGATAAATTTTGAGAATTGGAATAGGATTTGGAATATTGTGTAACGCGGCGCCGTCAGGGTATTAGTGAACGGAAGTGATATAAATATAAATTGTGAATTTGTATATGTAACGCTGGCGTAATTCTTTTGCTCTTTAAAATTATCGTTTGGTGCGTGCGAACAAAAGTTAAAATATAACCGTCGCAGACTTCTCGCTTCGGGGCGACGGCAATAAGGCAGGTTTTCGAGTCCGAAGCGAGTGGCGCCCACTCACGACCTATCTCGCGAGCAAAAGCCGAACGAAAACTGCCGCCCTTGTATCCCAATCGGGGATAAGGGGTTTTGTGACGCGTTCAAAAGAGTTACCGTAACAATGTATTAGCTTACTTTTGTTTCAAACATTTTTCAAAACACTAGACATGTAACTATGTCTCTAGCGCTTCACAAATATAGAATAAGCGAATTAACTACGTTAATATAGATAGTGTCAAGCATAATACCATACTATTAATATCTGCAAAAATCTATCACAGCTTCCATATTTCGAAATAGTAGTTCTACGAAAATGTGCTTGCATATTCAGGAACCACTACATATTTTTAGAACCCTTTTTATGTCGTTGTATTTGAGCAGTAAATTATATACAGGTGACTGTCGATTTCAAGCGAACCAATCAATCTTCCATAATTGTATATAATTTTGTGGTTTACTAGAGAAAATGTTAATATTTAGCTTAGGCCTTCATCATTTTTGGGGCGTAGATGCAGCCCCGGATCTAAGGGGGACAAGCCGGGGTCCGCGCCCCGGGCGACAGAATAAGAGGGCGGCAGATTCAGAGAGCAGCATATTCAGAGAGCAGCAGATTCAGAGAACGGCAGATTCAGACTGAAAGAGAGATTCAAACGGCAGATTCTAAATGATTCATAGTGTGGTAGTGAGGCTTATAGTAGGTAAGTATCACTAAAAACACAAAGCACTTTAAATATAAACATAAAAAACATAGATAAAATCCATTTCGCTGCGCCGAAAGCGATTAAGGAAGCGAGCTGGTTTCCGTGATCACAAGACAGCTCCATAGTGGCGAAGTGAACCTTACAGCGATATATCCTGCTTCCATCCCATCATCATGACAAAGACATTATTACATTGGACGCGCGAAGTGTCCAGCGATCTTTTGGCATATCTGACCCACAGTTCCCCTGTGTAAAAGCAATATGCCTGGAAAAACCTTACCTTAACTTGCTTCGTACAACAGGAAAATCTGCGAGCCAATATATTATCTCTGACTGGCAAAGCTCTGATATGCCTTATAGTACTTTCAGCACATAAATTATTCTCTTCGGGGCACGTAGGCATAGATAAGACAACAATCGAGTGCGATTGCCCGGTGCCCGCGAAACTCGCGGTCATGGCGGCTGGTTCAGTGGCAGTGTGCAAGTGAAACGCACTTACATTTGAAGGCAGTTAGCGTCGTTTGGAAAGGGATGCCGCTATATTTAGACAGATCCTGCGCATTGTTCTGGATTCTGTATTGTATCTGTCAACAAACTGTCTTTCTTTTCGTGGGTCCCACGAAACCCCTAGCGACCTCATCACACAATGTCCTCAGCCTGGTCAAGAGAACTTTTTGAATTTAGTTTGCCTGCTCTCCAAACATAATTCAAGTTTCAATGGCAACACTTAAAAAAGAGACAAATATCATATTTATCAAAGACAATACAGAATAAAATTATTGACATAATGGCAAAACAGTTAGGAATAGCATTCTAAACGACATCAAAGAAGCCAAATACTACAGAAGAATGTTCGATTGCACTCCAGATGTCTCGAATACAGAAAAAATGAACAAGGTCATTCGCTATGTAAAAAGACTAGTGATGTGCGTAAAATAAAAGAAAGTTTCATTGATTTCATAGACATTGCTGGATACAAGTACATTGGTCAACAGATTATAGAAAAATTGACAGTTGATGGTTTAGATATTAGACAATGTCGTGGCCAATCTTATGATAATGGGTCCAATATGACTGCCACCTATAACAGAGTGCTAGCCAGGATTGCAGAAAAGAATGAGCTGGCCAAGTTCAAACCGTGTTTGGCTCACTCCTTAAACTTTGCCGGGGTCCATTCTGGTTCATCATGCCTGGAAGCAATAAACCTAATTGGCGCAATTCAGAAAGTATAATGCTTTTCTTGGATTACACTACTCGGTAAGATACTATGGAAAAATATGTTAAAAAACAATTTTAATGGAAGCAGTCAGACGAGATGGTCGGCGAAGCATGTCGCTGTGAAAGCCCTCTCAAATAATTTGTCGGAAGTGGTGAAATCCTTGGAAGAAGTTGAGCAAACTTCCCATGCTCCAGAAGCAAAGTACGAAACAGGCAATCTTTTAAGTGCTGTAAAGAATTTTAAATTTATTCTTAACTTGACGATTTGGGCAAACATTCTCCGCCAAATCAATAGTAAAAATGTGAATATCGAAATTCAAAAGGACGATATAATCCTCGCGCGTTCCAATAAATGGCCCTAAGAAAACTTTTCAGGATACATTGTTTTATATGCAGAATAGTGCCAAGTTTCACAAAAAGTTAATAATCTTTACGACAGCCATGAAGCTAGAAGCTATATAATATTTTTATGTTTAATGATAAAATAAAAAATGTACATCATACTATTGCTGCTTTTTTTTTTAGAAAAAATATGTACCTAAAATCAGCCAAAAATTTACCGTACCATTCCAAGGTTAAGTTGCCAAAATTGTGTCATATCAATTGCGAAATTTTCTCTATCAAGGTTTAGTAGTCCGTTAGTTCATATATTCATAGTCTTAACGAATGGGAACTTCATTTTAACCGATAAAATTATCGTGGTTTACACGTGATTTTCTTGGTTTGTAGCTCCGTGATTAATAAATATAAGAAATAATAAATATAGGATATCTTTCCTTGTGCTTTTCTATTCAAACACGTTTCGTGGATTCAACATTCTGCACGTATACGAAGTTTAACAATCTCGTTTTGTGTAACTAATCACACTTTTGTTTCAACAATGACTTTTACATCTAAATCGCGAACACACTTTATTTATCGCACTTCTAACAATATATCACTCGCGTTACAATTCACTTGCTTTTAAACTAATAGTTTATTGTTTTTGAACTAACGCGCCAGGAAACACTTAATTCGCTCTTCGAGAGAATCGATCTGTAATGATCGCTTGTGTAAGACTGACTCCGGAAAGACTCACACCAGAGGTATTTATACTGGTTTGTGTATTTGTAAATGATTGTATAGCATGCTTCTAGGCTATTCTCGATTTCTGTCGCCAGATGAAAATCTGTTTGTATCTTGATTTTCAGAAGGCTCTTATCCGTTTATGTATCGCGTTTATGTATCGAATGTTTTCGTCCTATGAAATACATGCATGAGCTAGTTCGCGAAGATATTTTTCAACGTTTTTCGTTATTTCCGGTACTGATATGGTGAAACATGATCTATTTGTTGTGCATGCAACACTTTTAATGTTTTTGTGCTTCTAATTGAGCTATCGGTGTCCTTGTTTGGTCTTTTACATCAAAATACTAAATCCTCAATATTTTGTATGAGTTTTAATAATTGTATACATTTTTCTCCTTAAATTTTTATTTGTTATTTTTTTTAAATAAAATTCAGACCAAATCCAATGTTTTTGACGCCAATCCTACTCACCCTTCTTTGACAAGTATTTATTTTGAATTTTTGAGCATTCATTTATATTAAAATTACATATTTCAATACTAATAAACTTCAACAAGTAACCATTAATGCGTTCCAAAGTAAATTAAATAATTAATTTCTTTAAGATTATGCAAATAAAATATATAGACTCTGGAGGAATTCGCAATATAACGCAGTTTGGCTGCCATTATCTGCCGATGAACTGTATAAATCCTCATGTTTATAAACTACCAAGCTTATAACTTAATTGACCCATATTCTTTTGTGCCTCCATAATTTCCCATGCTTATACTTTCAAGCATATAGTGGCAAAAGAACGTGACCATTTTCAAGCGCAGATGTTTCATAAATCCGCTTCCTATAGCGAAATGTATATTTTACTATTTCTCCTCCAGTTTCTATTTATCTATCCACTTCTTTCATTCTTCTACTGGCGACAATTCACAACAAACATTGTTTATCTATTTGCTTGCACCAGTAGAGATGATATCGATGGTATAACTTTCCTCCATTAGCCCCTCCGATTCTCTCGCGCACAAAGCATGTTAAAGCAGCCTGTCAGCCATTATCCGCTAAATGTCAAATTACTTGAATTTGACCAGATTTGACGTTTAGTGGACAAAAAATTACTACCATCCCCTTCAAAGTAAATCTTATGGGCATGTCCACTCCATATCTACTACCTCACTGGCTTGCACATTGGTGATGTTTAATATAACATTCTATTGATTTGATATGATGGAGATTGTAATATTAGGTGCGTTTTTTTCGTCTCGATTAATAGTAGGTTTTGCGTCTCGATCAATAGTGGGCCTTGAAAACAACAACTACGGGGGGATTGTTGTTGTTTTCAATGCTGCCTACCCTAACCTGTTATTAATCGAGACGCAGAAAAACGCACCTATTGGTGCAAAGTAGAAGATGGAGTTATATATATATATATCTATAAATATATATATATATATATATATATATATATATATATATATATATATATATATATATATATATATTTATATATGTATATATATATATATATATATATATATATATATATATATATATATATATATATATATATATATATATATATGCATATATATATATATATATATATATATATATATATATATATATATATATATATGCATATATATATATATATATATATATATATATATATATATATATATATATATATATATATATATATATATATATATATATATATATATGCATATATATATATATATGTATATATATATATATATATATATATATATATATATATATATATATATGCATATATATATATATATATATATATATATATATATATATATATATATATATATATATATATATATATATATATATATATATATATATATGTATGTATATATATATATATATATATATATATATATATATATATATATATATATATATATATATATATATATATATATATATATATAAATATATATATATATATACATATACATATAGAAATATATATATATATATATATATATATATATATATATATATATATATGTATATATATATATATATATATATATACATATATATATATATATATATATATATATATATATATATATATATAACTATAATGTTTATCTATTCTTTGTAACGATCGATTGCGGGAGTCCGAAACTGCTAAAAATTGCTTTTTTAGTAATAATTTTGTGTGAACATCCTTTTAACTTTCAAAGTCTATATTCGCTTAGCATATATATCATATTCCCTAGCATATATATCATATTCCCTAGCATATATATCATATTCATAATTCATGTTGGATCCCAGCACAAATCGGACAAAATCTAACCATAGCCATATCGTAAGGGCTGAAAAATAGCACTGAAAGTACGTGATTGATTGATGGAAGATATTGGGAGGAAGTGAAGGATTTACCATCAGCTGGCCCCTAAGAAGAACCAAAACCAAAATAAGTTCACTTTATCATATGCAAAAGCGAGAAAAGCATAATCTCAAACAACAGTTGACAATGTATATGTCCGTGTTAGCTGATAGGTGAGAGTATTTTGGCGTGCGTATAATCCCATCAAGAAATTATAAGCGCAGCGAGCACTCGCTGGCAACAAACGAAATTCCCTGTAGTGGATTGCATAAAAGTGTCAGAGATATTCCTTTTACTCGCCAAATGTTATCGAAAGTAGTATTCCGCGTTAACTATCTTATTACTTACCATTTTTGTACTCAGAATAGGTTTTCAGAAAATCAACATTGCTTAAATTGCCATTCGTTAACATAGTTTTTTTGGCAAAGCACATGTTTATTGCCTAGTGAAAATGAGAAACGTATCTGATCGCATAATTATCGCAATTATCTCGTTGGGGTACTTTTTCTATCTTTTTTCAAATTGGACTTGGATATTGCCATGTGGGGAAATATCGCAAATAACGTACTTGCCCAGCTTTATATGCGTATAATATTTAAGCTATGCCATAGTTACTAAGTCCGAATTGAGTCCTGGGTAAAAAATATAGCTTCTCACTACAGATTTGGTTGAAAACCAAAGTAAAATTCATGTGGTTCCTAGAATTTGTTTTTCGTCCTCTCCTTATTTCTTTTTGTGATTCAATCGCCAAAAGACTTTCGCTGCGTTTAAACAAATACAATTGTTATATAAATTTGTAAGGAACTATTACACATTCCACTTCAATAAAGTCACGTAGAGTTCAATTAAGGCTGGTACAGAGTTAATCGTAAAGCTAAATTTTGACACTAATAGAGACGTAATCATTTATTCGAGCGAAAATTTTTACAATAAAGAAAAGCAGAAACATTGCTCATTTCTGACGGATAAAATGTCACAAATGTCAATATACGGTCGATTTAGTTGTTGAAAAGACATTCAAATATTCAAATTCAAACACCAAATGTAACTTTTTAGCTCGAAAGAAAGAACTGCACATACTAAATCGATTTTGTTGTTGAAAAGACATTTGCACAATTCAATTTTCAACTTCAAATACCAAATGTAATTTTTAAGCTCGAAAGAAAGAACTGCATATACTAAATTGGTACGATTGGAGACGTGTGTCCATTCATTTCATTTCCAAAAGCAATTTTTGATGGAAAGAAGCAGGTTTTTACGCTAAGAATTGAGAACAGCTCTTGCGTATTGTCAAGCTAAATTTTCGCTGAAACAAGTTTCACGTACAATTTTGTATAACAATTTCACATGAAATCGAAGACTGTACTAAGCTTTGTTCTATTCTTTGCTGGAATGAACCTTGGATCCACCACTGATTTCACACAACGCATGAACCCCTTCGACTTTTGCTATTGTCCACAATCATACTTCTACGAGAACCATCATATTTTCTTTGCATTTAGTCTCACTTTCAACTACGTTTTAGTGGAAATCAAATTAGTTTGGATGTTTTAGCTTGAATGGCAGTTTTACACTTTAACGCTTTGATTACATCAATAATTGCTTTCATAAATTTAATTTCATTAACCTTAGCCTCTTGTAACTAACTAACTTAGTAACTAACTGAAATTACGCATTTTAAGATTTCTGTTTCGATTTTCATATTCATAATCCAGTGTGTATTTTATTCAGGAAAATCAAAAATAAATATATGCTTTCTTTGAATTTGCAGTTCTGGACGACGTCAATTAGGATCAAATGCCTTAGCCAGGTAAGTATTTTTTTTTAATCCTTTGGAGCGAACATTTTCCTTTCCTGAACTTACTCATTCAATTTGACGGTGACAAAACAAATTTCATTGCCAGTAATTAAAATTGGTCATTCAACTTTTTTCTTGACATGAAATTTAGAAAAAATTCAAATATAATAAGTAAATCTTATGATCATATTTACAACTACAAAAAAAAACCCGCGTTGCCACATACAGAAAATATATTTACGTATATTTTTAAACAAACATGTGCATGCGTCAAATAATACAATAGGTGCGTTTTTTGCACACCCGAGCAGATAACATTTTGTTAAGCATACCGAATACAACAACGAAATTCTGCACATATCGCAAATTCAAACGTTCAGCTTTGCATGATGACATGCTTGAGTTTAAAAAGCTACGCTCTCATGCAAAGAGGGTCGCTAAAGAAGCCATGCGTATCTACGTTGCCAGAGTTGAAGCTTCTATTAGTTCCAACAATTAATAAACCTTCTGGTCATTTATTCACTCACTGAAAAAATTCCCCGTCATTCCTCAAAATGTGTTTATTGGTGAAACTTTTGCCGCTACAACTGAAGAGACCTGTGAGCTCTTTGCTCGTTTTTTCTCGTCATTTTCTTCCCCACAAAACTCCACATGTTTCTTTCACCACTCCCTCGTCGTTTCGCGCTAACCTTAAAACGCTCTCTTCTTTTCATACAAACCCTTTAGAAGTTATATATACTAACTAAGCCACTATCTTCTTCACTTTGTGTACCCTTGTTCATTATTTTCAACCTAAGCATCGCATCTGGTGTTTTTCCTTCCATATGGAAATCAGCCAACATTTGTCCCATACTCATGGCAGGTAACTCCGCTTGTATCTCCAATTACCGACCAATATCGCTTCCCAGCAAACAATTTAGTGAGCGTTCACCAAAAACGATAGTTTCTCGACAGTTAACAGACATATCCCTCATACGAAACCGAGTTTGTTCGTAAAACGATACGCAGCAATGCTTAGGATGACCGACGCAATAAATAATGCAAGCCATCTCAGCAAACAATTTAGTGAGCGTTCACTAAAAACGATAGTTTCTCGACAGTCAACAGACATATCCCTCATACGAAACTGAGCATGTCCGTAAAACGATACGCTGCAATGCTTAGGATGACCGACGCAATAAGTAATGCAAGCCATGTGTGTGTGCCCTATGGCCTATGCGGCTCAGTAGCAGATTTTACATAGATTCTGCCCCTAGTTTGCTGGTCGATATTTACTCGCTAAAACCACATTTTTCTAACTCATTTACGAATCGTTAAAAATGATTCTTCTCGGATAGCCATTTTAGTAGGACCAATGAATCGTTTTCGATTCATTTGCGAGTTCGTTAACGACAAAAACATTCGTAAAATATGACTCTTTTATGAATTAATTACGATACATTTGGTTTGCTGGGATGTGTCTGTGCCCTATGGCCTATGCGGTTCAGTAGCAGATTTTACATAGATTCTGCCCCTAGTTTGCTGGTCGATATATACTCGCTAAAACCACATTTTTTCTAACTCATTTACGAATCGTTAAAAATGATTCTTCTCGTATGGCCATTTTAGTAGGACCAATGAATCGTTTTCAATTCATTTGCGAGCTCGTTAACGACAAAAACATTCGTAAAATATGACTCTTTTATGAATTAATTACGATACATTTGGTTTGCTGGGATGTGTCTGTGCCCTATGGCCTATGCGGCTCAGTAGCAGATTTTACATAGATTCTTCCCCTAGTTTGCTGGTCGATATATACTCGCTAAAACCACATTTTTTCTAACTCATTTACGAATCGTTAAAAATGATTCTTCTCGTATGGCCATTTTAGTAGGACCAATGAATCGTTTTCGATTTATTTGCGAGCTCGTTAACGACAAAAACATTCGTAAAATATGACTCTTTTTCAGAATTTATCCTCTACTTGAGCCTTTCCTTGCCAACGAGCAACATGGATTTGTCAAAGTAAATCCACAGTTACCAACCTGTTATCTTTCAGCAATACTGTTGATTCTGCCATCGATCAGCAAAGACAGGTGGATGTTCTTTACACTGGGATCTCTAAGGCATTCGACTCTGTCAACCACGTGCTTCTTCTCTTGATATTAGAGAAATATGGTTTTTATAATCCGCTGCTTTCCTGGTTTTCTTCTTACATTTATGAACGTGCTTGTGTTGTAACTGTAAACTCCTGCTCCTTTGCTCTCTTTTATCGCACCTGTGGCGTTCCGCAAGAATCGATACTTGGCCACTTGTTGTTCTTAATCTTCATTAATTATCTGCCAGGTCTCCTAAACTCCTTCTCCCTTCTTTACGCAGACGATCTTAAAATATTCAGAGTAATCGACACAATTGAAGACTGTTTTCAGCTACAGAATGATCTGCACACTCTGGGCAACTGGTGTAGTGCAAATTATCTTACTCTGAATGTCTTAAAATGTCATCAAATGTCATTCACGCGTAAAACTAACCCTTTAATGTTTTTTTATTGCATTTCCGGTACCTCTCTCGATGCTGTATTCTGTTTTAAAGACCTGGGAGTTATTTTCAACACTAAACTTTTATTTGACCAACACATATTGTATATAACTGCCAAAGCGTCCAGGCTCTCGGGTTTTATACTGAGATTTTCTAAGCATTTTACTCATATATCCACCTGTGTACACCTGTTTTGCTCTTTTGTCCGCAGTATTCTTGAATATTGTTGTTAAATATGGTGCCCACATTTTCAATGCTTAATTGATGCGGTTGAATCTGTACAATGCAGGTTCACCCGCACTCTGATTTCCAAATAGAATTTGACTTACTGTGGGTATAGCGCGAGACTTACCATGCTGCAAATTCCATCCCTGAAATCTCATAGGCTGTTCTTCGACGAATGCCTTCGATCTAAACTACACCATCGACTTGTCCCATCTGACCTCTGCAACCTCGTTTTTGTCCGTGTATTGGATTGGTCATGTAGATCAACTTTAACGTTTAATGTTCCGTTTGCACGGGCTGATACATATTACTTTTCACCGCTGCTACGTTTACCTAGGCAGCATCAAGAATTCAGACTTAGTTTCCTGCCACCGACCTTGATGCTTTTCAAAAACATCTCAAAAAATAAAGTAATTACTTATTCTTTTTAATGCATGTTCCTTGGCTAATTGATTATTTAAATTTTTGGTTGAGGTATGATACTCTTATTTGTTTTATATATATTTTTGTTTTTATTTATCATTGTCTATTGAGTAATTGGACTCGATCTGTTGTTGTAGACATTAAATAAATAAATCACTGAATCAAAAAATGTTAAACAGCGGTTGCTTATGAGCTTTTATGAAGAGTGTGCTGATAACAGTAAGAGTGTGATTGGAGCTGTTTTGAAGGTTTCTATTTTGGAAATATGCGCGGGTACTTTTGTGAGTTGTTTCTTTTGGCCTCAGGTTATGCATGGTGATACGCAGGTTTTCGATAAATTGATGAGTGTCATCTGCTGTTTTTTCAGGAACAAAAAACTCTCCGGGCATACTAAGCGTAGTTCCATATAGCATCTCCGCGCTGGATCCTCCCTAATCCTGCTTATAGCTGTTTCGCAAATCCAGAATGATAGTGGGTAGGATTCTTTTCGTGGCACATTATGGCCACCTTTAAAGAGCGGTGCCATCGCTCAATCAACCTGTTTGCGGCTGGGTGATAAGGAGACGTTCGATTTCGTTCACACCCTATGAATTTACTTAGTTGTTTAAATAGTGTAGATTCGAATTGGACGCCTTGATCCATTGTTATTTTGCTAGGGGTGCAAAATCGGACTATCCAGTTAGTGTAAAATGCGTTCGCGACTGATTCTGCCATTTGGTCGGCTAGCGGGATCACATCTGGCTATCTAGAAAAACGATCGATGGCTGTTAGACAATTCTTGTATCCTTGCAACAGCAACAGTGGTCCCACAATATCCAAGTGAACATGCTGGAATCTGCTATTTGGTACAGTCTGCTATTTGGACATTGTTTCGTTCATGACGCCTAACTTTTGCAAGCTGGCAGGGTATACATTCACGAGCCCAGTGGTGGACATCTTTTCATTTACTTATCCACACAAATTTATTCTTGATTGCTTAAGTTGTGGCTCGCCCACTTGAATGTGATGCGTCATGGAACGTGTGGAAAAATTGCTTTTACAGGGATACCGGAACATATGGGCATAATTTGTTAGATGAAGTGTCACAGAGAAGATTTCCGTTATGTTCTATATACACTGATTGCAATTTTAACGATGTAAAATTATTCTACTTAAGTTGCTGAAGCTCGGCATCCGATTGCTGTTCTGCTTTCAGCTCCTCTGTGATGAATGCGACAGGCATTGAAAATGTCTCAACTGCGAGATAGAGCTGAGTTGCCTGAATTGCCGTGGTGATTATCTATCAGACTTTTGAAAGAACGCGTATGTCAATGGCTTGTGGTCCGTTTGGATGAAAAACTCTGAACCCTCTAAAAGATAAAGAAAATGTCAAACGCTTGTATAAATTGCTAATATCTCGCGGTCGTACGCACTGTATCTTTTTTCTTCTGTTGTTGATTTCCGCTAGAAAAAGGCGAGTGAAACACATCGGTTTTCTTGTTTTTGCTCTAACATTGCACCCACTTCAACCTCTGATGCATCTGTGATCAGAGTGAGAGGTCTATTCGGTTGATAATATACTAGCAGAGTTGTCTCGGCAAGCCTCTCTTTGCATTGTTCGAATGCAAGATCTACTATTGCATTTCAAGATATCGGTTTTTTGTCCCGTTTTTTTGTACTGACTAACAACGTATGTAAGGGCGCTTCATGATTTGCCGGATTTTTTATGAAACGGCGATAGAAATTTAAGATCTCGAAAAATTTTCGCAATTTATTTCCGCTCTCGGGTTTTCTGAATTGGCGTATAGCTTTCACTCGTGATTGCGGTGGACGTATGCCATTCCTATTGACCGTGTGTCCTAGGTATACGCCGAACACGCATTTGGTGGCGTTTATTACTACCCCGTAGATGTTAAGACGCTCAAAAACAGTTCGAGCATGCTGTATGTGTTCTTCGTTTGCACCGGAAGCGATCAAAATGTCGTCCACGTAGCACAAGCAGAACTCTAGTCCTCTCAAAACCTCGTCCATAAACCTTTGGAAGGTTTGGGCCGCGTTTCCGAGCCCGAACGTCATGACAGTGAACTTGTAGTGTCCGATCGGAGTTATCACTGCCGTCTTTGGCACAACCGCTTCTGCAATTGGTATGTGGTGAAATGCCCGGGTGAGGTCTAACTTTGAAAATATTGTTTTTTATGGAGATTGGAAATAATATCCTCTTTATGTCGTAGAGGGTACTTGTCAAGCAAGTGATGGCATTTAGGTGGCGGTAATCACCGCACGGGTGCCATCCTTGTTTCTTCGATGTCAGGTAAAGAGGACTTGCCCATAGGCTTGACGAAAGACGACAGAAACCTCTATTTAGCATAAACTCAAACTCATTTTTAGCAATCTTACATTTATCGGGTGACAGTCTGCGAGACTTTTCAGATACTGGAGGATAGTTTGTAATTATAAAGTGCTGATCGTTATGAGATACCCTTGGTTTTTTGTCTGCTGGGTTTGTTAGCTCCAGGTACTCTTTGAGAAGTTTATGGAACACGGTTGTTCCCGAAACTATGGAAATACAGGGCGTGTTTGAGATTGCGACTTTTTCTTGTACTGAGGTTGAAGTATTAGAATCGATGAGTTTTCGACGTTTTATGTCAACTAGTAGGTTGTGATATCGAAGAAAATCTGCTCAAATGATCGGCTTGGAAACGTTGGCTATAACAAATTTCCATTTGTATCTACGCCGCAAGCCTAAATTAAGTTTGAATATCTTTGTGCCGTACGTGTTCATTGGGCTGCTATGAGCAGCAAAAAGTTTGAAATCGAATTTGCCGCGGGTGCGGAGCGACGGATACGTCCGCCCCCGTATCTACTAGGAATGAGAGATTCGTTATCAAATCACGCACGTACAGGCGGTTTTGTGCTGTGTCACTGGCGCCCGCCTGGTTGGAACGTAAATGGTACCAGCATATAGAATTTTTTGTGACATTGCTCCGCAATTTCGGGCCGTCGAATAACGGCGCATTGATGGGCGTTATGCTTTGTCACAATTGCATTGACCACAGTGCTTGTCCGTTCTTACATAATTTATCGCGGCGCGCACACTTGCTAATTCTTAGGCACGCCGTATACCAAAGCTTCAAAAGCTTATTGGCGACATATGCCGCTAGCATGTCGCTTTGCGACATCTGCTTCTTTGTTGCATAAGCCGCATATACAAGCTGCATAGATGAAATATGTCAAAAGAACAAAATGAGTTCTAGTGAAGACGACGTACTTTTCGCTTGGTATTTGTTGAGGAAAAGGAGAAACAGGAAAAGGAAATACGGCACACATCCGTTTTTGAAAAACAATATACATCATAGCTCATTTATAATATCTAAAGAGTTGGAACAGGATGACAGAAAATTCAAAGAATATTATCGAATGAACAAAAATAATTTTGCTGAATTACTCCAACTAGTTGAAGCTAAATTGAGGAAAAAGGATACTAATTACAAGGTTGCGATAAAACCAAATGAGAAACTTTTGATAACATTAAGGTATGTAATTTTATTGCTTATAAATTCATTAGCAGTTTTCTGGTGATAAAACAAAAATAGGAGAGGCAGCATAGTCCATTAACGTAGATGATGATTGCACAGGTGTTGTTATCCTTTCTTCCACATCTTGGTCTGCAATAATATCATCAATCAACTTAACAACTTTCTGCCGAAATCTTCTATTTTGCTTGGCAGTCATTTCTTCCATAAATGGAAGCAAACTTTTTAAAAAGTAATAATTGGCGTTATCATTTTTTACTAATGTTCGAAGAAGAACATTAGTATTAAAATCACTTTGGCCAAAAATTCATATTTCTATATATATATATATATATATATCATCAAAAAATTTCAGTGAAAAAATCTCAGGAACGCGCCATCCGATTGAGCTGAAATTTTCAGGATACATTGGTGTATATGCAGAATAGTGCCAGGTCTCACAAAAACTTAATAATCTTTAACCCTTTGGCGCCGGCGACCATTTTAGTGATATTTTTAATATACCTATTATTCCGTACACAAATAAGTTTTGCAAAAATAAAGTTGACGAAATAAATTTTGAACGTGTTTTACATGTGAATCGGATAATGTTTTGGAATTTTTTAACCCCATGTGTGCACTGGGTGCCTAAAAACAGAACGGGAAAACTTGAAAATTTTTAAATTGCGATAACTTTTGACAGAGCTATTCAATCATTACGAAATTTTTAGGACATATTGGTATTATTTAGTTGTAGATTTGTGTAGCTTTTAATGAGCGTGCTGGCAACCCTGTAGCTAGCGCAGGCACTGAAAGTGAAAACCTTCAAATCATCGTCTCTCTTGAAAACAGCCGCTTCTTCAAAGAAAAGCCACTCATATGTAAATCTTGTGCTTTATTTACATAACCAAAAAAAAAAAAGATATGGTATAACGGGCACGCCTGGTAACCCTTGCCCAATTTACCTATATTTTTAGCATCAAAAACTTCTGTTCACGGAAACTCACGATCCAATGAGCAGAATTAATTGAAATTTGCAGAATGTATTGGTCCTATATAGGACCAGGTCTGATAGAAGTTATTTTGAAATGCGGGTGATTCTGTGCCAGTGGTGCCATCTTGAAAAATCACTAAAAGAGATAACTGCTTTTAGCCCTATAAATTCTGATTGAATCGTTCGATTTTGGCGAAATTCACACAGTAGCTGAACCTTATTTAATACCACGTTTGGTAGAAGTTTGGTCGAAAAATTCGGGTGGAGCTGCCAGCTATGATAATTTTGGTGTCTTAAATTTGAAAAAATAAAAATTTGGAAGTGAAAACATTAAACCATCGAATTTCCAAAAACTGTCCGTTTCTTACAATAAAACCAATCTGTATACAAATCTTATGCTTTATCTACACGTTCAAAGTAAAACTTTGGAAATTTCATGTCGGGCAAGAACGGTAACCCTTTCCCAGTCAACCTATATTTTTAGCATCAAAAACTTCTGTTCACGGGAACTCACGAATCAATAATCAGATACCATTTAAAATTTACAGAATGCATTGGACTTAAGTAGGACCAGGTCTGATAGAAGCGATTTCGAATTGTGGGCAACTCTGTGCCAGTGGTGCCATCTTGAAAAATTACAAAGAAAAAAAACTGCTTTTTGCCCTATGAAATGTGAATTAGTTACCAGATTTTCATGAAATTGACACAGTAGCTGAACCTTACTCTAAACTCTGTTTGATAGAAATTTGGTTGAAAAATTCGATTGGTGCTGCCAGCTATGGTAATTTTGGTGTCTTTGAATTTGAAAATTCGCTCAGGGAAATAAAACTTTTTGCCCTATAACTTCCAGTGCAGTCATGAAATCAATACAAATTTCATACAATTAATAGAACCTATTATAAGCATTATTCAAGCCAAATTTGGTTGAAAAGCGACGATAGGGTTGCCAGCTATTGTTGGTTTTGTGTTTGCTTGCAATATCTTTATTAAGCGGTTTTATCGTAGAATTTTCAATTGGTAATAATATTGTAGTAACAACAAACAGCAAATATTAAGCTTTCCATTATTTAAAAAAAATTGCTGCAGGTAATCCTAAATTTCTTTATACTCCTATAACTTCGAATGTAATATAACAACGTAAAGCAGATGTGATATATTTTTGGCTTTGATACTGGCGAAAGGTTGCCAGTACGAGTCGGTTGTGCTACTTTTGTATCAATAAATGCTTACAGTAAGTATTCATACCGGAAACATTTACAATGAAAATAAATAACCGATATTTCAATTCCCAAAATTCTGCAAATTTTTCGGATCGCAGTCCCAAACACCAACTTCAGTTACAGTGCTGCAGGCACTGAACATTCATTGATGTTATATGAGCACTGAACACTTCATTGATGTTATATGAGTTGCTGCTTTCGAAATTTTGTGAAATAAGCAACTGATAACGAATATAATGAACCCGTGTTTTGCTCTCATAAACGTTGAAATTCATGCCAGTGGTAATATCTGAAACCTTCCACCATATGAGTTATAATGCATTCTTGAGACCAAAGTAGAACGTGGCGTTTGAAACAGTTTGGCCGTAAGAAGCAGCTCATGTGTTGGATTATGCACTCAAAACCTGCACGATTCTTCTACTGTTCTTCGAACATTAGTGTTTCTAGCGGTTCAGGTGCGCTAGAGTTTTTTTTCTTTTTTTGAGTTCATCCATTCAATGAAGGCCGAATCTACTTCATTAATATTATTTTGTTTTTTGATTTTCCTCTTCGTAGGCTTATTTTCTTCGCTGTCGTGTTTTTTTAACAAATTGGAAATTTGAGTACTGGACTCTTCTGGTAATTTCACTTCTTCACTTTCTCCGTGGTCAGAAAGATTTCCCAGCAAACATGTATTCTGCGCAACAAATGCCTCTAGTTCATTTTCCGAATGCATGTTTTCAGCTCTGCATTCTAATTCAATATTTCCTTATTGGTGAATGTTTGGATTGACTTTATCGAAATTTCCGGTCGAAGGATTTTTTCGCATGTACGGCATTAAAAATTGTAAATGCTTTAGCAAGTAGTATTCCTTCTTTTGTCTCGTTCCACTTCCACTTGCTGTCGGCTTTAACGATCGACTCAATCCATTCCGAATATTTTTCCACCTTTCACGACAGTTTGAGGCTAGAAATAAAAGGATTAATCACAACGACTTCATTATAGGTTTCTTGCTACTGGACGGAGTTTTCGATATTTAACATATTCATTTTACCGAGGAGAAACAACAATTGCACAAATTATCAAAGAAACTTGTAGAGTTTTATGGAATACTTTTCAACCATTATTTATGCCTATTCCAAACGAAGAAACATGGAAAATTATTTCAAAAGATTTTTATGATATATGTAATCTTCCCAACTGTCTTGGCTCAATAGATGGAAAACATATTCGAGTGAACAAGTTTCCCAAAACTGGATCTGCCTATTTTAATTATAAAGGATATTTTTCCCTAGTTTTAATGGCTTGTGCAGATGCACACGGTATGTTTACAATGATAGATGTTGGTGACATGGGTCGCAATAGCGATGGAAGTGTATTTCGTTCATCAAATATATTAAAATTTATACAATCCAACAATTCTGGAATACCAAACGATAAACAATTGGAAAATGATATGAATAGAACGACAATTCCTTACTTTTTTCTTGGTGATGAGGCTTTCCCCTTGACGAGTTTTCTCATGCGACCTTATCCTCAAAAAATATCAAATCCAAACCGACGAATATTCAATTATAGATTGTCGCGAGGTCGAAAGTCAGTTGAATGTGCCTTCGGAATGCTGACTTCGAAATTTAGAATATTCCATAAGCCTATTATATCCAAAAACGTAGACACTGTGATAAATATAGTGAAAGCTGGTTGTGTATTACACAATTTTATTCGCATGAAAGAAGGTGTGTTAGGCCAAGCTAATAAATTTGCTACAGAAAAGCAGGTACCGTTATTAAACTGTCCTGCAGACACTTACCATCCCAGAACAATCGCAATGAGAAACAGAGAATACTTAACAGAATATTTTGTGACCAGTGCCGGATCTATTCCTATTCAATGGAAATATGCTTGAAAATTTGTGCTTTTTTGTTTTATTGATTTCAAATTATATTTTCATGCAAGTGTTTGATTTTAAGTTTTCATGTAAATTGAATTGTTAGATTTGCGAATGCTTAAGCGAATAAATAAAATTAAAATGTACACACCTGTTTCCTTCACTTCCCGAGAAACTTCTTCCCACGCCTTTTCCGTTACATTCCTTTGGCTGTATTGAGGCAGTAAGAAATTCCATAAACATGGATACCGCTCAACGCACTCCACAAATAGAACATTTTGCTGCCTTTCATCCATTTTTCCTTTAAATAAATAATATTTTGCAAAAAAATACACTTCCACTGACAGAATTTTAATCTTTCGATTTCTATTTTATTATTTTTCCACGCACAAAACTTTTCCGGTTCAAACTTCGTATGTCCCTACTATTCAGATGAAGACTGACGAAAAGCGGCATCTGCAACTTTCTTCAAAGCGGCACGTGTAACTTGCTTAAAGGCAGCGCGTGCAATTTGCTTAAAAGCGGCACATGTAGCTATGCTGCAGTTGCATGATCAGTATACGGCTACCAACTCAATTTGCATGATTTTAACAAAGAGCAAAACGGCATGTGCTGCTTTGCTACACATATTACCACGCGACATGTGACGTAAAGCTGCAGATGCAGCTTTGGTATACGGCCTGCCTTAGACAAGCGTGTCCTGCACCAGACCGCCATTACTAATAATTTGTGCTAATCTCGGCTGCATTTGCGGACTGTTTGGAATTGCTACGACGTCGGAATGGTCAGCAACTGCAGCAATTCGATGGGCAGACTCTGCTAGACCATCTAAATTAGTTACGCCTGATAAAACTATTATCGATTGATATCGTCTTGGCAGGCGTTTGATCCACAAAGATTTTAGAAACTCCTCGGACACATTGTTGCCGGCGGCGCAACGTATTTTTCGTAAAAAATGGGAAGGCTGTTGGTCGCTCAATTCAAACCATTGAGGAGGATGTGAGTTTTTTCAAAATCGGACGTTGCAATAAGCTGAGATTTAATTGTGTGATACTTGTTTTGGTGTGGTGAATTATCGATAATATCCTTCACTTGAGCCAGTGCTGCTGTGACCAGTTCACCGGTTATGCGGTTGAATTGAGCAGCGTCAGTGGTAATTTGATGTGAATTTGGCTTCATCTCACGAAAACCATAATTCCACTTGAGAATGTCAAAATGGCGGCAGCGATAAGGAGATGCCGCATAGCTCGGTGCCGTTTATTTCCAAGTCCATAATTTTACCGTGTTGCCTGTCATCCATGGCGGCACCAAATTCCCCCGCTTCAGTCATATTTAATTCTTCGACTCTAAAAGGTGTCACCAATTGAGGGGATCTGTTCTACTCAAAACTACGAATGATAACACTTCGTTAACTTTAGGAAAAAGCTCACTCTATTTGAATTCAACTTACTACATTGGCTGCTGTGCATTGAATGAATGTTATCTCTATCACCGCTCTCTGTCCTTCTTGCTTGTGTATACTTCCCTTTGCCGCTCGCAGCGCTTCCTGCGGTCATTATGCCGATCCCTTTAAGTATTCTAAACGGTTCGAACCACTGCTGTTGACTATTGTGCAACCGGCAGCTTCAATTGAATGAATTGGCTTAGCACTCCGTAATTGTCAATTATTTTACATCAAATTTCGGAGTATGCAGATTATTTTTCAGTGTTTCAGTGCACATTACATTGTCGATTATTTCATATGGGAGTTTAATGTCTGATTTCGATTAAAACCTAGACAAGATTTCTGGTAAACTCGACTTGATGCACCATAGACGGGAACTTCTACCACCAGAGGGCGATTAGTTGGTAGCAGGGGTTGAAAATTGAGGAAAAACACACAAAATTATGCAAAAAAAATGCTCGAGAAGACAATACAATTAAGAAAACTAAACAAACAAACAAAAAAAAACCTCAAAAACAAACACACAACCACAATAACACAAACATACTAGCGAGACATCTATCGATAAAATTCATGTTACGGCTGTGTGGTGCATCAAGTTGAGTTTTACCGAGTAAATTTCAACTCCAGTTAGTTCTTATTTCAATGAATTCTGTTGGCCTCACACATTTCCGGTCGGTTGTCATTCGTTTATGTGTAAAGCCCTAACCAGACATAAGTCTGCTAACATAAGCATCTGTCAAAACCGACCGGTTTTAGACCAAAAAAGTCTAGCGCATCAGAACCGCTAGAAAACTAATTTTCGAAGAAGCTATCATTGAGGGATTTAAAAATGTGTGAAGACGTTATACACTTCTTTGTAGTATCATTTCAACCACTTCTTACTCAAAAAACAAATATCATTTTCTGACAGCATTTTCTATAATACAAATGATGAAAATGTTCAGTGCTAGCAACATTTGTCCAACACAACAGCAATAAATCTACCATAACATACTCGTGCTTAATCAACCTATCCTTTGAATTTCATTTTCATCCGAGGATGTCATCGAAAGTTTCAGCAATTAAACTATGTCTGGGCTGCCATCCAAAAAATTTCCATAACTCGGAACATTTAAATATTGGTTGCTTATTTTATGGTAAATGCTTTGTTTATGAATAGAAAATGGAAGCACCTGTTGGTGCGATATTTAAGACATTGTCCGGTGCTGGCAATCATGTGCTAGCACCATAGCTGCTTCACGTTGTGTTAAACCCACCCTATGAATTTCGTTTCGAATGAATGGCTATGCTGTAATTTATAGGAGTGAATTCAATTTAAGAGGAACTATCGTCCAAACTTTTTTAATGTTTGAAACGTAAATATTTGTTGTTAATTGTCATTGAAGGATTTTTCCTATGTGGAAATTTTATGACAACATCGCACGATAAAGAAATGTCAATAAATAACGAAATTCGTCATAGCTAGCAACCCTTTCACGATTTTTCAACGAAATTCCTACAGAGTTAGAAACGCAACAAGAGCCTCTTATCACATGAATTTCGTTTTGATTTCGTTACTGCATATGAAGTTATAGTGAAAAAACTTTTTTTTTCCTGAGCAAATTTACAATATTTAGGAGACACAAATTGCCGTAACTGGGGTCCCTATACTAATTTTTCAACCGAATTTCTATAAAGTAGAGTAAGGATCACCTACTGCGTGAATTTTTTTAAAATCTGGTGGCTAAATCGGAAGCTATAGGCCAAAAACCAGTTATTTTTCTCAGCGATTTTTCCAAATGGCACCACTGCCACAGTTTTGCCCATATTTCAAAATCACTTCTATCAGACCTGGTCCTAGCTAATTTTAACATGTCCTGTAAATTTCATATTGATCGCTTTATCCAATCGTCAGTTCTCGTGAACAGAAATTTTGAGTGCTGAAAATTGAGGTAATTTGATTTATATATATATATATATATATATATATATATATATATATATATATATATATATATATATATATATATATATATATATATATATATATATATATATATATATATATATATATATATATATATATATATATATATATATATATATATATATAGGGTAACATGGTCCCATACCGACCCCCTAATTGGCGGATGCAATAAAAGTCCTTTAACTTGATTTTTTTCACAAACCACGTTTTTATTTATTGGTGGGAACATTATTCTAAGTTCTAAGCAGCTTGACAAGGTTCTTATGTACTTTATTTTTGAGGTAACGAGGTCAAAGTGAAAGTATGCATATTTGCCGTTCTCAAAATGGGTGGTCCCAAACCGACCTCCCCGTGGTCCGAACCCGACCCCCCATATTTTTTGCTGCAAATCAAGGGAAAAGGCAAAACTGGAATTTTTTGTGTAACTAAGTATCAAAATAATGGAGTTCGGAAAAATTTTGGATTAAATAACAAATATTTAGAGACTTGGTTTGTAGAATACAATATACCGAAAAATAGTAGAATTTTCGAAAATTTTGGATTTTATTCACAAATATTTAAAGACTTTATTCATGAAATACAATATAATTTTTACATTAATTCAAACTTTTAGTCACTGTCTGAAACATCATGTGCTTCATTGTAATTCTGAGTTCTCAGTACACGAGATGTTTTTCGCGATTGAAAGTCACTGTTTTTTTCTTCTTGTTTTTTTTGCAATTTTTTCCCTCGCTGTTTTTTCTTTTCTTCTTTTCCTTTCTGCTCCTTTTTTTGATTTTTCTTTTTTCGTTCCTTTTTTTCTTCTTCCTTTCTAATTTTTTCTTCTTTTGCATTTTCTTTTTTGATGGCTCGGTTGATTTCAAGGTCAGAAGTCAAAATTGAAGTCCGACCGGGTGGACGACCTTTCCTTTTTTGACTTCGCGGCGGAGCTTTGGGGACGGGTGCGAGAGACTGTAAAGTAGAGTTCAAAGAAGACGTTGATTCGCGCGGTGTTAATGTCTCCAACGAGATTTCTTGTTGATTTTCCCCATCGTTTTCTATTTCTTTCTCAATCTCAATCATTTCTTTCTTTCTCTCGGCTGAAGGCGATGGGAACAGTGAGGTGGAAACGAAATAACATGAATTCCATTGTCGCGACAAAATTGCAATGCTGCCAAAGAACAATGCGATTCGTGATTATCCAAGAGAAGGACAACCGGATGATCAACGGTGCAGCGAGTGAAGGACTGAAACATTTTCAAAAATTCGACGAACAATTCTGCGGTTATCCACCCGCTGGGATTCGCTCCTCCTTTTGCACCTACAGGCCCACCATTTAAAAAATGCGGTCGGAACCGGGCACGTGGAAAGACGAAAAAGGGGGTTGCGCGCATTCCAGTCGCAGACACGGCTTGGACGAGTGTCACCAAGTTTCCACGCTCACCTGAAGTAATATGACCAACTCGTTTTTGACCACGACGTGAGATTACGCGGACTGCTTTGTGCACTGTGGACACTCCGGTTTCGTCGACGTTCCAAATATCGTTTGGTCCAACTTTGACGACGTCCATTACTTCTAAGTAATTTTTGAAAAAAGCAGCAACGTTCGTTGAGTTAAAGGCGCTGGCTCTGGCCAAGGTGGTCGCTTCAGGCTTCCTCAGAGATAATTGAGGGTGTCGAGACATAAAACCCCGAAACCATTCTAATCCGGCCATTTCGTCCCGAGCCCACGAAGATGGAAAGGAAACTTTCAAAGTTAGTGCGTACTGGTAGGCCAATGATCGTGCGTCTACTGAATTCAGTCCAAAATAAATAGCAGACAAATAAAGAAGATGCTGCTCCAGACACTTTTCTTGCTGTTCGCTGAGTATCTATAAAACCAAAAAATATGAAAATATTAGAGTAAAGCATACACGAGATTAAAAAAAAAAGTTTTTAAAGATTGCATAACCGATAGTACAGCCAGAAATTAGTTGTCTCATTTTTATTTATGTGATATACCTACTTTTATAGCAAATAATAATATTTTTGTCATTCCTATAACAAATAATGTGAAATATAAATAAAATTTTGACCAAGAAATATAATTTTTTAGACTGAACAACGATCACAATATATTGTAATGAAAAGTACCTGGCCCGTCCGCAAGGGCGGGGGGTTGGGGGTTTAACCTCCTTCCCTCCCCATTGCAACACAATTTGACATTTTTTTATAGAATTTCGGACTGATAATCATGTAGGTATTGAAAAAATTTTTCCCACTCATAACGCTAATAATTCTCAATCTCATCGTTCAATTTTATTTGACGACTTTTTTTCCCTTATAAACGGAATTGGAAAGTTGGATGACCTTTTTTTTAAAATTAAAAAGTTTGACGAAATTTATTTCAGAAATTACATTTAATATATTTTTGAAATTTAAATCCCCTCCGCCAACGGTAAATCTTGAGCACGGGCCTTTAAGACGACTCGGAAGGCATTCTCTTTTCGTCTTTTTTCCTCTCATTCAGTTTCCATTCTAATATATACAGTAGCTTCCGTGTCGTCTTAAAGTACAATTTTCCAGTCAAATTCTAATTTCGTTATGCTTTAATTACAATTCTACTCCAGTTTAATTATTATACCTACTTATTTAAAAAAAAATTACCGTTTTAAAGCCTTTCTCCGCTATCTTCAAATCTTCGACATTTACTTCCGTCGGTCTTGCGGTGCCTTCTTCGGGAGTAATCACGTTTTTTTTTCGATGCAGTAGTAATGTGGACCGAGGAATTCCAAATTCACGCGCAACTGCACGTAGCGAAGTTCCTAATGCCATTGCGGCAACTGCGCGCCGCAGAATTGCCGGATCTCGTTTTTCCGTTTTCCGCTTGAAGGATCGTCCCATTTCTAGGAAAAAAAAAATAGGGGGGGGGGGGTTTACTATTTCAATACATTGAACCAAAGTTTGACCACAAAAAACACAGTAAAAAAATTTTTATGCGTAAAAATACGGGGGGTCGGTATCGGACCACCTCAAAGTGGTCGGTTTCGGACCACCATGACATTTTACAAACAATGACTTGTTATTCTCTTTTAACAATAAAAGCGATCAAAATGTTATAGCACCTCTAAAAGTCCATAAGGAATATAAAAAAGTCCATAAGGAATATAAAAAACTTACCTTCCGATTTTCCAAGAGACAATAAAGCACTCAAAGTCAAAGTTTTGTGTCCACTGCCAAATTAAATTCTACACTCGCCAAAACACAACACGTCACATAACCACAAAATGAAATGTGTCAGAAAGCTGCGTCATATCTCCAAATTGTCGGTATTGAAGGAGCTTTCAAATACATATACCGACATTTAAATGGAAAGTACGATTACTGAGAAACAGGTGGAAGTCGGGATGGGACCACCGGTCGGTATGGGACCATGTTACCCTATATATATATAGGTATATATATATATATATAGATATATATATATATATATAAATATATATATATATATATATATATATATATATATATATATATATATATATATATATATATATATATATATATATATATATATATATATACAGGGTGTTTGGTACTAAATGAACACTATTTTAAGGAGGCGTTCTTTGACATATTTTGAGTAAAAAATCGTTCTACAGGATGGTCCGGATTTCAAAACCTACCGAGTTACAGGGTGTTCAAAAAAACTTGTTCGGACCGGTACCCTGACTCACTTGAATCGTTATATCTTGAAAACTAATTATCACAACTCAAAGTTTTATACCGCGTTTAATAGACAATTAAATTACCTTTTATTTGATGTATCGCACTTGATTGCAGTTGTACCGAGTTTTGAGATATTTTCTTCGAAACACAAAATTTTTTAGTTTTAACCCCGAAAATTCTGTGTTCCAGGTCGTTTTCCTTAGAAAACCTCATTATAATGTGCCATTTTCATTTAAATATTTTGATAAGCCATATTACTGGCTACAAAAGTTGCGTACCTTTCAATGACTTAGATTCTACCATTTCACAAGTATTAAGCGAAAATGAATATTGCTGAAAAATTAAATATCCCATAAAGTGGCCCTCGTTGTCGATCTACACTTTTTTCTTGAATTAAAAGTATTTAATAATGGTTTTTATGCTTTATTTCAAAATTTTTAATCTACAGTAAGTGTTCAAAATTGCCACCTTCATTTTGAATACATGCCAAAGCTCGTTTGGCAAGCGTTCTTTTCATATTCATGTCTCTCAGCTGTTGCCTCACTTCTGTTGCAGCATCATCGATCCTGGTATTTAGTTCTTCTAAAGTGGATACTTCCATTGCGTACACAAGTTCCTTCATCCGTCCCCATACAAAAAAATCCATTACAGTCAGATCAGGAGACCTTGCAGGCCAGTGTACTGGTCCATTTCTACCGATCCAGCGATTGGGATAGTTGCAATTCAACCAATCTATGACTGGTCGGCCGTAATGAGCTGGAGCACCATCGTGTTGGTAAAACATGGAAACCAATCGTTGCAAAGGAATATCTTGCAATAAGTCCTGCAGATCATGTGTTAAAAAATGCAAGTAGCTGGTACTATTTAGGGTAGGCGGGAGCCTAAAAGGCCCAATCAAATTATTGCCAATCACTCCTGCCCATAAATTTACGCTGAATCTATGCTGAAATGATGACGTTCTTGCAGTGTTTGGATTGTTCTCAGCCCACGTGTGTAAATTGTGGAAGTTTGTGATACCGCCCCTCGTAAATAAAGACTCATCCGTCCAAAGAATGCTGTTGACAAAATTTTCGTCGTCTAATTGTCTCTCAAGGAGCCAATTGCAGAATTCCATCCTTTTGGGCAAATCGATGGGTAGGAGCTCCTGAACTGGTGTGTGATGGTAAGGATGTAGACGGGCTGCTTTCAAAATAATCCAAACTTTCCAGCTAGACACGTTAAATCGTAACGCTAAGCGTCGAATACTGGTTGATGGGTCAGATTCCACTGCATGCAATATTTCTTCTTCGGTCCGTACAGCGGTTGCAGTTGTAGGATTTGCGTTTACTCGGCGCGTTCTGACGTTACCCGTTTCCCGAATCCTTGCGTAAAGTTGTTGAAACACTCTCCTTCCAGGAATCCGTCGATGGGGGTATCTCTGATGATACAAAGATTGCGCCACTGCTGAATTTCCCCGGCACTCCCCATAGACGTACAAAATATCTCCATATTCTTCGTTAGTGTAGCGAGGCATTTTCCATGTATTTTCGTAAATTTTATTTAGATCTTGTTGTTCGAGTAATGCTCTGAAACTTACAAAAATTTGAAAGTGGTTCTGTTTTTATGCGTTTTCAATTTTTTAAGTATCCCACTAATAAAGGCGAAGAACTGGACATGCTTTTACCTGTCATATCTAGGTAGGTGCATCAATTATGTTGAAACTAATTAAAATATAGTTAAGTTTATTGATACTTTAAATAGCAATAAATGGGTGCTAAATTACTTTAGTACGACTAGCATATTAAACTTTGTTTTTTCAAGGAGGACCGTTTTATGACATATTTAGTTTTTAAGCGATATTTATTTTCGCTCAATACTTGCGAAATGGTAGAATCTAAGTCATTAAAATGTATGCAACTTTTGTAGCCAGTAATATGGCTTATCAAAATATTTAAATGAAAGTGGCACATTATAATGAGGTTTTCTAAGGAAAACGACCTGGAACACAGAATTTTCGGGGTTAAAATTAAAAAATTTTGTGTTTCGAAGAAAATATCTCAAAACTCGGTACAACTGCAATCAATTGCAATACATTAAATAAAAGGTAATATAATTGTCTATTAAACGCGGTATAATATTTTGAGTTGTGATGATTAGTTTTCAAGATATAACGATTCAAGTGAGTCAGGGTACCGGTCCGAACAAGTTTTTTTGAACACCCTGTAACTCGATAGGTTTTGAAATCCGGATCATCCTGTAGAACGATTTTTTACTCAAAATCTGTCAAAGAACGCCTCCTTAAAATAGTGTTCATTTAGTACCAAACACCCTGTATATATATATATATATATGTATAAATATATATATGTATATATATACATATATATATATATATATATATATATATATATATATATATATATATATATATATATATGTATATATATATGCATATATATGTATATATGTATATTTATGTTTATATATATATATATATATATATATATATATATATATATATATATATATATATATATTAGGGCGGGCCAAATTTTGTGTCGATTAGACCTGCCCCCTAAGATGATTATATGGACAATTTTAAGCAACTTTGCCGAAGGAACCATAGGTCTATCTCGATTTTCGAGTCTCCCACTTTTCAAAAAAAGATTTTTTCCCTATAACATCATTTTGATTCAAAATTCGTTTTTTTATTCATCGTTATATTATCTTTTTTATGTGTATATGGGGGGTTTTTGGGGTCGAGAAATTCATTTCTGATCTTTATTTTTACCTATAACTACCGCCAGAGGGCGTTTCATGCATATTTTAACTATTTTTCGTCTATTTTCCGAGAAAAATTACAAGTTTTTCGGTAAAATTGATCTTTATTTTATTTTTTTCAACAAAAATTCAACTTAAAAAATAAGAACATGTGTAAAAAATAAAAAAAAAATGAATTTAGTGGAAGAAAAGCGAAATAACTTATTTTTGAAAGTCTTTTTTGCTTTCAAGTCGGGGGTATTTTGCACGGCTTTCTGATGTAACTGCCATAACACTGTGTCGACTCTTTTCTAAAACACGTTTAGAAACGCTAGCCAGCAATTGAACATGTCTTTCCGTTGCTTGTATGTGTACCGGAATTCTTGGATCAGGCAATGGTGGATCATCGCATTCTAAATATTGTTCCAAATGATCATACGGAATGCTATACGTAAACGGTGGTTCGAATAAGACATCATCTCTATTTAAATCAATCATATTCGTATAATCTGTACAATTGAAGTTTATCAAAGGTTTTTGATAAACTCTAAGATGTGCCGGGTCGTACAGATTTCTTCGGTAGTGTAAAATTTTCTTGATTGCGATTTTTCGTGTCTCTTTTTTATCATCAAATAACATCGCTAACAAAATATTTTCGGAATGTGCGTAATATGAATTGTTTTTAATGACATTATTCACAACTCCGCGTAGATTTGTATCCAAATATTGTGTCCAACGAATGAATTTGTAAAATAATACACTACCGAAGACCACCGAATTATAGTACTTGATGTTGAAGTACATCGGCACATACACTTTCATTATGTATGTTGCCAAAATTTTCAAATTCCTTGATAGATTTTCAGTTGACACATACAACCGCAACAATCTATTCGCCTTGGTGAGCCAACGTGAATGTGCTATTGGTCCTGGTTTATTGTGAGATAAATCCGCAGGAACAACACCATTCGAAATTGCATTGGCCATTTTGTATAAGTACTTTGAATCGGTGGATAATTCAAATGGATCTAAATCAGGTGGCATGTTCTCTAGCACGATTATCTCGAATTCATCTACAAGCTGAAAAAAAAGAAATGAGATGAATTAAATTTTACCATTTAATAATGGAAAAAATCGATGAGAAAAATGACAAATGATACATACCGGAAGATTTTCACAAGTTTCAATTTGTTTGCCCAACGTTCCAGTTGTTGTTCGTGGTCCAGTGGTCGATGATCTTTCCAAAGTGTCAAACAAATGACGAAATGGCAGCTCGTTAAAGTGCAGCATGCACACAAACCAATGCAGCGGTCTATTCAAATGCAATTCAAATCGACGCAAAATCCCATTTCTTACGCCAGTATTTGTTGGCTCACCATCACAGCATATGCCGATTAATGCATCGAGAGCAATTTCTTTTTCGACGAAGAATGCATTAAATGTCATCAATTTGTGTTCAGCATCTTCATTTTCGACTTTTGTGTAGCCTATCAATTGAGAATTTGGTTCCTTCAAAACAACTAGATGTGGTTCTTTCACCATCCTTGCATGCAACTTCTCATCGATTTTTTCCATTGTTAAAGCATCATTTTTTCGGCCGTCGAATGAAAATGCTATCAAATTGGATGCATCATACTGCTTACGAAGCAGTTCTTCTCTGCATTTGGCCTTTTCTCGACGCACTTTATTTTTATCCATGATGATAGGATTGCCATGTGCATCTTTTACGTCAATGTCTTGCATAAGAGATGTTGCGAGTGCTGCTGCTATTCTATCAGACACACCAAATCGATCACACATCGCAGCGAAGTTCGAAGCATCGTATCTGGGAGTATACGGTCCTCGTATCATTGGCGGAATATCTTGTGGATTTGAACTTGGCTGATCTATATCAGTACTTGGTTCATATGCTGAATGGCTCTGTTCAACGCTTGTTGGTATTATTGTTGACGTTGGTGCTGGCTCTTCAACTTCTAGCACGAATTCCGGTATCGTCAATCTTCTGTCATTATTTTGATCTCGCATGAACTCTTTCAAATGATCTGGAATCAATCCACATGAGCATAATTCTGCTTTCAAGTCACATTGACATTTGCCGATGTAAAATAATTCTTTTGTAGATTGCTCGAACGTTCTGAATGAGGCGATATTTGAATGTTTAGTTTCGATTTGATACTTGTCAATCAATGTACCCAATTTTCTAACAACACTTTGTTTGGTTAGAATTTCAACATTAAGTTGACTCCAAATTTCAATCAATTTGTCTGTTACGTGCGGTACGAATGTTTTATACGAAAACATTTTGTTTTGGAGTTTAGCACGTTCGGCCAAGAAAAAAAAACATCTTAAAATATCCTGTTTCGTTGGCAGATCGAGTCCACTCAAATCACAAGATGCACCAAAAACAGCAACATCGTGCGAAGGCAAATGCTTCAAATGACTTTCGGTACTTGTTGATGTTGTTGCGGTTTGAGATGTAGACGGCAATGCATTTGGATCCATTGTATAATTTTACTAAAAAAATTTTAAAAAACTGAAATTAGTATATTTCAAAACATTTGGTTCGAATATATTTTTTCCACCTACAAATTGGCATAACTCATATGTGATCAACAGCATTTACTCATATGTCAACCGACATTTCGCCTCTAAGGACCAGTTAATACATTATTCCAACGCACATTATTCCTACATGCTATACATATAAATACATTACAATGTATTACATATTTCAGAAAAAAGTAACCAAGCAAGAGAACAACATCGATGCCTATGTGTATTAAATTACAAAATTTTAACACATACCTTTTAATTCTTTTTGAATTTCACAATTATTCACTGGCAGGAAATTTATAATTCACTTTCACTGAAATGATGCTCAAACACTAATGAACTGAACACTCATAAATGTCATTGTGTTGTGCTCTTTCACAAAATATGTCGGTAATGATGTTTTACCGATGTTTTTTTTTAAATAAATGCGTTGTTGACTTGAAAGCAACAACACTTTGTCGCTTTTTTTCTCACTAAATTCATTTTTTTTATTTTTTACACATGTTCTTATTTTTTAATTTGAATTTTCATTGAAAAAAATTAAATAAAGATCAATTTTACCGAAAAACTTGTAATTTTTCTCGGAAAATAGACGAAAAATAGTTAAAATATGCATGAAACGCCCTCTGGCGGTAGTCATAGGTAAAAATAAAGATCAGAAATGAATTTCTCGACCCCAAAAACCCCCCATATACACATAAAAAAGATAATATAACGATGAATAAAAAAACGAATTTTGAATCAAAATGATGTTATAGGGAAAAAATCTTTTTTTGAAAAGTGGGAGACTCGAAAATCGAGATAGACCTATGGTTCCTTCGGCAAAGTTGCTTAGAATTGTCCATAGAATCATCCTAGGGGGCAGGTCTAATCGAATTTTTCGGCTCCATACAAATTGGCCCGCCCTAATATATATATATATATATATGTATATATATATGCATATATATGTATATATGTATATTTATGTATATATATATATATATATATAGATATATATATAATATATATATATATATATATATATATATATATATATATATATATGTATATATATATGCATATATATGTATATATGTATATTTATGTATATATATATATATATATATAGATATATATATAAATATATATATATATATATATATATATATATATATATATATATATATATATATATATATATATGCATATATATACATATATATATAAATATATATATATATATATATATATATATATATATATATATATATATATATATATATATATATATATATATATGTATATATATGCATATATATGTATGTATGTATATTTATGTATATACATATATATATATATATATATTTATATATATACATATATATATATATATATATATATATATATATATATATATATATATATATATATATATATATATATATATATATATATATAGATATATATATATTTATATATGAACTAGTGACCTATGGTTGTCAGAAGCGATTTGGTGTGCTTTCTTGATTAGGATTTCGATTCCAATATCGATCTTCGAATCCAGACTTGAGCTGCAGTATTTAATACAGATCAAGAAACGATTTGGTGTGCTTTCTTGACCAGATATCGATTGCATTATCGATATTTCAAATCCAGACTTGAGCTGCAGTATTTCGTTCAGATCAAGAAACAATTTGGTGTGCTTTCTTGACCAGATATCGATTGCATTATCGATATTTCAAATCCAGACTTGAGTTGCAGTATTTCGTTCAGATCAAGCAACGATTTGGTGTGCTTTCTTGATCAGATATCGATTGCACTATCGATATTCGAAACCAGACGTAAGCTTCAGTATTTCATTCAGATCGCGAAACGATTTGGAGTGCTTTCTCGATCAGATATCGATTGCACTATCGATCTTCGAATCCACACTTGGGCTGCAGTATTTCATTCAGGTCAAGAAACGATTTGGTGTGCTTTCTTGACCAGATATCGATTGCATTATCGATATTTCGAATCCAGATTTGAGCTGCGGAATTTCATTCAGATTGCGAAACGGTCGGTTTCAATATCGTTCTGCGGATTGTGGTAGCGGATAATTTACTTGTGCTTCCCAGATTTTGGTGTGCTTTCTCGGCGGAGTGTTAAAATTCAATCACCATCATGACTACGAATGGTCCCAATATCAGCCAAAAACTTAATTTTGAGGATGTAAAGAGGTTAATCTCGAATTTCAAAAAGGATAGTGAATCCAGGCATTCACTAGGATACTTTGAAACACGACTAGAGCGTTTACGAGAGTATTGGAGGAAATGCGAAGAGATGCATTTGGCTACACACTCACACTTTGCTCACAATAGTCAGCTGCTAGCTCAATACCAGCAGGAATATGAAAATTGCGAGGTACTTGCTATGGAATTTATCACACATTTCAAAGACAAAATCCATCAGTACCGTACACCAGCAATAGCACAAACAGCTGTTAATGATGCAGTTAAATTAGAAAGGGTAAGAATCCCAACTTTTGATGGAAATTATGGAACATGGGTGGCTTTCAAAGACCTATTCAAAAGCATGGTACACACAAATGCTAATCTCAGCAATGTTCAAAAACTGCAATACTTACGCAGCGTTACCAAAGGCGAAGCAGAATCTCTCATAAATCACCTAAGCATTATGGATGAGAATTATTAGACTGCTTGGAAGCTATTATCTGACAGATATGATAATAACAAATTCATTGCTCAGGAGATAATTCAACGGTGGTGGGACTTAGGCTTGTGTCAAAATAATGACTATACATCATTGAAACGTATATTAGATACCACCAATCAACTCCTCGCCAGCATCAAGAATTGAAATCTGAATGCGTTCGAACTTTTAGCGATTTTTGTCCTAAATGGAAAATTGGACAAAGAATCAAAAAAAGAATGGCAAAAGCAAATAAGTTCAACCAATGATGTACCAACATTAAGCTCATTTTTATCGTTTGTCAATCAACGATTCACAATGTTGGAATCACTTTCATTGTCGCAATCAAGTAATAGAGCTCCAGAACATACGAATAATAAGAAAGTGGCATCTCATATGTTGCAAATTGCGAAACTTAAATGTGCGATGTGCAACAAGCATGACCACAAAATTTTTGAATGCGAAAATTTTAGAAAAGCTAGCGTCAATACGCGACGCGAGATAGCGAAGAGCAAAGGGTTATGCTTTAATTGCCTAAGTGAACAACATAAGATCACTAATTGCAGTTCAAAACATACCTGTCGACATTGTTCTAAGCGTCACAATACGCTACTACACAATGAACAACCAAAGCTGCAGAAAAAACCAGGAGAACCTTCTCAAACAGAAGTTAATTTATACACTCAAACAAGTAATTCAAAAAATCATGTTCTCTTGGGCACAGCAATAATCGAAGTATTAAACTCATTAGGACAAAGAGTGAAACTTCGGGCATTATTGGATCCTGGATCACAGAAGTCATTCATACGTGAATCAGCTGTACAAATTTTGGGAGTCAGGCGAGATCACGCGAAGAGAATAATTGGTGGTATTGGAGGCAGTGACGCAGCTATAACAAAGGGAATTGTTACAGTCGAAGCAGTGATCGTAAGAAAAGATGGTAACATCGAGTCATTTCCATTTTCTGCACTTATCCTTCAGACAATCACATCACCGTTACCTTCGACATACGTCAAGGCGAAGTTATCTAAGAGGCTCTCAAAGATACAACTTGCAGATCTCGGATTTGACACTCTTGGTCAAATTGACATTCTGTTAGGAGCAGATTTATACGGAGACATACTGGATAATGGTTTCATTCGTGGGTATCCATGTGCCCAGAAAACAAAACTAGGATGGGTATTATTTGGATCCATCAAAGAACCAGCAGTTGATAAGTCTATTGCTTCATTCATCATTCAAGAAGATATAGACAAAACATTGCGCCGCTTTTGGGAAATTGAGGATACGTCATCCAACCCACAATCACCTAAGGACGAAGAGGCAGAGCAGCATTTCCTTAACAACACTAGAAGATTAAGGAGTGGGATATATGTGGTAAAGCTGCCGTTTAAGGATAACTCTGTCACAGATACTGAATTAACGGAGTCCGTTCGAGTGGCATTTATCCGATTTCGGCAATTGGAACGACGGCTAGAGAAGAACCCTGAAAGAAAGCAACAATATCATAAGTTTATTGAAGAGTACATAAAACTCAATCACCTAGAGAAAGTTCCAGATAACTTGCTCCAAACTTCTCATTGCTATTACTTGCCGCATCATGAGGTCATAAAGGAAAGTAGTTCTACGACAAAGCTGCGAGTCGTATTTAATGCCTCACAAAAAGCCCCGGGAGGGAAGTCGTTGAATGATTGTCTTATGGTGGGACCTGCAATACAAAATAATATTTTACATCTTCTCATGCGATGGAGAAGCCATAAATACGTTATTGCAGCCGACATCGAAAAAATGTACCGGCAAATTGAAGTAGATGAATCAGATCGTGATTATCAACGAATCATATGGAGATTCAACTCAAAAGAGCCTTTCCAGCATTTTAGGTTAAAAACCGTGACGTATGGAACAGCTAGTGCTCCTTTTTTGGCTATGCGCACTCTGCAGCAATTAGCAATCGACGAAGAAACAATTCATCCACTTGCATCGACCGTAATCTTGCGAGATTTTTATGTGGATGATCTTTTGACTGGTGCTGATGATTTGAACGCGCTTAAAAATATCCAGAGAGAGTTATCTATTGTGATGAAAAGGGGAGGGTTCCACCTTCACAAATGGTCAGCAAATCATCAATCGCTGCTTAGCACTATACCTCCTGAGGATCGAGAAATAAAAAAATCTCTTAGCATCGACCTAGAAGATGAAGTGCGAGCATTAGGATTACAATGGCATCCAGTTCATGATGAATTTTCATTTAAAGTGAAATCGATAAAGCATGACGGGAAATGGACAAAACGGAAGATACTGTCAGACATCGCAAAATTATTCGATCCTTTAGGTTGGCTACAGCCTGTCATTATCACTGGAAAGATAGCTATGCAAAAATTATGGCTTCTTAAAGTGGAATGGGACGAAGAAGTTCCAAGAGAAATTCTGAAGGATTGGTTTGATACACAGCATCAACTACAATTATTGGAAAAAATACGAATTCCTCGTTGGATTGAATGTAATACTGCACACACGATACATGGATTTTGTGATGCATCGAATCAAGCGTATGCAGCAACCATATATCTTCGTGTAGAAAGGAAGGATAAATCAATTACTACTTATCTATTGAGCGCAAAATCCAGAGTTGCACCGATTAAGGTGATATCTATACCTCGGTTGGAATTGTGCAGCGCAGTTTTGTTGATAGAAACAATGAAGCAAATAAAGCAGGCTTACGAGTGGAATCATGTCAAAACATTTTTCTGGACCGATTCATCTATAGTTTTGTCCTGGATTCAAAAGCCTGCGATAAATTGGAAGGTATTCGTCGCAAACCGAATAAGCCAAATTCATCAGGAATCTTCACCCAATCAATGGAATCATGTGTCAACAAAGGAAAATCCTGCTGATATTGGCTCAAGAGGCATGTTACCAGAAAAGTTGCTCAAGGCTTCTTTATGGTGGAAAGGCCCGCAGTGGTTGATGGGAAATAAAATTAACCTTTCAGACAGCGCATTAAGCCCAGAGCAAGAAAAGATTATGGACGTTGAACAGCGGTCAGTGGCAATAGTATCTGTAACACCGACACCTGAACCAGAAATACTCGCGCAATATTCATCATTTAATAAGTTGTTAAGAGTCGTTGCACTCTGCAGACGTTTCACAAATAATACACGCAATCCTACCGACAAGAAAACAGGAATCATTACTTGCGATGAGTTGCAGAAAGCCGAATCTTGTTGTGTTCGAATAGCTCAAAAACATGCATTTCAAAGTGAAATCCAGGCACTACAAGGGAGGTCCGAAATATCAAATAGTAGTTGCATGAAGACTCTTAACCCATGGATTGATTCTGAGGGGCTCCTCAGGGTAGGCGAAAGATTACAGCATGCACCCATATCTGAAGCTGCTAAACATCCGGCTATAATTCCAAAGGGATCATTGGCCAAATTAATCATCAACCAATGTCATAAACAAACGTTACATGGTGGTAACCAGTTGGTCTCCGCTACCATAAGGCAAAAATATTGGATCATAAATTCACAATCGGTGATTAAGAAAGTTTTGCGAGAGTGCATAACATGTTACAAAGTTAATGCAAGTCCAAATCAGCAATTAATGGGGCATTTACCGCCTCCCAGATTCCAGACTGAGAAGCCCTTCGCACAAACAGGACTTGATTATGCCGGGCCAATCTCAATAAAATGGAGTAGTGGCCGTGGAGCAAAAACCGCTAAAGCGTACATTGCAGTATTTGTATGCATGTCTACGAAAGCTTTTCACTTGGAACTAGTGAGTGAATTAACAGCCACAGCATGCATCGCTGCGATTCGAAGGTTCATCGCTCGACGGGGAAAATGTCACACAATTTTTAGTGATTGTGGGACCAACTTTGTGGGAGCCAACAAACAATTGAAAAGTGCTTTTACTCATATTACAACAAAGGGTATGGAGCAATTAGCAATTGATGGCATACAATGGAAGTTTATTCCTCCTGGGAGTCCACATTTTGGTGGACTGTGGGAAGCCGGAGTGAAAACGGTCAAGAGACACTTAACCAAAAGCATAGGTGAGCAGTTATTAAACATTGAAGAAATGTACACTCTGTTGACACAGATAGAGGCTTGCCTAAATTCACGACCATTGTGTGAAGTCAGCAACGATCCAGCAGATCTCACAGCCATTACACCAGGTCATTTTTTGACTGGCACCAACCTGTTTGAAATACCAGAACCTACGTCTGAGGAATCAATTGGACGAAAATGGAAACTTGTCCAACAAATGAGAAAACATTTTTGGCATCGATGGAGCCTGGAATATTTGAATCGTTTACAACAACGACCTAAATGGACTAAACAGCGAGCAAACCTGAATACAGGTGACTTGGTTTTGGTGAAACACGATAACTTCCCATCTACCAAGTGGCCATTAGCAAGGATAGTTGAGGTTCATCCAGGAGCGGATGGAATTGTCCGAGTTGTGTCTGTTAAAATGCACGGTCGAGTAACGAGGCGTCCAATTACCAAAATTTGTCGTTTGCCATTTGAGAACTCCCATCCGGTAGAAGCGAGCAGTGTTTCAGAGCCACAAACAAAAAGCTTGGTCACTACAACAAAAGCAACGAAGAGGAGAAAGGTAAAAATAGCTCCAGTTAACAGTCAGTGGCAGCAGTTTTTTGAGACACAAGCCAAACGAAAGAAATTAGACAAACCGGCACAAGCGCGGGGAGGAGGCACTGCAAGCATCCTACCAAATCACCTAGTAATATCGACATTAATGCTTTGTTGTTTCGTGCCCATAGTGCTATGTGGAGTCAAGGTCTCTCCCTTATCGAATGGACTGTACGTAGAACACTTGGGAGTCGCGAATTTGCAAAGAGGAGCTTTGCAAGTAAATCTCAATATTCCTTGGAGTAATTTGAATGAAGACAGAAGAAATATAGCAGCTGTTGTGAAAAATATTAGCGCGCTTTGTGAAACTGGCAACCGCGTATCATCTGAAATCGACTGCAAGGATCTTGTGCAGCACGTAAATGAACTTAAGGAGGAAGTGAATCACAAACTTGACACGATACAGCTTTTGCGAGTGAGGAATCGACGAGGACTTTTTGGAAAATTTCTCACTGCTGTATTCGGAATTAACGATGAAGTATATAAAGATATAAATGAGTTATCTGGAAACCAGGTAAACCTCATTCATACCATGGACATGCAAAGCAGATTGATGCTTAAAACGATGAAAACACTTAACAGCACTACTGGACGGATCAACCGACAGTTGGAACGATTTAGGACACAATTACAGTTAGGATCGGATCGTATTAACAAGTTTAGCGTTTGGTATCGAACAATTGATCATAACACAATCAACATAAACTTAATCGCAGCTTATAACAAAGCACTAAATTTTGTCCAAGAAGTTTGTAACAAATATACCAACATTCTTACTACTGTGAGATCAAAAACAGCATTTTGGGAATGTATAAATCTCAGCGATGTAACCGCAGATATCAATCGTACTCAAGCTATGTTGCCTAAGCACCTGGAAATTATTCTGCGATTTTCCGAGCCAATACAAATTCAAACCGATGACGTGGGAATCAAACTCAAAGGCTTTCTTCCGATTATCGATCAACGCAAATACGAAATGTTAAAGGCAACCCCTGTACCAGAACATATTGAAGATGGAATTTTCCGAGCTCTTGACATTCCAACCACCATTCTCGGAGTCAATTATAATCTACAACTGTATTTCGAGATATCAGATACAAGTATTCTGCAATTGATCGAGCAACGATATCTAGCAAGTATTGATACTTTGTATGATGTCAACAAAAGACCCAATTGCATAATAAATGAAAAATATCATGCATTCGGAAAGGGAGAATGCCCAGTTCATTCATTTAAACTCAAGGAAATTGTATGGAAAAAACTGTTAGCTAACAATACATGGATGTTTGTAGCACCACAGCCAACACATTGCCAGACATTATGTCATGGAGTTAGGGAGAATATCGTCTTGGATGGCGTAGGGATAGTGACGATGTCCCAAGATTGCAGTCTATCAACAAAGGAGTTTATTCTAGTCACAGAACAAGCAGGACTGCAATCCGCAAATTTCAGCGCATATGTCAAGCACATTCCGACGACCATCAATACAGAAGTGCACGAAAGAAAGGTGAAGGATTTAATCACACCATCCATCATTAAAGCTTCTGAATCATTTTCATCATACGTTCAGGAAGAGGAACAAATTATTCGTAAACAAGATTCGATCAGCTGGAAGAAAATCGGGCATCATAGTATCAGTATTAGCATTTCTATCATCATCTCTTGCAGTGCTATTCTGGTATACATCATCATCTTCAAGAAACGACGTGGAGAAGCGGTTTTGAAGATTTCACCACAATCACGGGAAAGTAGATGGTATGAAGCAACAAATGAAACAATGTGTTAAGAACCGGACTGGTTCATAGGGGGCGGCAATGTGCATGGTCATGCTTAACAATCACTTACCGTCGTCAATAATATCTCTTACCGTCGTCAATAATATTACTGACCTACATCAACATTGTTTATGCATGCTTGCAATCATGCAATGTGCGAAAACAATAATAATGACCTACATTTATGTCTCATGCTAAGCAGGTAACCTACATTCATTTGTGTATACATACTGTCGTAGAGTCTAGAGTTAAGTTAATCATGTCATCAATTTTGCAAGCGGTAATTGTAATCAAACATAAGTTCAATAAGTATACAATTAATTAATGTAGAATAAGCATTTTGTTACTATAAAACGTAGACCAGTTGCGAATAAAGTTCATTGTCAACCAACAATCAGTGTTTTTTTCTGTTTAACTCCGGAACAATATATATATATATATATATATATATATATATATATATATATATATATATATATATATATATATATATATACATATATATATCATCACGTCATTTTGAACGTCAAACGGAATGACTGGTGCGGAAATCTCTGCGTGGAAATTTAGTTAAAAAAAACTCTAGCGCACCTGAACCGCTAGAAACACTAATGTTCGAAGAACAGTAGAAGAATCGTGCAGGTTTTGAGTGCATAATCCACCACATGAGCTGCTTCTTATGGCCAAACTGTTTCAAACGCCACGTTCTACTTTGGTCTCAAGAATGCATTATAACTCATATGGTGGAAGGTTTCAGATATTTTCACTGGCATGAATTTCAACGTTTATGAGAGCAAAACACGGGTTAATTATATTCGTTATCAGTTGCTTATTTCACAAAATTTCGAAAGCAGCAACTCATATAACATCAATGAAGTGTTCAGTGCTCATATAACATCAATGAATGTTCAGTGCCTGCAGCACTGTAACTGAAGTTGGTGTTTGGGACTGCGATCCGAAAAATTTGCAGAATTTTGGGAATTGAAATATTGGTTATTTATTTTCATTGTAAATGTTTCCGGTATGAATACTTACTGTAAGCATTTATTGATACAAAAGTAGCACAACCGACTCGTGCTGGCAACCTTTCGCCAGTATCAAAGCCAAAAATATATCACATCTGCTTTACGTTGTTATATTACATTCGAAGTTATAGGAGTATAAAGAAATTTAGGATTACCTGCAGCAATTTTTTTCAAATAATGGAAAGCTTAATATTTGCTGTTTATTGTTACTACAATATCATTACCAATTGAAAATTCTACGATAAAACCGCTTAATAAAGATATTGCAAGCAAACACAAAACCAACAATAGCTGGCAACCCTATCGTCGCTTTTCAACCAAATTTGGCCTGAATAATGCTTATAATAGGTTCTATTAATTGTATGAAATTCGTATTGATTTCATGACTGCACTGGAAGTTATAGGGCAAAAAGTTTTATTTCCCTGAGCGAATTTTCAAATTCAAAGACACCAAAATTACCATAGCTGGCAGCACCAATCGAATTTTTCAACCAAATTTCTATCAAACAGAGTTTAGAGTAAGGTTCAGCTACTGTGTCAATTTCATGAAAATCTGGTAACTAATTCACATTTCATAGGGCAAAAAGCAGTTTTTTTTCTTTGTAATTTTTCAAGATGGCACCACTGGCACAGAGTTGCCCACAATTCAAAATCGCTTCTATCAGACCTGGTCCTACTTAAGTCCAATGCATTCTGTAAATTTTAAATGGTATCTGATTATTGATTCGTGAGTTCCCGTGAACAGAAGTTTTTGATGCTAAAAATATAGGTTGACTGGGAAAGGGTTACCGTTCTTGCCCGACATGAAATTTCCAAAGTTTTACTTTGAACGTGTAGATAAAGCATAAGATTTGTATACAGATTGGTTTTATTGTAAGAAACGGACAGTTTTTGGAAATTCGATGGTTTAATGTTTTCACTTCCAAATTTTTATTTTTTCAAATTTAAGACACCAAAATTATCATAGCTGGCAGCTCCAACCGAATTTTTCGACCAAACTTCTACCAAACGTGGTATTAAATAAGGTTCAGCTACTGTGTGAATTTCGCCAAAATCGAACGATTCAATCAGAATTTATAGGGCTAAAAGCAGTTATCTCTTTTAGTGATTTTTCAAGATGGCACCACTGGCACAGAATTACCCGCATTTCAAAATCACTTCTATCAGACCTGGTCCTATATAGGACCAATACATTCTGCAAATTTCAATTAATTCTGCTCATTGGATCGTGAGTTTCCGTGAACAGAAGTTTTTGATGCTAAAAATATAGGTAAATTGGGCAAGGGTTACCAGGCGTGCCCGTTATACCATATCTTTTTTTTTTTTTGGTTAAACAAAGCACAAGATTTACATATGAGTGGCTTTTCTTTGAAGAAGCGGCTGTTTTTCAAGAGAGACGATGATTTGAAGGTTTTCACTTTCAGTGCCTGCCCTAGCTACAGGGTTGCCAGCACGCTCATTCAAAGCTACACAAATCTACAACTAAATAATACCAATATGTCCTAAAAATTTCGTAATGATTGAATAGCTCTGTCAAAAGTTATCGCAATTTAAAAATTTTCAAGTTTTCCCGTCCTGTTTTTAGGCACCCAGCGCACACATGGGGTTAAAAAATTCCAAAACATTATCCGATTCACATGTAAAACACGTTCAAAATTTATTTCGTCAACTTTATTTTTGCAAAACTTATTTGTGTACGGAATAATAGGTATATTAAAAATATCACTAAAATGGCCGCCGGCGCCAAAGGGTTAAAGATTATTAACTTTTTGTGAGACCTGGCACTATTCTGCATATACATCAATGTGTTCTGAAAATTTCAGCTCAATCGGATGGCGCGTTCCTGAGATTTTTTCACTGAAATTTTTTGATGATATATATATATATATATATATATATATATATATATATATATATATATATATATATATATATATATATATATATATATATATATATATATATATTTATATATATATATATATATATATATATAGGATATATATAGGATATATATATATATATATATATATATATATATATATATATATATATATATATATATATATATATATATATATATATATATATATATATATATATATATATATATATATATATAGAAATATGAATTTTTGGCCAAAGTGATTTTAATACTAATGTTCTTCTTCGAACATTAGTAACAAGGTTCTAAAGTGCAAATCAACATATCAAAAGTGTTCAGCTTTGTGATTACTTCTCTCGGCATCGTTTGAAACCATTCCTCAATATCGAATCATTTAATCTACAGTTCAAAATCTTGATCGAAAAAATAAATCTTCGTTTTCGGGAATCCCCCAAAGGGAAGGCCGTCGTAAGCCGCGTAACGCCGTGTCTATCGTGTCGTCAGCATAACAGCTCCGAAAGGTCGACTTGGCTGTTTTGTTGTACATCGCTTATCTTGTTCACGATCTGACCTCCTAACACACTTTGTTTCCTTCTTTCAAGCTGTGAAAGTGCATCATCGAACAAAGAAACTCAAGAAGTACGGTTATTTTTTTTTCAGTAAACTAAGTGCGCGTCAACCTGATATTGTTATACTTTTCTGCTGTTCTAACCTTCAACACCCACAATAGCGCAGTGGGTACGTACTCGGCTCTCTGATACAAAAGCTGTCGGTTCGTCCCCCATCAGCGCCGCTTCAGTTTTTGTTAAGTGTCGTTCGGATTTTAAAAATTCTAAAATAAATTTCAATTACATAAATAAAATTCTCAATTCAAATTCCAAAATAATACACAATGAAAATTCTAAAGTTGAAATCAAAATAATTGTATCACGTGGAATAATTGCACGCAGCGCCACCTAGCCGCCAGCTTGGGACACTTGTGCTTGGCTAACACATTCCACATCCGAGGCATGATCCATTCTAATTACTGTCTTTGATATGTCTACAAAAAATCAGAGACAGTACAGTAGCTTAAAACAAATTGATATCCACTCAATCCAAGACAGCTACCTACAGAGCATCCAACAAAAAACAAACGGAGCTATCTCGTCTCGTAAGCAGCTGGATGACATGGTTGGGAACACATCTAATGAAAATGGAGCATCTAATGCTAACGTAGATGCGAGGCCTCCAAATGCGGACAAGAAAAAGGGTTTGGACCGATACTTCAACATTGTCAAAAGACGACGAAGTCCCCACTCGTCTCAAATTGGAAACGAGAAGAAAATTTCTAAGCCCGATGATCAGCAAGCTTCTACCAGTAGGAACTACTACCAACTACTTGCAACCGAAAACGACTCCGAAATTGCTTCGTTGCCAAAGCAAATCAAGCCTCCGCCAATATACCTGAGAGAAAAAACAAGCAATAGCTTAGTCAACATGTTGGTATCAATTGCTGGTAAAAACAACTTTCATGTCACACCGCTAAAACGTGGTCACGTTTCTGAGACCAAAATACAAGTTTCTTCTGAAGAAAACTTCAGGAAGGTTACAAAAGAGTTTGATTCACAGCGTCGTCAATATTATACTTACCAACTAAAAAGTTGCAAAGGGTTGTCGGTGGTAATTAAAGGCATAGAACCTGATATTGATGTTGATGAGTTAAAGCAGGAGCTCGAAAGCCTCGGTTTTGCAGTTAAATCTATATCAAATATGTTTAATAAATTCAAACAGCCCCAGCCACTGTTCAAAGTGGAACTAGAGCCCGAAGCCAGCAAGCCCAAAAGAGGTGAAACTCACAAAATTTATAGCCTGCGATATATTATGCACCGCAGAATCACCGTCGAAGAGCCGATCAAACGTAAAGGCCCCGTGCAATGTGCAAATTGTCAAGAATATGGCCACACCAAAACCTATTGTTCACTCTCTAGCGTGTGTGTTATATGTGGCGAGTTTCACGCTACCAAGTCCTGTGACAAGAGTAAACTAGATCCTGCAATTAAAAAATGTAGCAATTGTGGTAACAACTATACTGCAAACTACAGAGGTTGCCCAGTATTCCAATCTCTGAAAGTAAAGTTGTTTCCGCCTCAGAACCACGCTCAACAGGCTCTAAATATTGCAACTAATAGACCAGTCCTCATGCCGGAGACTTTTGCACCTTCATCACTTGTAACTCCTGGTATCAAATATTCCGACGCAATCAAACAAAACGCACATTGCTCTGCTGAAACCACTGCTCAAAGCAGCTCCAACAACGAACTCTCTTCGATTTTGTCAACGCTCTCAGACAACATGAATCGATTCATGACGACGATGAGTAACATGATGCAAGAATTACTTAAAAATCAAAACATGTTGCTCCAATTTCTCATTAACAGCAAATGAACTCATTCAAGATCGCCCATTGGAACGCGAATGGCATTGTCCAGCATAAAGCGGAAATAACCTGCTTTATATCAACCCACGACATTGATGTGTTCCTCATATCGGAAACGCACCTCACAGAAAAAAATAATAAATTCGACATCCCAGGTTACATCTTCTACGATACCAAACACCCAGATGGTAAGGCTAGAGGCGGGTCTGCAATACTTATTAAAAAACATATGTTCCATCATCCTTTGGAAGAACTCAGCGAAAATTACATGCAAGCGACATCCATTTGCCTACGTGAGCAGTCGAGCGAGATTGTAATTTCGTCCATCTACTGTCAACCGAGGCACAACATTTCAAAGGCAGTATTCGAAAGCTTCTTCTCATCGCTGGGAACCAAATTCATCGTGGCTGGCGACTTCAACGCGAAACACACGTTTTGGGGATCTCGTCTCATAACACCTAGGGGCAAAGCAATCTTCGATACATTACAAAACTATGGTTTGAGTCATATCTCAACCGGCCAGCCAACATATTGGCCGTCTGATATCAACAAAATTCCGGACCTCATAGACTTCGCAATCTCGAAGGGAATACCTCCAAACTCCGCAAAATCAGAAGTAGTTTTTGATTTGTCCTCAGATCATTCTCCTGTCATCATTACTCTGGATATGTTACCCCACTTTGCTTGCTGTAAGCGTAGATATTCACAAAAAACCAACTGGAGTGCATTCAGACGACACCTCACCAGCTCAACATCTCTTAGTGCATCTCTCAAATCACCGGATGATGTCAATTCCGCTGTTATCCTTTTCAACGAGCATGTCTTGGAGGCATTTGACACCGCGACACCTAAAATGGAACTAAATCCCTCAACTCGGAAAACAACATACTCCTCATCAATAAAAATCTTAGTACAGAAAAAAAGACTCGCACGAAGGAATTGGCAGCTGCACCGGTCTCCCCAAACTAAAACACTACTCAACAAAGCTTCTAGTGAGCTCAGACTGGCACTTGCGGAAGACAACGAGTTAAAGTTCCATTCATTCTTAGAGAGCCTCAGTCCCACTAAAAATGCCGACTATTCATTGTGGAAAGCAGTCAAAAAAATCAACAAACCTACCATCAGGGAAGCCCCACTAAGAACTGTCAACGGGCAATGGGCCAAAAGTGACGCAGAGAAAGCCACCGCCTTCGCAGTTCACCTAGAACAGGTTTTCACACCTTTCACCACGGCAACATGTGACTTTCCAACTAATGTCAACGCTCAGGACTCAGAACCAATCAAGACTTCGGCTAAGGAAGTGCAAGATATCATTATTCAGGAAACATGCTCAAAAAAATCTCCGGGAATTGATCTCATCACCAATGCTATGCTCAAACAGATGCCGCCGATCGTATTCTCTTGGCTTTCTAATCTATTCAATGCTATCTTTCGAATCGGATATTTTCCTGAAGTTTGGGAAACAGGTGAGATCATAATGATCCCTAAGCCTGGTAAGGACTCTTCTCAAGTGAAGTCATACAGACCTATTAGTCTTTTGGCATGCGTCTCCAAAGTTTTCGAGAAAGTTCTGTTGAAAAAGCTACTACCGATACTAGAAGATGCAAAAATAATTCCAGAACAGCAATTTGGGTTTCGAAGATATCACAGCACCATTCAACAGGTCCATCGAATCGCGTCAGACATTAAAATAGCATTCGAAGACAAGAAGTACTGCTCAGCAATTTTTTTAGATGTAACTCAAGCCTTCGATAAAGTCTGGCACGAAGAGTTGATCTTCAAAATTGAATCAATGCTTCCAAAAAGCTTCCACAAAATACTCTCCTCTTACCTGACCAACCGCACATTCCAGGTGAGATACAAAAGCTATTCTACCGCTAAACATCGTGTGCATGCTGGTGTACCACAAGGAAGTGTTTTGGGACCGGTACTTTACACTATATTCACATCTGATCTCCCAATATGCGACAAAACAACGACAGCTACCTTTGCGGATGACGTTGCCATACTATGCACTGATTCAGACCCAGTGACGGCATCCCGTACATTGCAAGGCCACATCTCACTTCTTGAAGAATGGCTAGCGAAATGGAGAATCAGAATGAACGAAACCAAATGCATACACGTTACTTTCACATTCTTAAAACTGACTTGCCCTCAAGTATATTTAAACAATGTACCTATACCTCAAAGTAACGAAGTAAAGTATCTCGGAATGCACCTTGATAGGAGGCTCACCTGGAAACGGCACATTGAAGCTAAAAATCAACAACTGAAGCTCAAATTCATGAACCTCAAATGGATGCTCAATAGCAGGTCCAAACTTTCTCTCGACTCTAAAGTGCTCGTCTATAAGTCTGTCTTAAAGCCAATCTGGACATATGGCTTACAAATATGGGGTGCACCCCGCCCTTCAAACATCAACATCATCCAGAGGACCCAATCAAAAATACTTCGATCTATCACCGGAGCCCCGTGGTACTTCCGGAACGCCAATCTCCATAAAGACCTACGATTTCAGAAGAAATTAAGAACCGTAGTGGAAAATATATTGCAGCCCTCGCTCATCATCCCAACAAGCTGGCAAAAAAAATACTAACTCACCGTAAATTTCAGCGATTGAAAAGAACTGACCCGTTGGACCTTCCATCTTTAACGTAGAAAATACAGCCTGCGTAGCCAATTTCTTTGCTTTTCAAACTCTTTCAAACATTGAACACTGTAATTCTATAACACATATCATAGCTTTGCTCTTTGCTGTGTGACTTTATGTCAATAAAGTAACTTGGGTCCAAAATGTTCACGTCTTCAACTGTGAGGAGTGCACATCACTTGTTTTAGCATGTAAGATTTTAAAACTAACTGAAGCTTCTTATACGAAGGAAACAGTTTGATAAAGGTATTATAAAAAAAAAAATATATATATATATATATATATATATATATATATATATATATATATATATATATATATATATATATATATATATATATATATATATATATATATATATATATATTAGGTGTACAACTTTGCTTCCGCCGTTTTTTTCCGAAATTCGAGGCTTTATTGTAAAAAACTGGTTATACATTTATGATTCAAAGTATTGTGCATCGCTGGCCACTACTTTCTTCCATCTTTCGGGCAGCATAGGAATCCCGCGTTGAAAAAACTGGTCATCTTTTGAATCGATCCACGAATCGATCCAATTTTTTACTTCTTCATAAGACCGGAAGTGCTGGTCAACCAGGCCGTGTGCCATTGATCGAAACAAGTGAAAGTCCGACGGAGCAACGTCTGGAGAATACGGCGGGTGGGGTAGGACTTCCCATTTCAAAGTTTCCAAGTATGTCTTCACCACTGTCGCAACACGGGGTCGAGCATGGTCATTCTGTAAAATCACTTGATCATGTCTCTCGTGGTATTGCGGCCGTTTGTCTTTCAATGGTCGGCTCAAACGCATTAATTGCGTTCGATAACAATTGCCTGTAATTGTTTCAGTCGGTTTTAACAACTCATAATACACTACGCTGAGCTGGTCCCACCAAATACTGAGCATGACCTTGGAACCGTGAATATTATGTTTGGCTGTCGACGTGGAAGCATGGCCGGGATATCCCCATAATTTTCTGTGGTTAGGATTATCTTAATGAACCCATTGTTTGTCCCCAGTCACAATGCGATGCAGAAATCCTTTCCGTCTCTGCCTTGCAAGCAGCTGTTCACAAACACACAAACGCCGTTCAACATCTCTCGGCTTCAACTCGTACGGCACCAATTTCCTTGTTTCTGAATCATTCCCATAACTTTCAGGGCTTTTGAAATGGCTTGTTGCGTCACTCCCAATGATCCTGCCAATTTTGGTTGCGTTTGACACGAGCCTTGATCAAGTAATGCCTCCAATTCTGCATCTTCGAAAACCTTCTCTCTTCCACCGTCATGCTGGTCTTCGACGTTAAAATCGCCGTTCTTGAAGCGTTGAAACCACTCTAGGCACGTTCTTTCACTAATAGCGGCCTCACCATAGGTATTTGAGAGCATTCGATGAGCCTCAGCCGCAGATTTCTTCATATTAAAGAAGAAAATTAAAACCTCCCGCAAATGACGAGAATTTGGCTCGTAAGCTGACATGTTTAATCGAGAATAACTTTATGATTCACACACAAATCGACTAATATTTCGATGGCGTTATGTTAACAAATACCTAAGCTTATTGTGTGACATTTATGATCTATTAATTTCAACTACCACTTACCGCTACAGCCATCTATTGCAAAACGGCGGAAGCAAAGTTGTACACCTAATATATATCTATATATATATATGTATATATATATATATATATATATATATATATATATATATATATATATATATATTTATATATACCTATATATATATATACATAAATATACATATATACATATATATGCATATATATATATATATATATATATATATATATATATATATCTAAATATATATATATATATATATATATATATATATATATATATATATATATACATATATATATATATATATATATATATATATATATATATATATATATATATATTTATATATATATGCATATATATGTATATATATGCATATATATATATATATATATATATATATATATATATATATATATATATATATATATATATATATATGTATATATATATATATATATATATATATATATATATATATATATATATATATATATATATTTATATATATATGCATATATATGCACATATATGTATATATATGCATATATATATATATATATATATATATATATATATATATATATATATATATATATATATATATATATATATAGATATATATATGTATATGCATATATATGTATATATATGCATATATATATATATACATATATATATATATATATATATATATATATATATATATATATATATATATATATATATATATATATATATATATATATATATACATATATATATATATATATTTATATATATATGCATATATATGTATATATATGCATTTATATATATATATATATATATATATATATATATATATATATATATATATATATGTATATATATATATATATATATATATATATATATATATATATATATATATATTTATATATATGCATATATATGCATATATATGTATATATATGCATATATATATATATATATATATATATATATATATATATATATATATATATATATATATATATAGATATATATGTATATGCATATATATGTATATATATGCATATATATATATACATATATATATATATATATATATATATATATATATATATATATATATATATATATATATAGATATATATGTATATGCATATATATGTATATATATGCATATATATATATACATATATATATATATATATATATATATATATATATATATATATATATATATATATATATATATATATATATATATATATGCATATATATATATATATATATATATATATATATATATATATATATATATATATATATATATATATATATATATTTATTTATCAGTGATGTCACCGCCAAAAGATATTTCTGAAGTAGATCTGGGGAAAAATATGTAGTAAATTAGGACCTTTTGTAGTAAAATTTCAGAATCAGTTTCCTATAAATTAAAAGCGTCAAATACTGGTAAAATCTGTTTTCTAGCCCAAAGATAATAAAACTATCAAAAGATAAAAAAAAAATTCTACAATTTCAATAACAAATGAATTTTTCAGTTCTATAACATATAACAGTAAATAAATCATTGCTTTTCAAATACATGTGTACATATATAAATTTCTTACTTCTCTACATAAGAACCTTCAAACAATTTAAACTTGCTGAAAAAATGTATCAAGTCATTTGAAGGTTCATATATTTTTTCATCGCTTAATAGTTCTCTGGCGAACAAAACCGAGCGCTGATTAGCCGTCGTAGTAAAAAATGTGAGAAAACTGGGCGCATGATAGAAAAAGTATTTTTGAACGACACTTCATCCAGGTTATGCAAACAGACTAACGTTTGTAGCGATTATTGAGGTGAGAATGGCCTTAGCACAACTCAGAACCAGACCGAAGTCCAGAACCAAGAGTGCTAAGGTCGGAAAGTGGAATGGCTGCTGCCATTCAAGAGGCAAAACAAAAAAAAAGAATTGCCCCGAGAGCAGGGTGCCCTAGAAATGGCCGTGAAGGCCCCTTGTCCGCATTAGCGGAGCACCCTTTAACCAACCCCGACGGATGCTGGGGTGCCGCTTTGCTAGCTCGCTGCGGCTGGGGTGGGTTCTTTAAACAAAATGGGGTTAGTTTGCTCTCAAGAAAACGGGATGCTACGTATATTCATCCGTCATGAATTGTAGCCGCAAACTGATATGAAAACATATCCAGGGACCAAAAAGGGGGCATAGCTCCGTACAGGAAACCACCCAGGCTCTGCAACATGGGCTGACTAAGCAGACCCAGTGCTCGTGACAACGCACGGAGCCAGAAAATTGAAAATCTACAAAAAAGGAAAAAGGAAAAAGTACTACCTCTCTTTACAAGGAACCCGGGTGAGGCAGACAGCCCCGGGCCCCCGATGGTAGTGGAGCCCTGACCCCGATGGTCTGGGGTCCTCCACCCTCTGATACTGGCCCCCAATATTCAAAAATTCAAAATTCAAAAATTTACAAAAAAATCACGGAAACTACTAGTTGGGCCAGTATCCCTCCCTTGTAAGCTGCTGTAAAATACTGAAAAATTCACAAAGAAAACTATTTCATTATGGGCCAGCCAGGCCAAGCGCGGACCCTGAAAAGGAGAAAGAACTTCTCGGGCTTTCGCCCAATAAGAAGGCCAGATAGTTAAGATTTTACAAATCCATTATTATTTTCTTTATCTAATGGCTAGTAAATATATTTATATACGTTTAATCTTATATTTAATCACAGATGAATCTTTATTCCAAAAAAAAAACTCTTTTTTTTTTCTAGTCATCATATCTGTTTCCAAAATTGGCATAAATCGTAAATTTCGCATTTTTATCCCAGTTAATAATTCATGAGTTGAAAATGGAAAGTTCAATTGAAAATGAGCAAGTTTTTTTTTTTCTTTTTGTTTTTTTTTATTAGATCCAAGTGTTAAACTTAAAACCATTCATGGCAATAATGATCATAATAGATGATTGAAATGACATGCTAGTCAGGTCGAACCACTATCAAAAGAAAAAAACATTGAGCTTTCCAAATGATACGTAAATGCATTAATAATGCAGAACAGTGTTTTTTTAACCATTTGATTATTAAAGATATGTGTAGTTAAAACGAGAAATTATACATGCCCAATAAAGACAGGATTTATATAGAAGCAAAAGAAACTAAAATGGGATATATTTTCTTTGTTTTTATAATACATAAAATCAATTATACGATTCAATTTTAAGTTGCTATATAAAAAAGAGAGACGGTAAGTGCTAATATCTTATTTTAGATTATTTTCTTTTAACAAGTGAAAATTGTTGTCATCTTATTACTAAAGGCCTTGTACATAAGTATTTTTTTTTTCTTGTTTTGAAATTCTACTCTTCTTCCCTTTTTTTTTCTTCAATATATTCCACCCATAAAGAGGTGGTGGGATCTACAATCATCCAATTTGCATTTGCAGATCATTAAGTGAAAATTAACTGGGTTATAACAGCAGATTAGAGGGCAGTCAGTTGACTACTAGTTCAAAATTGTTCCAACAAAGAAAATAACATTCCTTTAACTATCTAATTTAAGAAAACCGCAAGCAGGTAATGCCGGGTTCAATTCTTTTTAAGCGAAAATCGTTCATATTTAACTTAGAAAAACATTATCAATCTGCAACTACTCTGCTACAAACAAATGATTGTATCGCTTTGGAAAATTTGATTACGTTAATGTTTAGTACAGAACGCCATCGGTCGATATTTTGCGTGATGAGTAACTACCATGCACGAGTAGCACGGAATTATAGCAGGACGGGTTGAAGCTTTAATTAGTTGCGCAAAGTTCTGTCGCAAAAGCGCCCTTGCCAACAACATGGCTCTTATAGAACGGTTGGTCAAGAAAAAAAACACGTACCTTGTTTCTTCCCATTACGTCACTAACCTTGTTGACAAACTCTGCACTGCTATGGAGCACGTCGACGCCCAACGAACGAATCCTATACGTCGAAGTAGCACACTGCCACCAGCACAAAACTATCAGGATTTTGCCAAGGGTTTCCGATCCTGGCCAGCTAAATAGTGGCAAAACAAATCAGCCTGTGGTTTCGCACACACTCTCAATGCCAGACCCGATGACAGCAGCGCTCGTACGAGTTTCCGATCTCCACTTGAAAACTTTCGATGCCAAACAGCGAATTTCCCATAAATTCCGATTCACTCGTCACCCACACAACAGCAATAGATCATCGTCGCCATCTTGCTCACCGAATAGGGAACTGTACTGTCCGAATATTGCGATATGTCATTTAACGCAATCTCTTAGCATTAACAATTTCGTCTCTGAGCATAGTACTGAGCAGGGAAACATTATTTCACCGACAAAACAAGATTTCATTGTAAGCCCATTTTCTTATGGGGGTTTGAAAATTAATTTTGCTCCGCGGTACGGTAATCAGCTTAATCCCGAAAGAGGTGGTGCATAAAAAAAATCACCTGTCACATTCATTTAGGCACAAATCGTTTGAACATTTTCTTGTGACCTGTTTTGTTGTACTTCCTTAATTATCATTATGTACGATGTTGATGGAATTGCGCAAAAGAATCCATCCAACGACTATTGTAGACAACAACCTGTATTTCTCAAGCACTTAGTCAGTCCATGCGCCCTTGCACGATCCAGTTATTCCGTACGACCCGCCTGCATCTTCTGCATACAACCCCGTCGCTTCAAACTTGCGCTCCTCCACCAATTATTTGTCTTAATCCAGATCTGAGCACTATTTGGGGCGGCATGAATTCACAAAACAACTTCCAAAGCCGAACAGATACTAATCCCCATTACTTTTTTTTTTTTTTTTTTTAAATTTACTCCCTCGGGCGAAAGTCCGCTTTAACTATAGCAAACTTAATGAACCTACGCGGTAACTCCAACCCAAACTTCAGTCACAATGCCTAAGACTCCCGCAGCCATTTACATCTGCTGCGTTGAATTTCGTTTCGTCGTTAAGACACATAATTTTGTACAGCAGCAAGATGGCGGCGTGATAAATTCGCGTCACTATCGTCACACAATTACAGTTTCGAGTTGATGTTGGATGCAGATGAATTTTTATGAATCGATAGGGCTCCAAAGTATTTTCATCACGATTTTTATCAGGTTGAATGCAAAAGAGACTCATGCAAGTGAACGCCACAGATACCGACATAGGGTGCCCGCGCCGTCGCTGTGGTATTTTCACCCAATTTAACGTCGCGAAAACATGTCAACTTTTTGCAGCAGCGAATTTCTGCTGGTTTCAGGAAAAACACAATTTCGACATACTCGATGACGCGACCGACCGCCACACTCGCTTTTTGAGTACCACGAGGTAATTCACTAGGGAGGTCTATCAATGGCAACCCCTCTTTGTTAATCAAAAAGGAACAATCCGCCGATTGATTCCGTGGAACTGCCCTGACATCAGCGTTTTGTATCCGCACGGGTTGCAAACTCAGAGACTCAGCGCCCCAAAATCCACACTATTCGTCGCCAGAGTACCGAAACTAACAACTGGGATCTCCAACGCACATCTCCGACCTCCTTCACTCGACCTCCGTCGCCGGCTACGATCTTAACTCGACTGCCACGAGCTTATCAGCTCCAGCTCGCAAATGCCACTTGCACAGCCACGAAGATCTAACGGGATTTTCTTTTGGCTGTGCAAAACAACAATAAGGTCACCCGGGGGACTTGCGGGATTTTGTTTTCGTGCAATTGAAATGTAGTTTCAAATTGCAAAATGTTGTAGCGTCTCCGATCCATACAGTGTGGGTCGGAGATGTGTGACCAGTAATTTTTAAATGAAAAAAAATATAAAAATTACTGGATGCTACAACACAGGTCTTTCCACAAGGGCAAGTGCGTGGAAAGAGCTGAAGGATGGATGTAATAAGGGAAATATAATGACGTGAACAGGTGATCATGTCAGTTATTATCCAATCCTTTTAAGAAAATCGTGAAGAATGTGAACAGAACTAAAAGGGGTAATTTTTTAATGAAGGAAATATCGTGAACAACGTATACTGACTTAATAATGGAAGTATCTTTGGTAGAGGAAATGGTGAACGAGGTGAACATCTCTAGATACTTTTCAATTGAAGCAGAAGTGACACCTGAAATAGGCGCAAATGGACGATCTCCAAATGAAATTTGGAAACAGATCGTGAACTGGTGAACTAGTGGGTATATCACTTAGTGATGTCTTTCGCATGAAAGATGCCCACTGATCGTCCATTTTGATCGGCTAGCTGGTAATAAGCACCGCCGATCTTCTTAATTACCTTACTAGGTAAAAACTTCCGGTCCAGCTTTGCATTGTAGTGCGCGGCTGCGTCACTTTGCCGGAAGTTGCGCCTGTAGACCACTTCGCCAGGCTGGTATGAAACCACCCTGGAACGAAGGTTATAGGCCTTGGCATTGCGAGACTGGGCTTTGGTGGTGAGGTCGCGGATGGACTGGCGTAGGATTGCCAGGTGGTCAGGAGGTGGCAGGGTGGTCTCGGGGTCATCCAAAAGATGCAGTTGCCGCAACAGATGGTAAGTGCGGCCATGGGTGACCATTGGTTGGCCGAAGACTGCCTGATAGGGCGAAGTCCCTATCGTCGCGTGAGGTGCTGAGCGTAGCGCGCAGGTTATCTCTGGGATTTTGGCGTCCCATTCCTTTTGAGCAGGATCAATGTACGAACGGATGGCCGCTAGTATGGAGCGGTTGAGACGTTCCGAGGCATTGGCTTGAGGGGAATATACGGCGGTAAAGGTGTGTCCGACACCGAATTCCTGTAGAAAGGTCCGAAAGATAGACGACCGAAATTGTACACCATTGTCCGACACGATGGTTTCTGGAACTCCGACAAGGTGGAAGATTCTCTTCTTTAAGATGTCCACTACTGCCTTCGCAGTGAATTTTCGAAGCGGCTCGATAAATGGGAACCGCGAGAGATGGTCTAGGATGACGAGGGCTCCTATGTTGCCAGATTTGGACCTAGGGTAGGGGCCTATAATGTCGATATACAAGCGTTGGAATATGCGCTCGGGTACGGACTGAAGCGTCATTGGTGGTCGAAGGGTGTGTGAAGGAGCTTTGGTGGTTTTGCAGATGAGGCATGATCCCACATATTCACTGACTTGAGCGGCCATTCGTGGCCAATAAAACCATTGCCGTAATCGGCCGAGGGTTTTGGCCACGCCACCATGCGCGCTCAAGGGTGGGTCATGAGCTCTCTTCACTAACTCTGCCGTCATTTCTGACGGCACCCACAACTTCCAAGCCAACTGGTCTTGAAGTCCGTTTCCGGTCGCATATTCGGTTCGCTTGTATATGAACCCGTCTACTAATTTTAGGTCCGGCAGTTGGTGTTGTTCTGCTCGGACTTTCGCCGCTAGCTCCAAATAAGAAGCACTTTTGAAATGCGGCGAAGTCAAATCTAGCTCCAATGGAGTCTCCTCGCATTCCGCCGGCGTCAACGCCTCGGCAGAGAACATGCGCGACAAAGAGTCCGGCACTACGTTTTGGCTTCCCTTTCGGTGGGTGATGGTGAAATTGAACCCTTGAAGTTTAAGGGCCCACCGGGCTAAGCGACCATTTAGATCTGGTTGGTGCATTAGCCATTTTAGGGAAGCATGGTCGGTCACGATTTCAAATTCGTGACCTTCCACGTAGGCACGGAACTTTTTGATTGCCAACACTGCTGCCAGACATTCTTGCTCAGTGACGGTGTAATTTCTCTGAGCGGGATTCAATTTGTGGGACATATAGGCGACGGGGGCTTCGTCTCCTTCTTCCGTCCGTTGCACTAGCACGGCACCTACTCCATGTTGACTCGCGTCACATTGGATGGAGAAGGGCTTGTTGAAGTCGGGGCTGTGCAACACTGGAGCCGAAGCAAGGCTCACTTTCAATTGCTTGAAAGCATTTAGCCTCTCGTCGGTCCACACAAATTGAGTCCTCTTCGAAAGCATGTCTGTCAGTGGCGTTGACAAAGACGCATATTCTCTGACGAAGCGTCGATACCAGCCGCAGATTCCCAAAAATCTCCGCAGCTGCTTCGTAGTTGTCGGAAGAGGGAAATCCATAATGGATCTCACCTTGTCGGGGTCTGTACGGATCGTTCCATTACCAACAATGTGGCCAAGATATTTTACCTCGCGCAAGAGGAACTTGCTCTTCTCCACATTGATGGTAAGGCCAGCTTGTCGCAGATGGAATGCGACCTGGTGCAGTACCTTCAGGTGTTCGTCGAAGGCCTCGGTTATCACCAACAAGTCATCCAAGTACACGAATACTTGGTGCTTAAGATGCGGAGGTATCACTTTGTCCATGAGTCGTGACATCGTTTGGGGTGCATTGCACAAACCAAACGGCATCACGACAAAGTGATACAAGGGTCGCCCGGGCACAGTGAAAGCCGTCTTCTCCCTTGACCGTTCCTCCAAAGGAATCTGCCAGAAGGCATCTTTTAGATCCAGGCTCGTAATAAATGTGGCCTTGGGGAGTCTGCTTAAGATGCCGTCTATCAATGGTAAGGGATAGGCGTCTTTCACTGTGACCGAGTTCACCTTTCGCGCATCCAAGCACAGGCGCACCTTGGAGGGCTTGACCACTAGGGTCACTGGCGAGGACCACGCACTCTTGGACTCTTCGATCACGCCCAGCGCGAGCATACGATCTATCTCTTTATATAAGAGCTTTTCGACAGCTGGCGAAACAGAGAAGTGTCTCTGTTTAATCGGTTTCTGATCGCCAGTGTCGATTTCGTGCTCGATCAGCGCTGTTTTTCCCAAACCCTCTACGGCGAACGACGGGAAGCTAGCAATCACAGACGTAAGTCTGTGACGCTGCCCCGGTGAGAGAGGGTGGGCGTGATCGTCGAGTTGTTCGAGGCTACTAGTGGTGTTGACTTGTTGGGATGGCGCAAACAGGTCTGCTGCTAAGGCGAATTGACGCACGAAATCCACTCCCAGATATAAGTTTTGGCTGAGAGTGGGAATTATCCAGAGCGTCAAGGACCTGGTAACTCCCCTGAACGTGATGTCAGCTGACACTCGGCCTACGGCTTGATGTTGTGTGCCGTCTGCAGTCTTCAACCCGAGAGAAGCTCTTTTCCAATGAAAAGCGTTCCTCTCGAGGAATGATTTTGCCAGGTCAGCCGCCATCACGCTCACGGAAGCCCCCGTGTCGATCAAGCCTGCAATTGGTTGGTCGAACAGCAGAACCTGCGCGTATGGACGGACGTCACCCGAAGGCACGTCCATCAAAGTGGCACAGTTAAGCTGGTAACGCCAACGCCGAAAGCGAGAATAGAAAGCTCTCATCCTCAGCGTTGAGCGCTTTGTTTTGGAACGAATAGGTTTTGGTCGTGAAATTTCGGAATTAAAAATTCGGTCTCGGACCGCCGCATATTTCCGCCATCTTAGGTGGTATGGCAGAAAAGCCAATGGTGCGTGTTGTGTTATAGCTGGGGGAAAACTGTCAGGGCCGGTAGGCGCAGATATAGAAACGTTGGAGGCATCGTGAGGGTTGGCGAGAGACTTTTGCCTGTCCTCAGTCCTGTCTATCTGCTGGAATTCGGAGGGGGGTGTGTCCCACTGTTTGGGAGGCTCTTGCTGGAATTCGGCACTCCCGGTTGGCGGTTTTTTGATTGGCATACTGCGCAATGAGGTTTGTAAGTGTTTTCCTTACCGCAACCGTAGCAGAATACACGCCTTTCTTCCAAGCAGTTATCAAATCTGTGTCCCACCTTCCTGCAATTCCAGCAGGTAGGCAGGACTGTCGCAGCACATAGTGTTTCGTCTGCGGGTCTCTCACTCGACCGGCTCCCTAGCTCACCGTCTAACTCAGTCCAATCCGGCGGATCCGTCAGCGCCGACAGATGCCGGCGAGTCCCGAAGACTCTCTCTGGCTGGCCTAGAGCTTTGGCCAATCTCTCCCGCCTTTTAACATGCTCTCGAAGCTGCTGGGTGCTAATGAACTGGCGATCCACCAGCTGCCACTGCAACTCCGGGAGCATATTCCCCTGCACGATATCCAAAAGGTCATTGTCGTGCAGAGGGACTGGAAGGCTACTTGCCATTCGACGGAGATCTCTATAAAATTCATCGAAAGACTCGCCCACTTTCTGTCGTCGCTGGCGGATCCTCCGCATGATTTCGCTATTGGATGCGAAATCTTGGAATTCGCGCCTCATGGCGTCCCTCAGGGAATGCCAGTCGTGGAGCTCTGCTTCTCGATGGTATTGCCAGTACCACTCCTCGGCGACACCTGTCAACAGGCTGTCAATATGTCGGGTGACCGCCCGGAAATCGCCTTGGAGTTGCTGACGTGTCAGTGCATTGACCCGGTAGAGGAAAGTCTCTACCGGCATACTTCCTGCCTGGCCGCTGAACGATAAATTCCACCCAGCCATTATTGTAGTGATACGGTCTGGCGTCAGACGCTCGTCTCGGAAGTTTCGAAGCCCTCCGCGAGGTGGTTCATAATTATGGGGATCTCGGTGAGAAAGTGGAGCTTGGTGAGGTGGCCTAGGGAGTGGCACAAAGGAGTTCGCCCTAGGATTGAGTCTGGGCGACTCAACTCTATCGGATGGTGGTGGAAGGCTCCGGTCAAATCCTTGGTTTAATAAGGACTGCATGGTCCGCTGCAGATCCAGAATTTGTTGTTGAAATGTGCTCAGCTCCTCTTGAACAATGGAGCGAACACCAACGGCCGCTGCGGATTCCTCCGAAGTGGGCTGGATGTGCCTTTTTGGATCTGGGGATTTACCCAAACTTTCTTCCCCATTTGGGTCTTCCATCGAGAAGTCCCGAATTCCTTCTTCCTGACGGTCCATACCACGAGTTCTTACTCCTCCTCTACCAGTTTTAGGACGAGCGCCTTTTCCGGAGGCTGCTCCTGCCGAAGAGACCTGTACCGCCTCCAGGGGGAGTCTCAACGCTCCACGGCACAGCGGACAATCCTGCCTCGTCTTTAACCACTTTTCGAGACATGGCCCATGAAATTGGTGGCCGCAGGAGGTGGTAGAAGCAGGCCTGTCTGGCGTAAATAGAGCCTGGCAGATGGAGCATTGTTCCTCCACCTGGACACGGGACAGGTCCTCGTTACTCCTTGTGAGTGGCATCTCGTCTTGCGGAAAATATGAAATTCTATAAAAAAATGAACAATATAAGAGTTGCGTCTGGCAAGAAGCTTAAACTAAAGCAGCGTCAAAACGCTTTGCTTTTCAAGTATCTTACAAACTAAGACGCGCGCGTGATCGCGGCGCGTATTCCAACAAGTGAATATCTCAAATGCACGTCTGCAATGGACGTGTCGAACTATTGTATAATTTTAAGTTCTTCGCACTAAATGCGGATTCAGAGACAAAAATTAATATGTCGTATCAAAATATGGCCCTCTCATTGAGCTGAGCCCGATCCATTCCTCCCCAATTCAGGTCCGCTGGCTGGCTGGCTGTTGATTTCAAAACGCAAGAAAATGATAATTAGGTTTATAGCTATTGATGGTTTTAATTAAGTGTGAAGTTATATGAAAAATGATTTAAGGATGTGAATCTTTAATGTGAAAAATATGAACGCTTGACAAATTGTACAAAAGTGAAAATTACATTGGGTCGGTTCCGGAAGGGTACCGCCCAGTATGTGGGACTGTTTCTCCCACCCGAAATTCCTCGAAAAGAGAGGAGCAAGGGACCAAAAACAACTATGTTGCCGCTTGACTCAGCTTCAGCAAATGGTTCAAGCTTGGCCAAGCTGCAGGGACGTGTAGGCGGCACCACGCCAACCTCACGTAATCCGCCACAGCCTGAACCAAACCCAAGCCAAAAGCCGAAGCTGGATCAAGACAGCAAGGATATAAAAATTTGGGACAGCTTCCCAACATAAAGTGGGGCAGGGGCCCTTCGGTTGACCGGGACAGGAGCAGCGGTAAACCACCACAACCTGTTATCCGCGGCCAACTTCCAGGTTGCACCCAGAGTCAAAAAACTCCAAAGACAACACAACAGGAAGCTGCCCAAGAGGTAAGCTAACTAGGAAATGATTTTAAAAGGAAAGGATTGGGAAGGATGTTTGCGGCTATTAGGGAAGAGCGAGCAATGCAGGTCTTAATAAAAGGGGTTTTGTTCTCTCGAACGAAGTATATCGAATCGCAAAGGAGGCGATTCTAAGACCTGCTAGTGAGAATGGAATTATTAGGATTTAAAGACGTGAAGTCTTAAGGGGAGTATGAGTCGAAACTCATAAGTATTTTCTCACTTTGGTGTGGGTTGCCCAAAACAAGTTTCGGGCCCCACGTTGGGCGCCATTTGTAGCGATTATTGAGGTGAGAATGGCCTTAGCACAACTCAGAACCAGACCGAAGTCCAGAACCAAGAGTGCTAAGGTCGGAAAGTGGAATGGCTGCTGCCATTCAAGAGGCAAAACAAAAAAAAAGAATTGCCCCGAGAGCAGGGTGCCCTAGAAATGGCCGTGAAGGCCCCTTGTCCGCATTAGCGGAGCACCCTTTAACCAACCCCGACGGATGCTGGGGTGCCGCTTTGCTAGCTCGCTGCGGCTGGGGTGGGTTCTTTAAACAAAATGGGGTTAGTTTGCTCTCAAGAAAACGGGATGCTACGTATATTCATCCGTCATGAATTGTAGCCGTAAACTGATATGAAAACATATCCAGGGACCAAAAAGGGGGCATAGCTCCGTACAGGAAACCACCCAGGCTCTGCAACATGGGCTGACTAAGCAGACCCAGTGCTCGTGACAACGCACGGAGCCAGAAAATTGAAAATCTACAAAAAAGGAAAAAGGAAAAAGTACTACCTCTCTTTACAAGGAACCCGGGTGAGGCAGACAGCCCCGGGCCCCCGATGGTAGTGGAGCCCTGACCCCGATGGTCTGGGGTCCTCCACCCTCTGATACTGGCCCCCAATATTCAAAAATTCAAAATTCAAAAATTTACAAAAAAATCACGGAAACTACTAGTTGGGCCAGTATCCCTCCCTTGTAAGCTGCTGTAAAATACTGAAAAATTCACAAAGAAAACTATTTCATTATGGGCCAGCCAGGCCAAGCGCGGACCCTGAAAAGGAGAAAGAACTTCTCGGGCTTTCGCCCAATAAGAAGGCCAGATAGTTAAGATTTTACAAATCCATTATTATTTTCTTTATCTAATGGCTAGTAAATATATTTATATACGTTTAATCTTATATTTAATCACAGATGAATCTTTATTCCAAAAAAAAAACTCTTTTTTTTTTCTAGTCATCATATCTGTTTCCAAAATTGGCATAAATCGTAAATTTCGCATTTTTATCCCAGTTAATAATTCATGAGTTGAAAATGGAAAGTTCAATTGAAAATGAGCAAGTTTTTTTTTTTTCTTTTTGTTTTTTTTTATTAGATCCAAGTGTTAAACTTAAAACCATTCATGGCAATAATGATCATAATAGATGATTGAAATGACATGCTAGTCAGGTCGAACCACTATCAAAAGAAAAAAACATTGAGCTTTCCAAATGATACGTAAATGCATTAATAATGCAGAACAGTGTTTTTTTAACCATTTGATTATTAAAGATATGTGTAGTTAAAACGAGAAATTATACATGCCCAATAAAGACAGGATTTATATAGAAGCAAAAGAAACTAAAATGGGATATATTTTCTTTGTTTTTATAATACATAAAATCAATTATACGATTCAATTTTAAGTTGCTATATAAAAAAGAGAGACGGTAAGTGCTAATATCTTATTTTAGATTATTTTCTTTTAACAAGTGAAAATTGTTGTCATCTTATTACTAAAGGCCTTGTACATAAGTATTTTTTTTTTCTTGTTTTGAAATTCTACTCTTCTTCCCTTTTTTTTTCTTCAATATATTCCACCCATAAAGAGGTGGTGGGATCTACAATCATCCAATTTGCATTTGCAGATCATTAAGTGAAAATTAACTGGGTTATAACAGCAGATTAGAGGGCAGTCAGTTGACTACTAGTTCAAAATTGTTCCAACAAAGAAAATAACATTCCTTTAACTATCTAATTTAAGAAAACCGCAAGCAGGTAATGCCGGGTTCAATTCTTTTTAAGCGAAAATCGTTCATATTTAACTTAGAAAAACATTATCAATCTGCAACTACTCTGCTACAAACAAATGATTGTATCGCTTTGGAAAATTTGATTACGTTAATGTTTAGTACAGAACGCCATCGGTCGATATTTTGCGTGATGAGTAACTACCATGCACGAGTAGCACGGAATTATAGCAGGACGGGTTGAAGCTTTAATTAGTTGCGCAAAGTTCTGTCGCAAAAGCGCCCTTGCCAACAACATGGCTCTTATAGAACGGTTGGTCAAGAAAAAAAACACGTACCTTGTTTCTTCCCATTACGTCACTAACCTTGTTGACAAACTCTGCACTGCTATGGAGCACGTCGACGCCCAACGAACGAATCCTATACGTCGAAGTAGCACACTGCCACCAGCACAAAACTATCAGGATTTTGCCAAGGGTTTCCGATCCTGGCCAGCTAAATAGTGGCAAAACAAATCAGCCTGTGGTTTCGCACACACTCTCAATGCCAGACCCGATGACAGCAGCGCTCGTACGAGTTTCCGATCTCCACTTGAAAACTTTCGATGCCAAACAGCGAATTTCCCATAAATTCCGATTCACTCGTCACCCACACAACAGCAATAGATCATCGTCGCCATCTTGCTCACCGAATAGGGAACTGTACTGTCCGAATATTGCGATATGTCATTTAACGCAATCTCTTAGCATTAACAATTTCGTCTCTGAGCATAGTACTGAGCAGGGAAACATTATTTCACCGACAAAACAAGATTTCATTGTAAGCCCATTTTCTTATGGGGGTTTGAAAATTAATTTTGCTCCGCGGTACGGTAATCAGCTTAATCCCGAAAGAGGTGGTGCATAAAAAAAATCACCTGTCACATTCATTTAGGCACACATCGTTTGAACATTTTCTTGTGACCTGTTTTGTTGTACTTCCTTAATTATCATTATGTACGATGTTGATGGAATTGCGCAAAAGAATCCATCCAACGACTATTGTAGACAACAACCTGTATTTCTCAAGCACTTAGTCAGTCCATGCGCCCTTGCACGATCCAGTTATTCCGTACGACCCGCCTGCATCTTCTGCATACAACCCCGTCGCTTCAAACTTGCGCTCCTCCACCAATTATTTGTCTTAATCCAGATCTGAGCACTATTTGGGGCGGCATGAATTCACAAAACAACTTCCAAAGCCGAACAGATACTAATCCCCATTACTTTTTTTTTTTTTTTTTTAAATTTACTCCCTCGGGCGAAAGTCCGCTTTAACTATAGCAAACTTAATGAACCTACGCGGTAACTCCAACCCAAACTTCAGTCACAATGCCTAAGACTCCCGCAGCCATTTACATCTGCTGCGTTGAATTTCGTTTCGTCGTTAAGACACATAATTTTGTACAGCAGCAAGATGGCGGCGTGATAAATTCGCGTCACTATCGTCACACAATTACAGTTTCGAGTTGATGTTGGATGCAGATGAATTTTTATGAATCGATAGGGCTCCAAAGTATTTTCATCACGATTTTTATCAGGTTGAATGCAAAAGAGACTCATGCAAGTGAACGCCACAGATACCGACATAGGGTGCCCGCGCCGTCGCTGTGGTATTTTCACCCTATTTAACGTCGCGAAAACATGTCAACTTTTTGCAGCAGCGAATTTCTGCTGGTTTCAGGAAAAACACAATTTCGACATACTCGATGACGCGACCGACCACCACACTCGCTTTTTGAGTACCACGAGGTAATTCACTAGGGAGGTCTATCAATGGCAACCCCTCTTTGTTAATCAAAAAGGAACAATCCGCCGATTGATTCCGTGGAACTGCCCTGACATCAGCGTTTTGTATCCGCACGGGTTGCAAACTCAGAGACTCAGCGCCCCAAAATCCACACTATTCGTCGCCAGAGTACCGAAACTAACAACTGGGATCTCCAACGCACATCTCCGACCTCCTTCACTCGACCTCCGTCGCCGGCTACGATCTTAACTCGACTGCCACGAGCTTATCAGCTCCAGCTCGCAAATGCCACTTGCACAGCCACGAAGATCTAACGGGATTTTCTTTTGGCTGTGCAAAACAACAATAAGGTCACCCGGGGGACTTGCGGGATTTTGTTTTCGTGCAATTGAAATGTAGTTTCAAATTGCAAAATGTTGTAGCGTCTCCGATCCATACAGTGTGGGTCGGAGATGTGTGACCAGTAATTTTTAAATGAAAAAAAATATAAAAATTACTGGATGCTACACGTTGCAAAGTTCGCGTTGTCGCCCTGTGTTTGACATGGCCAAAATACTGAACAATTATTTATCACTGTCCGTGCCGCCCATAACACCCGATAGCGTTCTGTGTGCCCAACGCTTAAATCTTCTTCAATATTACATTCTCGATACAATATGAAGTAGATTTAACAATTTGAGTAGTGAAGTAGCAAAAACGGCAGAGGCCGAAAAAATGTAATAAATTTGCTACAAATGTAGTAAAGTGACAACACTGATATATATATATATATAGGTATATATATATATATATATATATATATATATATATATATATATATATATATATATATATATATATATATATATGTATATATATATACATATACATATATATATATATATATATATATATATATATATATATATATATATATATATATATATATATACATATATATATGCATATATATATATATAAATAAATAAATATATATATATATATATATATATATATATATATATATATATATATATATATATATATATATATATACATATATATATGCATACTGTTTAAGCAATAAGAAAACACTCCGCTTTTCAAACTTGAAATACATTTATTATTACTGTCCAACTCATATAACACTTCGAGATTCTAAAATTTCTAATAAACGAGTTCAAATTCGCAAATTCAACTTAAACGAGCACGACCGGTCAAAATTCATGACAATTAGTTCCTTCTTACTTGACACCACGATAGAGAGTGAAAATTGCGGTAAATTGTTTTTATCATATTGTCTTCTAACGTTATTTTTTTGTTACTATGAACTTGGTTGAGAATGGTGATTTCGAATTTAGAATACGATCTTAATATACACATTTTCTACTTTCAATTTCATTATTTACATTTTCTACAATCTTATTTTTGATGGCACGTGTCGAATTCGATTTGATTTTAATAAATTATCATTTTTCATATAAAATGTTATGCTGTTATTCGGCAAGTTGGAAGCAGGATTCAGGTTCGCTGGGAGCCGATTCTTTAGGCCTTTATTTTGTAGGTCTGGAACACTGGCGTGGCCCGAACATACTCCCCCCCGATGAGATGTGGAACGTCTCAGTACATCATGAGTAATTTATGTACTATAAAGATAGATAATTAATAAAGAATTTGGTATACCATAAAACCGGGAGTTTTTTTGTATTAGCTTCTTCCGAGGTCGTTGTCTTGCGGGTTGTGCGGTTGTTCTTCCATTGTATGTGGCGGGTCGGAGGTGATTGTCGCTGGCTACTGAAGTTATCATTAAGTGCTAGAGTGAATGTAATGTTCAATGTTTGTTCATAAATTGTTTAATGTTCACTTTTTTTTATGCTATTCAATTTTCACTTTTTTAAGTTATTCAAAGTTCACCTTTTATGTTATTCAATGTTCATTTTGATGTTGTTCAATGTTTATGTTATTAATATTCATTTTCATTATCGATTGGTTAGGTTTGGGTGGGTAGGACAAGATTGGAGTTGGGATTTGGCGCTATCACATAATCTCAATTCGTTATTTCTTGAGTTGGTAAAAGTGCGATGTTTGATATTGCTCGTTTGTACAATTTTCCGCGTGACTGTACTGTTACTACTCGTACTAATGAGTCTTTTCCAGGATGGATTTCAGTTATCCTGGCTAACGCCCATCGATATGATGGTAATTTTTCGTCTTTTAATAGGCACAAGTCACCGATTTTGATGTTTATCTCTTTGTTTAGCCATTTTGGTCTTCGTTGTAGTCTGTTTAAATATTCCCGTTGCCACCTTTTCCAAAAGTCTTGTGTTAGTTTTTGTGTTAATTGCCATCTGTCCAGCCGATTGATATTCGTATCAAGTGGGTCTAATTCGGGTGATGCTAACATCGTATCTCCGATAAGAAAGTGGGCTGGTGTTAACGCCGTGGTGTCAGAAGGATCATCAGTCAGGGGGCACAAAGGGCGAGAATTTAAACAAGCTTCAATCCGGATTAGCACAGTGGACAATTCCTCGTACGTTAAGGGTGTGCTTCCTACAATGCGGCGTAAGTGCGATTTGATAGACTTGACACCAGCTTCCCAAAGTCCACCGAAATGTGGCGATGCCGGAGGGTTGAAGTGCCATTGAATTCCATCATTGGTGAAGACTTTCGCAGCGTACCGGTTAATTTCTTCTATCTTCTTTATCACAGCATTTGCTCCTACAAAGTTCGTCCCACAATCCGAGAAAAAATGTGTGCTGAATCCGCGTCTTCCCATAAAGCGACGAACCGCAGCTAAGAATGCCTGGGTTGAAAGATCACTGACTACTTCAATGTGTATAGCTTTGGTGGTTAAGCAGATGAATATCGCGACGTAGCCCTTAGATATTTTGCATCCTCTGCCTCGCCTATCTTTTATATCGAACGGGCCGCAGAAATCGATACCCGTATGGGTGAATGGTCGAGAAATGTTCACTCTAGCCGTTGGCAAGCTCCCCATAAGCTGAGTTGAACCCTTTGCTTTGGTTCGAAAGCAGCGAATGCATCGATGTATGAAGTGCTTAATGCCATTTCTTCCGTCGATGACCCAGAGTCTTTTTCGAAGTGTGTTCAACATGAGCTGTGTTTGTCCATGTAATGTTGCCGTATGGGTTTGGTGTAATAATAGCTAAGTAAATTGTCCATTCTTTGGTATGATTATAGGATGTTTTTCATCAAAATGTACCCTTGCGTTGTGTAGGCGTCCTCCTACTCTCAGTATGCCATGACCGTCTATAAATGGGTTCAAATTCAATAGTTTGCTCTTCTTGTCAATTGTTTTGCCAGTCTGTAAGCAGCACATCCCATGTGAAAATTCTTTCCTTTGAGCATATTTTATCCAGAAATCAAAGGAATGTTTTAGTTCTATTGTAGTTAAATATGGTTCATTTTTTCCTTGCTTTGTTTTCATTCGAAGAAAGCGAAAGCAATACGAAGTAATCCTAATCAATTTATGTAATGACGAATATTTTTCAACCAATTCATCAAGTAGAGTTCTCACGACTAATCCAACGCTAACTGTTTTTTGGGGTTTCCTTTCCAAATCGATTGCTTGTACACCCTTTATTTTAGGCCATGCATCAGAACACTCCTTCAACCAGTTGGGACCATGCCACCACAACTCATTGTTGACTAGATCTTGTGGTTTGATTCCCCTTGATGCTAAGTCGGCTGGATTTTCTTTGGAAGGAACGTGCCGCCATGATATGCCACCAGTTGATTCGATGATGTATGAGGTGCGATTTGCAACAAATGATTTCCAGCGTGTCGGGTGTCCTTTGATCCAGGCTAAAACTATTTCAGAATCAGTCCATAACCATGTAGGTATTTTATCTAATTTCAAAGACCGTTTGACTTCTTTTAAGACCCGTGCTAATAAAACAGCTCCACATAATTCCAGACGTGGAATAGTAGTTGGTTTTGTTGGAGCAACCTTAGTTTTAGACATAATGAGATAGGAGCTAGTTCCTGCTTGCGAACGCGTCACCAAATAGAGTACTGACGCATATGCTCGTTGTGAAGCATCACAAAACCCGTGGATTTCTATGTTGGTTTCTGGTTTATACGCTACCCATCTCGGGATTTTTATTTTTTCTATTTCATTCAATTGCATTTGGAGAGTAGTCCATTCGGTATTCGTCGCATCAGATAAGGGTTCGTCCCAGTCTTGTCCATGTAGCCATAAGGTTTGAAGTAGAATTTTAGCTAATATAAGAATAGGTGCTAACCAGCCTAGTGGGTCATAGAGTCTTGCTATTTCTGATAGTACCATTCTTTTCGTATATGACTCTTGTAATGTTTCTGATTTGACTTTATATGTAAAGTAATCTTTCGAAGGATACCATATTATCACGAGTGATTTGTGTCCACTTTCCGCGTTTAAATTCAATTTCTCTTGCATCTCTATTTCTTTTGTTTTAAGACCATGTAGAATTTGTTTCTCATTTGAAATCCATTTCCGTAGTGTAAATCCACCGGATCTTAGAAGTTTTATTAATTCGTTTCCTTTGTTGATACATTCTTCCAAGCTGTGCTCTCCTGACAGTAAATCGTCGACATAGAATTCATTTAAAAGAGCCGTGCTGGCTTTAGGAAAAACTTTAACTTCTTCCTTCGCTAATTGATGGAGAGTCCTGATTGCTAAAAATGGTGCAGATGTCGTTCCAAAGGTTACCGTATTAAGGCTGTATTCTTTGATGGGATGGTTCGAATGTTGTCTCCAGACAATTTTCTGATATGAAGCGTCTTCCGGATGCACGTCAACCTGTCTATACATTTTAGCAATGTCGGCAACTATTGCAAACTGATAGAGTCGCCATCGGATGACCAACGAAGTCATCGTGTCTTGGATGGTTGGCCCGGTCATGAGAGTATCATTAAGCGAAATGCCTGTGCTTGTTTTTCGAGACGCATCAAATACAACACGCAGCTTAGTTGTCGTACTTTCCTTGTAAACTGCATGGTGGGGTAGGAAAGCATGTGTACCAGTTTGACCTTCCTCGATGCTAAGACTTTCTATCATATAGCCAAGATCAATATAGTCTTGTATACAAGCCGAATATTCTGTTCGTAGATCGTTGTTTTTACTGAAACGTCGCTCCAAAGATAATAAGCTCGCTGTTGCCCCTTGTTTAGAATGTCCTAATAGATTTTTATGTTCTTCGCTTTTGAAGGGTAATTGGACTTGATATCGAGAATCTGGTTTTCTAACCACGTTACGTTGATAGTGTTCCTCACATTCTGTCTCTTCTTGTGTTCAAATTTTGCTATTTTCTACTTCTTCGATTTCCCAAAAGCGTTTCGATTGGTTGCTAATTTCAATGTCTTCATTAATTTCAATTTTCAATGTTTGTACGGTGTGCGCACCTTCAATATTAATTTTGCCTGAGATAATCCAACCTAATTTTGTAAGTTGCATTATTGGACCTGATGGCAGTTTTCTAATTTGACCGAGTATGAGTTGAGCATAAGTGTCGGCTCCCAAAATCAAGTCTATTTTGCTCGGTTGATCGAAGTACGGATCTGCCATTTCTAGGTTTTCTAGTTGTCTCCAAATCGATGTAGGAACGACTTGAGATGGTATTTTGTTTGTGAGTTTATTCAAAATCAATGCTTCGATATTCAAAAGTTCGTTGTTGTTCAATAGTAATCGAATTTTTAAAACCCCACTGGGTGTCAATTCTTCTGTCTTTCCAATTCCTGATATCGTGATGTTAGTTGATGTTCTTTTGAGTCCTAATCTCTGGGTTTGCAGATTCAGTTATTAGTGATGTCTGCGATCCCTGGTCCAGCAAAGCACGGAGCACTACGGGTCCGTTTGTTGCTTCAATCGTCACTAATGCAGTAGCAAGTAATACCTCTTTCCTATTGTTTGCTTTTATCGATTTGATATCCATATTAGCAGAAAGCGAAGTCAATGGTCTAGGTTCAAAGGAAGGAGCATTAAAAGATTGACGATTTAGTGCATGCTGGGTAGAAGTTGATGGTTGAGAGTGAAATGTTGTCGACGTCGAGGGTCAATTTTGTGTCTGTGAAGACGAAGTTACGGGCTGTTGGACATGTGAATTTAAGTCATATTTGTGTAGCAAGGTATGGTGTGCTCTTTTGCACTTCAAACATCTGGATTTGCTGGGACAATTCCCAACTAAGTGTCCTTTAACTAAACAATTAAGACACAATCCATTTTTCTTTACTGCATTGAATTTTTCTGTATGGTTGTATCGCAAAAACGTAGGACATTGCCTAACATGATGACGGTCTCTACATAAGATGCAATGTGGAAAGGATTCACTTTGTGCGACGTGTACATTTTGAGAAACACGTAATGGTTTGCTCCTTTCAGTGCCAGCCGCCTCCAAAGCTCTAAATCTCTGATGCAAAAATTCTTTCAAATGCTGAAATGAAGATTTCTCCGGCTCACTTGTTCTTTGTAGTTCCCATATTTGCCGAGTTTCAGATGGTAATCGCTGCGTGGTCAGATGGATTAGGATAGCTTCCCACAGATTTTCCAATTTCAAGCTTTCTATGGCTTGAATAATTTCGGTGGTTCTATCCATGAGCATCTTGATCGATGACGCCGATTCGTCTGCGTTGTTGACGGTAAGCAACCTTTTAAATTGTGTGTTTAGAAGCACTTGCTTGTTATCATATCGTTTCATGAGTGTGTCCCAAGCCACTTCGTAATTGGCTTCCGTAGTAGAGTAGTGCCGCAATAACTGTTCAGCATCACCTGACAGACTACATTTGAGATAGTGCAATTTTTGCACACATGACAAAGAGGACTTATTGTGGATGAGTGAGGTGAATAAGTCTTTAAAAGACGTCCATTCACTATAGTTTCCACTAAATCTGGGAAGTTCTATTCTCGGCAATCGAACATCTAATTCTTCGGATGGTCGTAATGACGGATCCGAATTCAATTTGGACGTGGGCGTTGCCTGTGCCCTTTGGTCCGATTGCAATTCTTCCAGATCGGTTTCAAAATTCAAACTAATCTCTTCGAATACATTATAGCATTGACTCACGAAGTAGGCATGCTCCAGATCTTTTTCTCCGGTAATTAAGTTCATGATTTGAGAATGTGTCTCCATGAAGGATCTTCTTATGTCTTGGACTCTTTGAAGCCATTTTGTGGCATACGCCAAAGTTTTTCTGGCTTTGGAGTCCTTTTTGAAATTGCTATATAATCTCGTGATTTGCTCTACGAGTATGGTCTGTTGCGCTGTAAAACCTTCCATATTAAAGTTTGAATTGAATTAATCACGAAATTTAGACTGTTATTAAAGTGGTGATTTCTTAGTGGTTTGCTGCTTAACCGCTATTCACAACTGCCTGGCTAAACTAATTTTGCAGCACAAAATCAAAAAACTAATGTCTATCTTTGAATTCACGGGATATATTTGCGTTCGCGCACTAAAACACAACCACTTTCGACTTAGTGTGATGCACTCACGTATGCACTTTGTTTTGCACGTGGTCAATTTGTAATGATGCATATGATATTATATGAAAATGTCATCAATGTATCTAGTGTAATTCACTAGTTTCAAAATATGTATGTATATATGTGTATATGATGTGATGTGTAAATGAAATTAATACGTGTAGTGTAATGTAGTGCAATAGTGTTCAATATGCGGTATGCGAATATGTATACTCTGTGTAATGTTCAATTCTTCGCCTTCGCATGTGTTTAAATATGTGATATTTAATTTTCTATATTTAATTTATGTGATCATTTAATTTTGGACCAGGATATGGGAAGAAAATATCATAAATATGAAGGAAAGAAAAGGAACGGACTCACCAAACCAAATTTTGCCGCAACCATTCAATTTATGGTTTCGTTATTTGTCTAATTTTACTCGACCGCGCACACCCGTTTCAATGTTTATTATTGTTTTCGCTGTAATTAATCACTACTTTCGAAGTTCACAAAACTCTAATTTGCACAGACGTAGCCTGATCGAAATTCTACAAATCCAAATTATCCGTACGTATCCGGTTCGAAGGACCATAAAATATGTTTAAGCAATAAGAAAACATTCCGCTTTTCAAACTTGAAATACATTTATTATTACTGTCCGACTCATATAACACTTCGAGATTCTAAAATTTCTAATAAACGAGTTCAAATTCGCAAATTCAACTTAAACGAGCACGACCGGTCAAAATTCATGACAATTAGTTCCTTCTTACTTGATACCACGATAGAGAGTGAAAATTGCGGTAAATTGTTTTTATCATATTGTCTTCTAACGTTATTTTTTTGTTACTATGAACTTGGTTGAGAATGGTGATTTCGAATTTAGAATACGATCTTAATATACACATTTTCTACTTTCAATTTCATTATTTACATTTTCTACAATCTTATTTTTGATGGTACGTGTCGAATTCGATTTGATTTTTATAAATTATTACTAATGTTCGAAGAAGAACATTAGTATTAAAATCACGTTGGCCAAAAATTCATATTTCTATATATATATATATATATATCATCAAAAAATTTCAGTGAAAAAATCTCAGGAACGCGCCATCCGATTGAGCTGAAATTTTTAGGACACATTGGTGTATATGCAGAATAGTGCCAGGTCTCACAAAAAGTTAATAATCTTTAACCCTTTGGCGCCGGCGGCCATTTTAGTGATATTTTTAATATACCTATTATTCCGTACACAAATAAGTTTTGCAAAAATAAAGTTAACGAAATAAATTTCGAACGTGTTTTACATGTGAGTCGGATAATGTTTTGGAATTTTTTAACCCCATGTGTGCGCTGGGTGCCTAAACAGAGAACGGGAAAAATTGAAAATTTTTAAATTGCGATAACTTTTGACAGAACTATTCAATCATTACGAAATTTTCAGGACATATTAACATTATTTAGTTGTAAATTCTTGAAACTTTTAATGAGCGTGCTGGCAACCTTGAGGCTAGGGCAGGCACTGAAAGTGAAAACCTCCAAATTATCGTCTCTCTTGAAAAAATGCCGCTTCTTCAAAAAAATTTGATATGGTATAACGGGCACGCCTGGTAACCCTTGCCCAATTTACCTATATTTTTAGCATCAAAAACTTCTGTTCACGGTAACTCACGATCCAATGAGCAGAATTGATTGAAACTTGCAGACTGTATTGGTCTTTAATAATACCAGGTCTGATAGAAGTGATTTTGAAATGCGGGTGATTTTGTGCCAGTGGTGCCATCTTGAAAAATCACTAAAAAAGATAACTGCTTTTAGCCCTATTAATTCTGATTAAATCGTTCGATTTTGACGAAATTCACACAATAGCTGAACCTTATTTTAAACCACGTTTGATAGAAGTTTGGTTGAAAAATTCGGTTGGAGCTATCAGCTATGATAATTTTGGTGTCTTAGATTTGAAAAAATAAAAATTTGGAAGTGAAAACATTCAAATCATCGAATTTCCTAAAAATGTCCGTTTCTTACAATAAAACGAATCTGTATACAAATCTTATGCTTTATCTACACGTTCAAAGTAAAACTTTGGAAATTTCATGTCGGACAAGAACGGTTACCCTTTCCCAGGTAGCCTATATTTTTAGCATCAAAAACTTCTGTTCACGGGAATTCACGAACCAATAATCAGATACCATTGAAATTTACATTATGCATTGGACTTAAGTCGAACCAGGTCTGATAGAAGCGATTTTGAATTGTGGGCAGCTCTGTGCCAGTGGTGCCATCTTGAAAAATTACAAAGAAATAAAAACTGCTTTTTGCCCTATGAAATTTGAATAAGTAACCAGATTTTCATGAAATTGACACAGTAGCTGCATCTTACTTTAAACTCTGTTTGATAGAAATTTGGTTGAAAAATTCGATTGGTGCTGCCTGCTCTGGTAATTTTTGTGTCTTTGGTTTTGAAAATTATCTCAGGAAAATAAAACTTTTTGCCCTATAACTTCCAGTGCAGTTATGAAATCAATACGAATTTCATACAATTAATGGAACCTATTATAAGCATTATTCAGGCCAAATTTGGTTGAAAAGCCACGATAGAGTTGCCAGCTATTGTTGGTTTTGTGTTTGTTTGCAATATCTTTATTAAGCGGTTTTGTCGTAGAATTTTCAATTGGTAATGATATTGTAGTGACAATAAACAGCAAATATTAAGCTTTCGATTATTTGAAAAAACTCGCTGCAGGTAACCCTACATTTCTTTATACTCCTATAACTTCGAATGTAATATAACAACGTGAAGCAGATGTGATATATTCTTGGCTTTGATACTGGCGAAAGTTTGCCAGCACGAGTCGCTTGTGCTACTTTTGTATCAATAAATGCTTACAGTTAGTATTCATACCGGAAACATTTACAATGAAAATAAATAACCGATGTTTCAATTCCCTAAGTTATGCAAATTTTTCGGATCGCAGCCCTAAACACCAACTTCAGTTACAGTGCTGCAGGCACTGAGCATTTTCTTCATTGATGTTATATGAGATGCTGCTTTCAAAGTTTGGTGAAATAAGCAACTGATAACGAATATAATTAGCAAGTGTTTTTCTTTCATAAACTTTGAAACCCATGCCAGTGGTAATATCTGAAATCTTCTACCATATGAGTTATAATGCATTCTTGAGACCAAAGTAAAACGTGGCATTTGAAACAGTTTGGCCGTAATAAGCAGCTCATGTGGTGGAATATGCACTCAAAACCTGCACGATTCTTCTACTGTTCTTCGAACATTAGTGTTTCTAGCGGTTCAGGTGCGCTAGAGTTTTTCATTTTTCATATAAAATGTTATGCTGTTATTCGGCATGTTGGAAGCAGGATTCAGGTTCGCTGGGAGCCGATTCTTTATGCCTTTATTTTGTAGGTCTGGAACACTGGCGTGGCCCGAGCACATACATATATATATATATATATATATATATATATATATATATATATATATATATATATATATATATATATATATATATATATATATATATATATATATATATATATATATATATATATATATATATATATATATATATATATATATATATATATTGTTACCCACCCCGCCTAATTGGGGAGGTAGTGACCCTCGGCTTGGTCCGTTCGGGTCCCGGGTTCGCTCAGGAGACTGGGCGTGGGCGCCACTCACTCACCCAATAATAGACCACGAGCCGCCGAGTGAGCTTACGGCTCACCGAGGTCAGAAGTACCTGGTATGGGGGTCGCCGCGGCGTATAGCACGACCCCTCTATTTCTTTCAACCACCGACCTACTGAATCGCGTAACAATCACCGTTCTGCCTCCCTCTACCACGAGTATGTACGACGCTGCAGTTTCGAAACAAAATCTTTATTTTTATAATTCCCGTGTTCTAGCGTTTATCGTTACACAATTTTTTTTCAAATCTAGACGCCTTATACTACGTTCGATCGATCTTTGAAAATTCCACCACTCCAATATGAAATACTATTCAACTTTACAATTGATTCTCAAAATGTGTTATTTTTTCGTCTATACTACTAACGTTCCGAAAGTTTATCTTATTCTTTGATGACGTTAGATGCGAAAGATAATTAAAATAAAAGCTTACAATTAGTTTAAAATATGCACTAACCTTCTCGCCGCCTGTCTCGAGCGTCACGTGGATCACGGGTTTGATCCCCGCCGAAATCGTAGTTCGAATCGACACGTTTTTATCTGGCCTGAGTCCTTTTTTTCCTACCACCTTCGCTCCCGAACTACCTTCTGCTTTACACCGTCGCCGTCGCGCACGAACGTTCAATGCAACGCCCGATTTCCGGGTCGGAAAAGGAGTGTGGCTCACGCAGAATCGTGGGTTCAAATCTCGCCGGGACCCGATTTCGAATTGCCACTTTTTTTTTTGAACGGAAGTCCTTTTTGCCACCTCCACCGACACACCAAGGATGTTCCTCGACATTCCTGATGGTTTTCTAATGATTTTCGCAATTAAACGTCTGCTCGCCTTCGCCGTCTCACAATGAATTCTTCGACGTAGCTGATAGTTTTTCAAAATTCAACGTCTGCTCGCCTTCGCCGTCACAGAAAGAATTTTCGTACCTGATAATTTTTCAAAATTCAACGTCTGCTCGCCTTCGCCGCCACACAAAGAATTTTCGTACCTGATAGTTTTTCAAAATTCAACGTCTGCTCGCCTTCGCCGTCACACAAAGAATTTTCGTACCTGATAGTTTTTCAAAATTCAACGTCTGCTCGCCTTCGCCGTCACACAAGGAATTTTCGTACCTGATAGTTTTTCAAAATTCAACGTCTGCTTGCCTTCGCCGTCACACAAAGAATGGAAAATTTTTCCTTCATCAGGTACCGCTGCTTTTTCCTTTCTAGTTCGAGTCCCGTACTTTCTCCTTCCCCATATGACCGGGTGAATGTCCTCCTTTCCATACGGGCCGATCGAGGATTCCCACCAATCCGATAATTTCTACCATCCCATAATTTACCGTGGTCGTCGGGTCTGAGTACACCCCTGGGTTCTGTTGACGTTTGGGTTATGTACTTTTTCGAGGTCGATTGATGTTTCCAGCTGTCATTCTATCTGTTGATATCAAGTTGTCAATCAACCTGTGGCTGTCGAAAGTGAGTTTTACGTGGCTGTTTCTGACGAGTGTGGCTATTATATTCGCGTAGCGAGTAATCGGGAGTGAATCTGCGGGGACTAAGTGCTGGAAGTTTCCACTGATTAGCTGTGGCAGATGTATCCGGCGATACCCTGCAGCTCCAGCGTTAGAGGGTCCATCAGGGCTCGTTGAAGTGGACTTCTGCGGGTGGTAATTAGATAAGTATTCTATCTTCTGTTTTTGTTGTTCCTTGTGCAACCCGGACACGATACTTTGTGATCGTTCAATCTTTTCCTTCCAGGTCTTCCGGTTCTCGTCGCAGCGGCGTGCGCTGCCCCGAACCAAACACTCGCTTTGAGGCAATATCGCAAGTTGCCCGTTCCTCGACGGTCGTTGAGGAGTCGTGACGATACGGAAGAATGCCGTCGTTTGATGGCCCCTTGGAATGGGGCCGAGTATGTACATAACAAATCCCGTGCGTAACGTAAGTATTATTAAAATTAACTTATCAGCTAGGTGATTAGCATCCGACAAGTATATCACACAAGTCGGGTGCTACCACGGCCCTATTAAACATTCCTACTGAGTGGTGGTCACAAATTCCTACTTAGTGGAGTGGTGGAGTGATCCCGGTTGGTCAGCCTTCCCCGGGGAAGGCTGTATTTTTTTTCCAACGTAAACGCGTGTACACGTATTCGTACACATTGTTACAACGTAACAATATATATATATATATATATATATATATATATATATATATATTTATATATATATATATATATTTATATATATATATATATATATATATATATATATATATATATATTTATATATATATATATATATATATATATATATATATATATATATATATATATATATATATATATATATATATATATAAATATATATATATATATATATATATATATATATATATATATATATGTATATATAGGATATATATATATATATGTATATATAGGATATATATATATAGGATATATATATATATATATATATATATATATATATATATATATATATATATATATATATATATATATATATATATATATATATATCCACGATTCATAGTCTCCTTCGGGAGACTATGAATCGTGGATCTCATTTCGAAATCTTTTTAAGAGTTTAATCCACGAAAAGGTTTTATTGGGCAATGTGGAAAAACTCCACTACTAAAAGTGTAGTCTGACAGGTGATGCAGAAAATGTGCTAAAGCAATTCCAAATAATCGATGCAAACTATCAAGTTGAACACAAGGTCCTGGTAAAACGTTACGACAACAAAGCAACTTTAGTGATTTCACGGTTGAAATGGTTATTTAGTTTAGTGGTTGCAAATGAGTCAGCGTCATCGATGAAGTTGTTACTGGCGCGCAGTCTCAACATATGTTGAGAAAGTGCTGCGCATAAAGCGGGAGGACGGTTGTCTTACCGTCCCATAAGCTGAAGTCCGTGGTTTCCAATGGGTGGGTCGCGGCAGTGCAAGTGCTAGAAAACAGGGATATTAAAGACATGTGGCAAGCACTAGTTGTATACATGACAACTCCACATTTACCTTCGAAAACGAGACAACTATGGGAGCAGTATGAAGTGGCTACTGGAGAGCTACCGACTTTCATTGAGTTGAAAGCTTTTTTGCGGAATTGATTTTGCGCCTTGAGAGCTTCTGGAGTTACACATATGAAAGGAAATTCACAAAAGAGGATTACAACGTCTCATACCGGTAACATCGTATCATACCACAGTGATGTATAACAGTCGTGCAACATCTGCAAAGAAAGATATACCATTCAGCACTGTACCCAGCTTTCACGAGCCAATCACAGTACAAGGTTACAATTGGTAAAGCTCGATGGCCTTTTTATTAGTTGTTTAAGAAAGGGTCATTTGATGAGCAGTTACCCAAGGACATCACGATTAGGGATTCCAATCCCGAACCATATTTTCAATCCCGGGATTACGGGATTAAAAAATCTCAAATCCCGGGATCCCGGGATCCCGGGATTTGAAATTCAAAATACAACACAGCAAAATAAGTCAAGTTTCTAGTAAACAGATTATATAATTTGCCATCATTTCAAAACTACAACAATAAGTGAGCTCAACACTGTATAAAAAATTGCATTATTACTAATTAATATTATTGATGCAAATAAAAACAATAATTTTAATTATCCAAAACGTTGACAGTATGAAGACAGATATTAAAAATTACATCTATTACAAATTACAACAAAAAATCACGACCAAAAACCACAACAACAAAACACAACTCTTAGAATTGAGACACATAATAAAGTAACATATAAAAAATTCGGCCAAAGTTCATTAGGTTTTTCGGAAGTAACATTGAAGCAATAGCAAAGCATCTAAGGTATCGTCTCCAAGCCTGCTTCTAAATTTATTCCCGATTTTGGACGCCATGGAAACGGTCGAGAAATATTGGTACGCCTGCTCCAAAATATGCAAGTGCCACCACTTTCGAAAAGATTCATTTATTTTGCAATGGTTTTAATTAGATTAGCTTCTTGCGGCATTTCATGATTGATTATTTCATACTTTTGCAGCTCTTCTTGTAGCGTTAAATGACGAATACCTTGTTCTGATCAATATGGGTATCTACTGGGTTCTCTTCATTTCTTTGGCTACCAAGCATAGAGTTCAGCATCTAGATCATTGAAGTATTTTTTTAATATTTGCGTTGCTTGGTTTCAAAAATAGAGATTTTATTTCACTTGGTAAATTTTCGCTGGTGGATTCTGGAGATAGCTTAGCATACCAGATAGCTCGGTACACTGACGCTCTTTTATTCGGTCCAATATTGCAATTTTCATAGCATTCAGAAGAATAGACCGTTTTTCTCCTAACAGCCTAAATACAAATCTTGATGAAGTGTTAGCAGTGCATAAATTTGCAAGCCTGCGACTAAAGGCCGTCACAGCCAATTTTACAGGGAGTAAAACTTCAATAATTTTCTGAATCGAATCAAACTCTGTTGCTTCTAATTGCTCTGAATATTGCAGGCCTATTAATGTATACTATTTTTCAAATTGGGAAACTATTCGAGCATTGTCAAGAGACTATTTCATCTTGTTTTACAATCCATTTAAAGGAGACAGTTAAATGCCTTGCTCGGATCCGACATAGTTTTAAAGATCGTTATTATTTTTCGTTCGAGCTTTTTTAAAATATAAAACTACCTAACGAACTTTCTTTATGCATGCGCTGATGTCCTTCGTCTGATCTAGCGTGTCTTGCAGGCGACCGGTTTCAACGTAGTTAGCTGATTCAGGACCATCCAAATCTTCGTGGTCGTCGTTCAGACTATCAGCTGCTTCATCAACTCTTTAATCTGGAATGGACCTCATATTATAGCGAACATCGCAAACTGCCAAGTGAATGCTATGCGCCAAACAAATATGTTGCTCTGTACCAACTAGTCTGCCTACTTTTCGCATTTCGTTTGACCCATCAGTTACGATGGTAACAATGTCTTTTCCTACAGAAACATTAAACTCATATCTAGGTAGTTTCCAGCTGTCATTGATATTCTTACTCGCACCAAGCCCCAGTAAGAATTTATTAAGTAGATGTTTATATTTATATAGCGCCTATTTGCAGTCAACGTCCATTAATCAACCATCAAACTGAACCGTTCACCTGAGATACTAGCCTGTTATATCTTATTTTTTATTATTTTCTTTATCCTGCTTGCATAGCCAACAACCTTTTTTTTATTGTTGTTAAGGATTTTGGTAAATCTGTGTATGCATTCGCTAGTATTAATTTCCTCAATTCATTCGATGTAACGAATGCACTAAATGCGAAACAGTCCATACTTATTTATTTACAAACCCCTTTGTATTCTCTTGTTAGCTGTTACATCGGTTTGTTTTGCTCTATTCTTTACGCATTTTGATGTGAGCTAATTGTTTTCTCATAAATATGGATTCTATTTGCACTTTTCGAGTCTTGCTGTCACTTGATTGCCGATAATGCTGGACTCCCGGCCCCGAAATCACAGCCAATTTCTGATCCCGAAAATCCCGGGATTAGAAGTCATCAATCCCGGGATTTTCGGGACCAGAAATTGGCCGGGATCCCGGGATCCCGGGATGCGGGATCCCGGGATTGGATTCGCTAATCACGATGCTTCTACTGGGAGCACCATACGCTTTTACATAGCCTAATGGTCACATTCCACTTCGAGCATTGCTTGAAAAGGGCTCACAAGCTTCGTTTATCTCTGAATCTGCCGTGCAGTTATTGAAATTGAAAAGAGAATCATCGAAAGTTAATATCACAGAAAGTGGTTCGAATACTGCTACACAAATCAAAGGAGTTGTTCGAGTAAATTTGATAATACAGCAACAGGATACAATACACTGAGAAAAATACTTCTATTTTTTGAAGAAAAATGAACACATTATCAAAGAAAATTGGTAATGATTCTGCTCCAAAGAAATATTTACTCAACCCAAAGAAAGAAATTTCTTCATTTCAAAGATCAAATATTGAACTTGCCCTGAGTAAAACTTGGTATAGTTTCAAAGAAATATTTACTCAATCGAAAGAAAGGAATTTATTCATTTCAAGCACTGATATTGCACTTGCCCTGAGTAAAATTTGATAAAGTTTCACGAACATCTGGCATCTGGCATAAATTGGTTCACGTACGATCACGGATGTTAAGCTGTGCTGGGCGCGGTTACTACTTAGATGGGATACCGCTTTGAAAGCATCGCATGTTGTTGGCATGCAAAAACTCTCTCTCTCTTCAAATCATAAGAGTAGCTTACTTTTGTTACCCGCTACTTTTACCACTAGCGATTTTACCCCTTCTATTCGCGATCGAAGTCAGAGGGGGCAGTTTCGGTTGACTATGCTCATCGGAGAAGGGTGAGTCCGGGGCGCCACTCGCTTCACTAGAACCGAAACTGCTGACGACCGATCCACCGCTCCGAAGCGAGAAGAGAACGGCGGTTGGGAATCTACCCTGTTAATCCTTTTACGGATTCAAAAAAAACTAGATTGATAAGCCGTCAATCAACGCCACTGACGCGACGCACAATCACTGACAGAAATGAGCATAAATTTACCACGCACTACTTGTTCGTTATAATTCTGATAGATTTTATTCAAAGAATTTCCCAACTTAATAACTAAAGTTTAAAAAAAAACAATCTTGAAAGCGATATCTCGTTTTTGAGATAACCAAATAAAATTCTAAAGAGAAAAAAAAAAGATGTGCACACTACCTTGAATTTTTCGTCCTCGCGACTTCGTTGGGGCCCTTGCCGCAGCTTCTCGGTTACAGATAAAAGATTCCGTCTCTTCGGCTTGTCGACATGTATCGATCTTGCTTCGGGTTTTCCCACCAAACGTCCTAAAATCGTTATTCGTCGTCCAAGTTGAACTCTTCCTGCTAATCCACCTTCCCGTATTCGACCGTTGACTCGTTCGAAATCACCCAGAACAAAGAAATAAGGTTTCCGATCAATTTCAACGTAGTCTCCTCCTTGGACATCCGTCCACTTACCGGGTTCGCAACAAAAGAGGCCCGCTTTCATCACTCCAGCCTCCAGGAAAATTTTTCTGTCGGCAGCGGGATTTTCAAGATCCGTTTGAGTGAACTCACCCGTATTTGATCTCACTCATCTGAGTGTTAGATTCCGTACTCACCACACGTACCAATTTGGAACTGTCAGACTTGGAACATTTCGTTCCATGTTCCAGCCGTCAATTGACAATTCGTGACATTTCGATTCTATAAATACACCGTCCGACTCCGCAATAATAGAGTGGATACTAATTCGGAGGACATAATTCGAATTCTGCTTCGTCGACACCGCCTTTTATTCTTGTGGGTGCAGGTAAGTAGTTTCTCCTTATTATTACGCTTTGTATTTCATATTACCATTGATCGACCTGGCCGCAGAAATTGTGCGCCGAAAGCAAACTAGAGTCGACGTCGCCTCGTTCTGCCAATTTTTCTGCGTGCCTTCGGGATTATTTTCAGTAAGTGCATGTGATTAATAGTGTGTATGTAAGCACATAATAGTGCTAATAGTGATGGTTATCAGTGATCTTTGCCGCCTCGGTTCTGCGCCTCGGTCGCGACCTACCCACTACCTGTGGCGACTGTCCCCAGTCAGTCGGAATTAGGTCAAATATTGACGTAGGTCCAGGTTCGTTTGAACATCTCGCGTCAGCCACAGTCGCGCGTTTAATTTTGGGTTTTTGATGCCTGATGTCGCGTTGATCTCGCGATGCTGTGACATTGTTTATATGATGATCGGGCTGTTGTTTGCAGCTTCAATGTGTTTACGATGTGCGTTCACGTCACTGCATTAATGTAATGTTCGTTGATGCCGTGTTATCATGGAATCTCGTGCTTAATAACAACTTATTCTAATGCACTAGTAAACTAATAGTACTACTAAACTAACATTCTAATGTTCTACTAAACTAATAATACTACTAAACTAACATTCTAATGTGCTCTTAAACTAATAATACTACTAAACTAATATTCTAATGTTCTACTAAACTAATAATACTACTAAACTAACATTCTAATGTGCTCTTAAACTAATAATACTACTAAACTAATATTCTAACGTACTCCTAAACAAAAATAGAATTTGATGATTGTGCATCGTCAATGTGACCCCAATCTCCATCGTTCTCACCTCCAAGAGGACGGTGGAGATTATTTTTTTTTTTTTTTTTTTTATTAGACCTTCCTGCAAATACGTGGGCCGTAACACCCCCCTTGCTTCAGAGAATTTCGTCGAAATTCTCGACCATTCCCACTCGATTTACCGTGACAGAAAGAAAAAAAAACTTGGCATCCGATGCCCTAGAACCGACTTAAATCGTTTCGCCTCACCTCGCTCGGCACTCGAATTCTGAATTTCTGGTCACTATATCATACCACACACACTCTCGCCTCGACACTCAAGCATACTCTTTGCGTACATGGCTCTATTCTCCTAACCTTCGTTTTCCCTGCATGTTAATATGTTGCGTGTTCTAGTTTTGCCTGGTGCAGGCTCTTTTACCATTTTCAACAAAAATTCTAATGCCCTTCGAGCTCGTTTTTAGGGTACTCTACTGTATCGCAGACGAGGAAGTAAAAAAAAATAAATTACAAAAGGAGAAAATACGCAAGTAAGATGGAAAAAGAAAATAAATACCAAGGAGTACGAATACCAAAAATAAATTGTAAAAGGAGTAAATACGCAAGTAAGATGGAAAAAGAAAACGAATACCAAGGAGCAATCACCACCACCTTAAAGCATATTATTTGAGCAATCACCACCACCAAGATATCGGTATTTATTACATATATATACAAATTCTAACCACCTATTAATACTCATAACTAACCTTAAAGCAAATGCCTAAATATAAAACTAACCAGATATTAACTCTAACCGGCCGATAGCCTACACCACCACAGTAACTTACCAAATACTGGCTAAAAAAAAACTTACTTCTATCCCTACTTACTACGAACACTTCATGAATTCACTCATTGAAAACATATCCCACCACCATAGTAACTTCTAAACCTAATATCTTCCTATAGATATCATTATTCTTCAAATCTTATTTCTACTTCCCCATTCAACCATCATACCATACTCCATATATTATCGGCGTTAATCGCTCGATTGATCTTCCGGCGCTACATATCGCTTAAGATCCTTTGCGTGCCACGTCCCCGCCGCTTTACCCCGTGCGTCAGCCAACTCATACGTCCACGCTGATGTTTTCTCCTTCAACAAAAAAGGACCAACGTACGCAGGGGCCAGTTTAGCCGGAAAATTCTTGCTGGCATCCGATAGTACATAATTTCTTCTCCATACCTTATCACCTATCTGGAAGTTCTCCGTTCTTCGTCGGAGGTCGTAACGTCCTTTGCTGGCCGACGCGACCACTTTCATTCTCCGAACCACTTCTTGACGGACTTCTTCCAGAGCTTTCGCGTTTCGTAGAGGTGAAAAATCCCTATCCCCGCTCCCGGGGGCCTCTGTTTCTTCCCGAAAAGTGACCATCTCCCGGCCAAAATTTAAAAAATATGGAGAGAAACCGGTGACCTCATGTTGGTACGTCCGCAAAGCGCACGCAATCTTCGCTAGGTAGTCGTCCCACGAACGTTGATTATCCGATGCATAGCATCGTAACATGCACTTAACATCTTGATTGCGCCTTTCAGCCGGATTGGCTTGGCGATGGTATAGCGCAGTGTACCGAATTTGTACCCCATATGCCTCTACTGACCCTTTGAATTGCTTGCCACGGAACTGTACCCCATTATCGCACACTACCACTCTAGGGACTCCATAAACTAAAAAGACATTCTCTTCCAGTAGGCGGAAGACACTTGAGGCCGTCGCGGTTCTCACTGGTAGTATAACAGAAAACTTCGTGACATAGTCCACTATCGTCAAAATAAAAGCATGCCCCCGTTTTGACCTAGGCAGTGGTCCCACAAGATCGACGCAGATCATCTCCCAGGGCTCTTTAGCCTCGCCCGCCCTAGTGGACATCAATCCAATCGGTGCTCTCCTCTCTACCTTACATACCTGACACACCTTGCATTTCTTAACATACTGCCGAATATCCGATCTCATTCGCGGCCAATAGTAGGTTTGCATCACGCGTGACAACGTTCGATCGACTCCCATGTGACCTGCTGTAGGATCGTCATGGCACCTTTTGAGAATAACTCCCCTCTCCGCCTTCGGCACGACTCTCTTCCAGATTGTCTGTCCTCTCGCATCTAAACTAGTGTTTGTTGTTTGCTTCCACAGGGTGCTGTCCACAACCTTCCAGTTTGCGTACTCCACTGGCTTCTTTTGCACGACCTCCATCATCTTCTCGTACCACTGCTCCGGTCTCGTTGAGGTAGATAGGCTATATACCTTGTCGATAGCTCTTGAGAGAGCATCTGGCACTAGATGCTCCTTCCCTTTACGGTGCACTACTTCGAAATCAAATTGTTGTAGTCTTACCGCCCACCTTGCCAGCCTGCCCGTAGGGTCTTTCAGGTTATTTAACCATACCAGCGAATGGTGGTCGGTAATAACAACAAAATGCGTACCCTCAACGTACGGCCTCAATTTCTCAATTGCCCATAACACTCCTAGGCACTCTTTTTCGGTTGTTGAGTACTTTCTTTCGTGCTTCGATAGCGCACGGCTGAGATAACACACTACTGTCTCGCCCGTCGGGTGCGCTTGGCTCAGAACAGCCCCAATACCCACATCCGAAGCATCAGTCTGAATTTTAAATGGAAGGCTAAAATCCGGTCAAGCCAATATCGGCGCTGTGGTTAATTTCATTTTACACAGCACGAACGCCCGCTCACACGCGTCTGACCACTCGAACTTCCGCCCCTTCTTCAAAAGGTCACTTAGTGGTGCCACCATCGTTGCGTGATCTGGAATAAACTTTCGGTACCAGGATACCATGCCTAAAAGCTGCCTGACCTGCTTCACCGATGTTGGGCGGGGAAAGTCACTGACCGCCTGAACCTTCTCAGGGTCCACGTGCAAGCCCTCTTCGTCCACTAGGTACCCCAGATACCGAAGTTTTGTCCTGCAGAACTGACACTTCTCTTTAGACACCCGTAAGCCTGCCTCCCGCAGTCGACAGAAAACATCACGAACGTCTGCGTCACCACAATGATGTCGTCGAGATAGGTGAAGACATATGGTTCCAACGCAGGACCTAGTACCGTGTCAATCAGGCGTTGCCACGTCGCCCCCGAGTTGTGTAAACCGAAAGGCATTCTTAGAAAGTGAAACAAGCCCCTCCCTGGCACGGTGAACGCTGTATACTGCCGAGAATCCGCCGCCATTGGCACCTGCCAATAAGCGGACTTGACGTCCAGTGTTGATAGATACTTGGCGTTCCGCAATTTGTCCAGTGTCGTGGAGATATATGGCAAGGGGTAGGCGTCTTTTTCCGAAACTGCGTTCACTTTCCTAAAATCTACACAAAATCTGTATGACCCGTCCTTCTTGCGCACCAATAAGATCGGGGACGACCACGGGCTCGACGAGGGCTCAACCACACCCATACTCAACATTTCATCCAACTCTACGTTGATCTGCTTCTGTACAGCTGGGGAGACAGGATAATATCTCTGTTTGATCGGGGCGGCTGATGTCTTAATAGTGTGCTCTACGAATTTCGCACAACCCAGTCCCTCGCCCATCAGCTCGAATTGCTCCTTCAGCAAATTTTGTAGGATCTCCGACTCTTGTTCAGACAAGTGGAACTGACTCCGCAGCGCTTTGCCTGGTAACGTCCATTGTTGCCCCTGCATGTCCAGGACGACTCCAAAACACTGCCAGAAATCGATTCCGAGAATTACTTCATGAGGAATCGCCGGTATTATCAGCGTTTCCAACAGGTGTTCTCTGCCATTCAAAACGAATTTCAGTTTTGCCACCCCATCAACTGCACAAGTAACTCCGTTCGCCAGACGTACCTCCTCCACCCCGGTTTGACTCAGGAACAAGCCCTTTTCCCTCAATTGAGACCAGCCTTTGCCACCAATAATTGTACGACTCGCACCCGAATCCAACAATCCCTCCATGACAACGTCCTCAATCTCCACCCGTAAGTGCGGGCGACTGTCATGAACACTTCGAATTAGTGCATAGTCTACGTTTGGTTGACGAAATTGTTTTTGCGGCCTCTCACTCGTGCTCGATTCGCCGCCTAGCGAGCACGACGGTCGTTTCCCGGACCTTGCCGTCCCGACTGCGTTCCTGTTCCCGGCTCCGTCGCCCGGACCCGACACGATGGGCAAGTCGCTCGCAATACCCCTTGTCGTCCACAACCGAAACAACGCCGAGGCTCAGTGCATTCTCTCGAAACGTGACCTTCCTTTCGGCAATTCCAGCACTGTAAACGGCCCCGACCGGACAATACAGCTACATGACCTGTTGATTCGGCACCAACATACGCCAAATCGGGTTCCAAACATCGTCTAGATCGTAGATTGGGTGGCACGAATGCCGCTACCGACGCCCTCGTGGCCTCTAGCGTACGTCCCATTTTAACTAGTTCGGCTATTGACGATATTGTCTTCAAACTCAGTTGCTGCTGGTAAAAAGGGGAGATGTTCCTACGAAGAATCCTTAATTTCTCCTCCTCTGAGCAGCTTTGTTTGAGTCGAGAGAAGAGGCGCTCCATCACAGCCACATACACACCGACCGATTCATTTTCGCCTTGGGTTCTCCTTCGAATTTCGTCCCATAGACGGTCCTCGTAGTCCGTCGGTAAGAACTCCGCCTTAAGTTCTTCGACGAGCTCGTCCCAAGACGCGACTAACCCTCGATTGGCTCTGAACCAAATCAGTGCTCGCGAGTCGAAAAGGTCCACAGCTGCCCGGAATAGCTGCGATTTCGTAAGGCCCCTTGCTTGTCGTAGTTCTTCCACCCGCTCAAGGAAAGCGTTTACTGACCCCGACGCATCCCCACTGAACTTCAGCCCCCATTTTGCCACTTTGGCTAGACTGGGCACCCGCACCTCCTGCGGCACAACCTTGGTCTGGGGATCGTCATCGAGCTCCGCTTTCCCTTCGCTGTTTTCCTCGGTCTTCTCCACTAGGGTCCCCATTGCAAGGATTAACCGATTCCTAATCTTCTTCGCAGAAACCAACTGCTCTGGCGTGACTGCTAGCATGTTGTTCAGTCGACGGAATCCGAATTCAATTTTTACTTTAGCTTTAAGAAAATCTGACGAAGTTTTATCACCCGTCACTTTCGAAATCAGCTCTTCGATTTCCGCCACTTTCGCTGTTAATTCAGTAAAATCGGTTTCGAAATCAAACGGATACGCCGCTTCCACATAGGACGTATCCTGAGCTGACTCCGCCTTTAGTGTCGCCCTTAGTGTTTTACGCATATTCTCCACCGTGTCCGACGGAAAGCCACGGATGGCGAGCTCGTACGTGAGCTCGTCCTTACTCAACCGGTCCACTAATATCTTCATTGTGATTCCCGCTAGAAAATGTTCCAATACCCAACAAGACGCGTTTAAGCTGAGCTCTACTCAAACCGCTTTTCCAAACCTATTAACCAAAGATCACCGGGTTAACTCAATGAAGGTGAAAAACACAGTTAGCACCCGACTACTGCACGAAATAAAAACGGCTCTCCCTGAATGAAAGTTTCTTCTAAGGAAACCCAATTCTTCCTAAAACACTGCTGTCTCTTAGCCTAAAAACCCAAACACACACTTCCACGCACTCAAAATCCAATTTAATCCAGTAAGATACTTATACACTACAGTCACTCAATTCAAGTTCCACCCGTCTACACTGTATAATTAAGCTAAAATCAAAAATAGGTTGTTTTGTTTTAAAGAAAAACTTAGAAAAACATAATCTTCACTTCGTAACGCCTTATCATTCGGCTACTGCCGACAAAGAGATTTCCAAGTTAACGATATCGAATCGAACCAATAATGCCACTATACGCCGCAGCTACTATGTGGTTTTGCCTGAAACCTTTATCTAACCCAATTGCACAGCTTCAAACTCCCACACTTCTTATATGCGCAGATTCTGAATTTCCTCCACTCCTGCTATTGCGATAGTACAACACACCACTGTACCATTCCTTTACCCCTATATATATTGATTTATCCTAGGTATTATGCAGAAGAAAATTTTATTGCCCGAGTCAAAACTATCTCTTTTTCTTTAAAAAAAAAAAACACCTTCTCAACTGCCTATAACGCCACAATGAACCCTCGTTCCGCTATCCACGGTTATGTCCGTTATACTTCACGCTTACACAGCGACTCCACCTGAAATCCCTATCAAGCACCCTCACATGCATTCACACACCATAATCCAATCTTATATCCTTAACTGACCTGAAAACGCACTTCCCATTCACTTCGCAACCCGTATCTTCAGAATTCAAGCATTAAAGTATATAATAGTTATTCATCATCTTAAAGCAATAATTCATAAACTCAACAGATTTAGTATATAATAATGATTATTTCACACTAAAAGATCAATTCAATTCGCACGATATCTAATCCGAAAAACCGTTTTCTACGGTATACCGTACCGAATTAAGAAAAGAAAAGTTTTTTTCCACGCGTACCGTTAATACCGCTATTACCATTACTTCCGTTATGCCCCACGTTGGGCGCCAATTTGTTATCCGCTACTTTTACCACTAGCGATTTTACCCCTTCTATTCGCGATCGAAGTCAGAGGGGGCAGTTTCGGTTGACTATGCTCATCGGAGAAGGGTGAGTCCGGTTCTAGTGAAGCGAGTGGCGCCCCGGACTCACCCTTCTCCGATGAGCATAGTCAACCGAAACTGCCCCCTCTGACTTCGATCGCGAATAGAAGGGGTAAAATCGCTAGTGGTAAAAGTAGCGGGTAACAGTGTGTAGAGCAGCTTATAGCTCCTTTTCATATTTCTATAGCAGGCATACCTCATTTACTCTATGCAGACAACCTCAAACTTTATCTGACCATTGAATCGAAATTGGATGCCCTCTTTCTCCAATCCAAACTTGATTCCCTTGATCATTGGTGCAATGTAAACAAGCTCTCTCTCAACATTAATAAATGCCAGGTCATCAGTTTTTCCAGGAAATGCACGGTCACACACAATACGTGCTTCCTCGGTAATAATGTGCTAACTCGGGTTGATAACATTGTTGACCTCGGTGTTATCTTAGATGAAAAACTCCGCTTCACTTTACACAACGATAAAATACTTTCTCGTGCAAACAAACAACTTGGCTTCATCAAAAGACGAGCCAAAGATTTTCGTAGTCTGTGGGTCACAAGATCTTTATACACTTCACTCGTACGTCCTATTCTCGAATACGCTTGCATTAGCTGGAATCCTGCTTTGGAAACCCACAGTGACAGACTCGAGTCAATACAAAAGCAATTTTTACTTTTCGCCTTGCAAGAGCTATACAACCCTTATGATTTTAATAGCCTACCCCCTTATGAGTTTTGACTGGGTCATTTAAACCTATCGACACTAGCCTCCAGAAGAATGGTTATATCGGCCTGCTTCACATTCGATGTCATTAGAGGCGCTATTAATGTAGAATTCCTGAATAATAAAATTTTGATAAATATCCCTGTGAGGAACACCAGGTCCAATCGTTTCCTAAAAGAATATTCTCATTCGACCGCATATGGAGCTAATGAGCCAGTAAATAGATGCTGCAGAGTATTCAACAGAATAAGCAATTTATATTCCCCTACGATTTCCAAATCATCCTTCAAGTCCTCTCTTTTCCATGCCATCCGTACCCTTAACCTTAAGCTATAGCTTTTATGTCAATGTTAATTTATTGATTGCTATTTATTAATTTATTTGTTACTCTTTTTTTTTTTAATTTGCTTGTTTTTACTTATTTTACTTGTTTGTTTTTACTTTTTCCTTTACTTTACTTTTCCATTTTTTATTTTAATTTGATGTCCTTTTTTTAATTTGTGATTTTGTACCTTGTTTTGGTGAATGATTAAATATACATCTATGTTCTCGGAAAGTTTCATTTCAATCGGATCGGCCACGTCAAAGATTATCTTCCTTAATCATTTTGCTGATAAATATATATATATATATATATATATATATATATATATATATATATATATATATATATATATATATATATATCTATATATATATATAAAAGTAAAGCAATCCCACGACAACCCTCGTACGGGTCTAGGGGTTGAAGCTGGTAGAGAGCTTCATTACAATTTATTTAATCATTGTGAATACGAGTGTGGAGTGATTAGTTCCACGACTCACTTTACCCCCGATTTAAATCAGGTACCTAATCAGAGCTAGGTGAACTCAAAGCTTGGTGCGTGGACCTTCGTCCGAACGTGGATTCGAACCAGGGACCCCACACGCAAGAAGCCAGTGCTCTACCCACTAGGCTACTCAAGCTTCTATATATATATATACACATATATAAATATATATATATATATATATATATATATATATATATATATATATATATATATATATGTATATATATATATATATATATATATATATATATATATATATATATATATATATATATATATATATATATATATATATATTTGATGAATTTTTGACGAAACGAGTTTAATACTTATTTTCTTCGAAAATCAGTAAAAAAACAACTGTACTATTAACAAAAAAGGAAGCTTGAGTAGCCTAGGGGGTAGAGCAGTGGCTTCTTGCGTGTGGGGTCCCTGGTTCGAATCCAGGTTCGGACGAGGGTCCGCTCACCAAGCTTTGAGTTCACCTAGCTCTGAATAGGTACCTGATTTAAATCAGGGGTAAAGTGAGTCGTAGAACTAATCACTCCACACTCGTATCCACAATGATTAAAAAAATTGTAATGAAGCTCTCTACCAGCTTCAACCCCTAGACCCGTTCAAAGGTTGTCGTGGGATTGCTTTTTACTATTAACAAAAAACTCGAGAAACACTAGATGAGAATTTCGGTAAATTTAACATGTTACCTTTCCAAAAACATAAAATTGATGCATCTAATTTTACACTCAGATAAATATGTTTCTGAAAATCAAAAAAAAATATTTACTTGTTTATGAAATCTGAAATCTTCCACAAATCAAATAAACTTTAATTTGATATCAGTAATTTGTATAAATATCATTGAAAAATTTCTTACATTCAACTGAATAGAATTCTTACTTTACCTTATTTCAAGTAAGTAATTTTCCTCAAATCTTGTTAATTATGTCTATGAATTTAGTAAATTATATATACACCGCGAATATTTTTTTCTATGTTTCAACAACAACCACGCTTCAATATTCGACGAAAAAATTGATAGTTTCGAAGCGAAGCAGTGATCTACCGCTCATGTGTTCGAATTCCGCCGGGTTCATGGTTGACTTTGTTTGTCTTTAGTTGTCCTAACTCCATTGATTAAGTGTCACATTATAGCTTAAAGTGGCGACTAGGCATAAATAATACTAGCGCTTCAGAAAATAAGAAAATAATGTGGCACTTTAAAAAAAGAAAAAATGAAAAAAAAATGTTTCACTCCCTTCAAAGTGTTACCCGCTACTTTTACCACTAGCGATTTTACCCCTTCTACTCGCGATCGAAGTCAGAGGGGGCAGTTTCGGTTGACTATGCTCATCGGAGAAGGGTGAGTCCGGGGCGCCACTCGCTTCACTAGAACCGAAACTGCTGACGACCGATCCACCGCTCCGAAGCGAGAAGAGAACGGCGGTTGGGAATCTACCCTGTTAATCCTTTTAAGGATTCAAAAAAAACTAGATTGATAAGCCGTCAATCAACGCCACTGACGCGACGCACAATCACTGACAGAAATGAGCATAAATTTACCACGCACTACTTGTTCGTTATAATTCTGATAGATTTTATTCAAAGAATTTCCCAACTTAATAACTAAAGTTAAAAAAAAAACAATCTTGAAAGCGATATCTCGTTTTTGAGATAACCAAATAAAATTCTAAAGAGAAAAAAAAAAGATGTGCACACTACCTTGAATTTTTCGTCCTCGCGACTTCGTTGGGGCCCTTGCCGCAGCTTCTCGGTTACAGATAAAAGATTCCGTCTCCTCGGCCTGTCGACATGTATCGATCTTGCTTCGGGTTTTCCCACCAAACGTCCTAAAATCGTTATTCGTCGTCCAAGTTGAACTCTTCCTGCTAATCCACCTTCCCGTATTCGACCGTTGACTCGTTCGAAATCACCCAGAACAAAGAAATAAGGTTTCCGATCAATTTCAACGTAGTCTCCTCCTTGGACATCCGTCCACTTACCGGGTTCGCAACAAAAGAGGCCCGCTTTCATCACTCCAGCCTCCAGGAAAATTTTTCTGTCGGCAGCGGGATTTTCAAGATCCGTTTGAGTGAACTCACCCGTATTTGATCTCACTCATCTGAGTGTTAGATTCCGTACTCACCACACGTACCAATTTGGAACTGTCAGACTTGGAACATTTCGTTCCATGTTCCAGCCGTCAATTGACAATTCGTGACATTTCGATTCTATAAATACACCGTCCGACTCCGCAATAATAGAGTAGATACTAATTCGGAGGACATAATTCGAATTCTGCTTCGTCGACACCGCCTTTTATTCTTGTGGGTGCAGGTAAGTAGTTTCTCCTTATTATTACGCTTTGTATTTCATATTACCATTGATCGACCTGGCCGCAGAAATTGTGCGCCGAAAGCAAACTAGAGTCGACGTCGCCTCGTTCTGCCAATTTTTCTGCGTGCCTTCGGGATTATTTTCAGTAAGTGCATGTGATTAATAGTGTGTATGTAAGCACATAATAGTGCTAATAGTGATGGTTATCAGTGATCTTTGCCGCCTCGGTTCTGCTCCTCGGTCGCGACCTACCCACTACCTGTGGCGACTGTCCCCAGTCAGTCGGAATTAGGTCAAATATTGACGTAGGTCCAGGTTCGTTTGAACATCTCGCGTCAGCCACAGTCGCGCGTTTAATTTTGGGTTTTTGATGCCTGATGTCGCGTTGATCTCGCGATGCTGTGACATTGTTTATATGACGATCGGGCTGTTGTTTGCAGCTACAATGTGTTTACGATGTGCATTCACGTCACTGCATTAATGTAATGTTCGTTGATGCCGTGTTATCATGGAATCTCGTGCTTAATAACAACTTATTCTAATGCACTAGTAAACTAATAGTACTACTAAACTAACATTCTAATGTTCTACTAAACTAATAATACTACTAAACTAACATTCTAATGTGCTCTTAAACTAATAATACTACTAAACTAATATTCTAATGTTCTACTAAACTAATAATACTACTAAACTAACATTCTAATGTGCTCTTAAACTAATAATACTACTAAACTAATATTCTAACGTACTCCTAAACAAAAATAGAATTTGATGATTGTGCATCGTCAATGTGACCCCAATCTCCATCGTTCTCACCTCCAAGAGGACGGTGGAGATTATTTTTTTTTTTTTTTTTTTATTAGAGCTTCCTGCAAATACGCGGGCCGTAACAACACTTGCATAAAAAGATTGGAGGAAGAAGATCGGGCCCAGGATCTTTGTTGCAGTTGAGTTCCAAAATAGATTTACTTATTTCATCGCGGGAGATTTCTAAATGGTAGGTCCATAACTTATTAGAATTAAGATATCTTTAACCCTTTGGCGGCGGCAGGCATTTAACTGAATTTTAAGGTACTCTTATATTTCTATGCAGAGTACATTTTCGCTAGAAGTAAATACTGAAAATGAAAATTAGTTATGTTCTATGTTTGCTCATGGTAAAAAATGGAAATTTAGTGCCTCGTGTTGGCGCCGAGTGTCTAAAAATAAGCAAAGTTTTTTTCCAAATTTCGATTTGTCATAACTTTTAACCAAAGCAATAGGTGCGTTATTTTGCTCCGGTACAGAGCAGAATAGAACTATGCCGCAAAAACAACGATCTAGTATAAAACAACAATGCTTTCGCTAAGACTGACATAGGTTGCTGCATTTGCTGTGGTACCACACAGCAGCTGAAAATAAAGAAAGAAAATAACGAATATACACTACCACAATCGATAGAAAATAGAAAAAGAACGAACAGTGTTCGGATCAAAGCAACCCAATTTTAAAATTTTCAGCCACTATGTTCAATCACAACAGATGCAATTCCAACTATTAAATTTCATCTACAACACTGTTTCCGAATTCGATTTCACCTATGTGATTTCAATAACGATACTGTTTCCGACACTTAGCAGTCAAAACGTAATATCAATTATTTAAACTTATTATACTTTATTTAAACCTTTACAAAGATTATAGTTTCTTTGAATTCTAATTCACGAGACAGAACTTTCGAACTTCAACTTTACGAGATAGATTTTTTCGAGTTTCTATGTTACGAGACGATTGTAAGAACTTCTATTTGCTAACCGATTTCAACAAGACTACACAAAGAACCATATGGTTCACCTTTTTATCCTAGTGAAAATTCCGGTAAATTTCAATGTACTGATATAACATTACATTTCCAATTTGTTATTCCACTACTAACATTTGAATTCAGATACAACATTAACAATCCACCATATCAGCTGACTGGATTCGTCGTTAAATTTGCCACAGCTGCTGCCACTGACAAGTTGTCACATCACAGCTGTCACCGACATATATATTAATTAAAAATTATATTTTATATTAATTATATATTAATTGTATATTAATTAAAAGTTATATTTTAGGTCGAGCCCAAACATACTCCCCCCGCTGGTCCGACAGGATCAGAACTAATACCTGTAAAGATATGCTAAGTATTTTCTACCATCAATGCTAAGTTACCGGTTATCGAGCTTATGATCGTCTCATTTTCCATGAAACGTTGACTATCGTAGTTCGGGAACAATCAGAATTTCAGGATCAAGACTGGTTCGAAACAAAGAGTAGAGATGTTAATGTTACCTGTGGCATTTCCTCCGTACAGGTACATAACATCCAGGAACAAAGGGGTTATTTTGTACTTGGCGCCCCGACTCGCCACCTCGAACAAGGAATCGAACGAACACAAGGAATAAGGACTTCAAAGGGACTTCATTTATTTGGTGCATTTCAATTGATTGCCTTGGTAAGATTGCTATTTTTGCTATAGGTCTCTTATAAATCTTTCCATTCAACTTTAATGACACAACCCGTACTAGTTGGTCCATTCCAGGATGTAACTCTGTTATCTTCGCCAAAGACCAACGATACGTTGGCAACCTTTCATCCTTCACTACGCATAAGTCTCCTACTTTGGGGCATTCTTTATCGTATAGCCATTTGGGTCGTGTTTGGAGTCGTGAAAGGTATTCCTCTTTCCATCGGGTCCAAAACGTCTGCGTGAGTCTTTGCACTAACTGCCATCGGCTTAACCGGTTCATTGTAATTTCCATTACGTTTTTTTCTGGTAGGGCTAGCATCATATCTCCAATTAAGAAATGGGCTGGTGTTAGAGCTTGCGAGTCGTTTGGATCATCAGTGAGGGAACATAGCGGTCGTGAATTGAGACAAGCTTCGATACGATTTAGCACTGTTAACATTTCTTTATAGGTCAATGCAACGTTTCCAACTACACGACGTAGATGCGTCTTAATCGATTTTACTCCTGCCTCCCATAATCCACTGAAATGCGGAGAGGCAGGAGAGTTGAAGGTCCAAACAATTCTTTTATTCGCCAACTCTTCCGCTGCATTGGTGGTTGCTAATTTCAGTATGTGGCTCAATTCTGTGTTTGCTCCAACGAAATTGGTTCCACAATCTGAATATATGTGACTGCAAAATCCTCTTCTACTCATGAACCGTTGCAATGCTGCAAGAAATGCTTGAGTGGTAAGATCACCTACGAGTTCAATATGTATTGCTTTTACACTCAAGCAAACAAAAATTGCGATATAGCCTTTGCATAATTGGCAACCTCTACCTCTTTTGCTTCGTAGTTCAAACGGTCCACAATAATCAATACCGACATGTGTAAATGGTCTAGATGCTGTTGTTCTAGCCGCAGGAAGATCACCCATAAGTTGTGTGGAACACTTAGCTGAGGCACGAAAGCATTTGACACATCTGTGTACGATACGCTTTATCGTGTTGCGCCCATCCAAAAGCCAAAATTGCGAAGAGTATTTAACATAAGTTGCGTGCCTCCATGCATCGTTTCGATATGCAATTTTTGTAGTAACAGTTCAACGACAGTTCCATTTTTCGGTAATATAATCGGATGCTTTCCATCGTACGATAATGCTGATTTTGTCAAACGTCCTCCAACTCGCAGTAAACCATCCTTATCGATGAACGGGTTTGATGTTAGTAGTTTACTTTTCTTGTTGAGTAATTGCTTTGCTTGTAACGTGTGTATCTCATTGTCAAATTCTTTCATCTGAGTGTATTTCAACCAAATACGAAAGGCTTTACTAAGTTTTACGGTTTTCAGATAACCTTTGTCCAATGTTCGTTTACATGTTAGATCGCTGAATCGAATACAATATGCTGTTACGCGAGTCAATCTAGTAAGTGTCGAATATCTCTTCAATATTTCCTCCATATGTTGCCACGTAATTGTGTTCAAATGTACTAATGCTTTATCTTTACTTTCAATGTCAGTTGTAACCAAATTTTTTCTTTTTAGGCCACATCTCCTTGCTCTGACAGAGCCAATCAGGTCCATTCCACCATAGCTTGTTCCTGATAAGTTTTTCCATGTCTACCCCACGAGATGCTATGTCAGCCGGGTTTTGGTGTGAAGAAACATGTCGCCATGGAGTATTTCTTACTGTTGATAATATATCAGTTGTGCGGTTGGCTACAAAAGTTTTCCATTTGGCTGGTTGAGCTCTCAGCCATGCTAATACTATTTCTGCATCCGTCCATAACCAAGAATGAAATTTTCCCATATCCAACATTTCTTCGATTTTTCTAATCAATTTCGCCAATAGCACAGCACCACATAGTTCCAAACGAGGAATGGATATAGTTTGAATAGGTGCGACTTTCGTTTTTGCCATTATGAGATGGGAATGTGTATCCGCTTCATGTCGGACAACTAAATATACAGCGGCAGCGTATGCTTTTGCTGATGCATCGCAAAACCCATGCAGTTCCAATTTAGCTGACGGCTGGAAATTTTTCCATCTTGGAATTCGAATGTTTCCTATCAATGTCAATTTCTCACGAAATGCCGTCCAATTTTGACTTATTTCTTCAGATAATATTTCATCCCAATCGAGGCCATGCAACCATAATGACTGCAATAAAATCTTCGCCATGATGATAGTTGGTGCCAGCCATCCTAAAGGATCATACAAACGCACTATGTCTGAGAGCAGTTGTCTTTTCGCAACTGACTTGTCATTTTCATTCAATCTGAGACAGTAACCGAAAGCATCTTGTAGAGGATACCAAACAATTCCCAATGATTTGTACCCATCTTTTAACTGCAACTCATGAGATATTTTCATTTCACAATCTTCAAGAGGAATTCCATCTAAAATGCGAACGTCGTTAGCAATCCATTTGCGTAGAGGAAAACAGCCTGAGTTCAGTAGCTTTCTGATTTCTTCTCGTTTGTGTATCGTCTCTGACAGATCATGCCCACCCGACAATAAATCATCTACATAAAATTCCTTTTTAATAGCGGCTACGGCATCTGGATACATCTCCTTTTCGTCTTCTGCTAACTTCTGAAGCGTCCTCAATGCTAAAAACGGAGCACACGTCAAGCCAAAAGTGACTGTTGTCAAACAGTAATCCTGGATGTTTTGGTCGGGTTGAGTTCTCCACAAAATTCTTTGGTACTTCGTGTCGTCGTCGTCTAGATTGATTTGCCTATACATTTTAGTGATATCAGCTGCGAACGCATACCTATAGAATCTCCAATTGGCTAAGACAGCTAACATGTTGTTCTGGATTGCTGGACCAGTTAAAAGGAGATCGTTTAATGAAATTCCCGAGGTTGTCTTTCTAGAGGCATCAAAAACCACACGGTATTTAGTCGTAGTATTTTCTTTATGTACGGCGTGGTGTAGAAGATAAAAGTTTCTGTGGTCTAAATTATCTGATTCTAAATGTTAAATGCTATTCGAAACCAATTTCATATGTCCTGCTTGAAGATAATCTTGAATACAATCCATATACTCCCGTTGAACTTCTGAGTTCGCTTGAAAACGTCACTCTAAAGCTAAAAGACTGGATAATGCTATTGATCGTGAATGCCCTAATGCATTTATTGCTTCTTCATTCTTAAATGGCAACCGTACTACGTACCGACCAGTTTTATCCCTTCGTACATTTCGCACAAAATGCCTCTCACACGCTTCGTCTTCTTCCGAATTTACCAGCTTCGTAGGAACTTCTTCAACTTCCCAAAACCTTTGAAGTTGCGTACTCACGTTCGACCTGTCATCTATTTCTACTTTAAAACTCTGATATTGTGACCGATTTAATACTCCAACGTCTCCAGACAGAATCCAACCAAGTTTGGAGTTCTGGGCTATTGGACCTTGTGGAAATCGATGTATATCGCTAAGAATCACTTTAGCATAGATATCAGCACCTAGTAATAAGTCAATGTGACCAGGTTGGTCAAAATGTGGATCCGCTAATTGGTTTCTATCGAACCATTCTTTGCCAGGTAGTGGAATATGTCTTGCAGGAATCAAATTTGTCAATGGCTTAAGAATTAAGGCTTCGAAGTGTATAATTTCTTTGTTTCGTTTCTAGCTGAGCTTCGACTATTCCCTTTACCATATTACTCGGAGAATGACCTATTCCAGCTATATTAACATCTGTTGCTTTTCGTTTCAGACCTAGTTGTTGAACGGCGCACTCAGTGATCAGCGACGTTTGTGAACCTTGATCAAGAAGGGCTCGCAATATGAAAGGTCCAACATCCGTGGTTAAAGTAACTAAAGCTGTGGCAAGCAATACTTCCCGCTTCAATATATTCACTGATTTTATGTTAACTTGATGAAAGGATGAATTCCCATAATTGGTCGTTGCTAAAGCAGACGTAATATCTGATGATCGATTTGGGGTCTGTTCCATATAGTTAAATGGGCTGATTTCTTTATGAAGTAAAGTATGATGAGATTGTTTGCATTTCAAACATGTGATTTTGCTTTCATAATTTGCAACTAAATGCCCTTTTTTTAAGCAGTTGATACATAAGCGATGGCGCTTCACTGTTGTAAATTTATCGTTCTGTGACAATTTGCAAAATTTGGGACATTTATTTAAAGAATGGTTTACTTTGCATAGCACACATGATAGTTCATCTTCATTTTGAACAGCGAAAACGCGATGTTCTTGTGAACAAAGGGGTTTTTGAAATTTGGGTCGATCGCAGCCCGCAGCTTCCAAAGCGCGAAACCGATTTTCCAAAAAGTCTTTTATGTGACTAAACGATACTGCATCCTTCCGATCAGTTTGTCGCTGTTGTTCCCACATTTGCCTAGTATCTGGTGGCAACCGCTGCGTGGTCATATACACAATGATGTTTTCCCATAAATTTTCCACCTCCAAATGCTCTATGCTCTGAATACATTCACTAGTTCGATCTAATAATGTTTTGAGTGAAGATGACGATTCATTAGCCTTTCCAATACTAAACAACTGTTTAAATTGTGAATTTAAAAGGATGTACTTGTTATCGTATCTTTGCACTTATAAGTCCCATGCTGCATCATAGTTCCCTTCGGTCGTAGAAATATGCTTTAAAATACCTTCAGCTTCCCCGCATATACTGCTCTGCAGGTAGTGCAATTTTTCTACCTTGGAGATCGACTGACGGTTATGCACCAATGAAATAAACAAATCACGGAAAGGAACCCATTCAATATAATCTCCTGCAAACCTAGGAAGATTAATTCGTGGTAATTTGAGGTCATGTTCCTTATGCCCTTGAGCTTCTTCTGCTGGTTGAACAGTTCCCACTTCTTTCATTAATTCCACTATCTCGGATGAAAACACCAAATGGCTTTCTTCAAATTTTCCAAGTTCATCATTTTGGAAATATTCCCTCTCTATGTCTTTTTCCCCATTTATCAAATTTAAAATTTGATTATGCGTGTGAGTAAAAGTGTCGTATAGTTTCTCGACCTTTTCATTTAGTTTGAAATAATAAGAAGCCGTTTTCCGGCTCTTTGGGTCCTTTTTATAATTAATTTGAAGCCGTGCTAATTGTTCGGCATTTAATTTTTGTTGGATTATTAAATTATCCATTTCAATTGAACAACGATCTTATTAAGCAATTACCAGAGAATTGCGGCGTGAAATAAATGCAACAATATCCAACAAATGCAACGATATGCAACAATATGCAACTATATGCAACAATATGCAACGATATGCAACAATATGCAACAATATGCAACGATATGCAACAATATGCAACGATATGCAACAATATGCAACAATATGCAGCAATATGCAACGATATGCACCAATATGCAGCAATATCCAACGATATGTAACAATATGCAACGATATGCAATCGATTCAAAGAATAAATGTACGAATATGTAATAAATGCAATCAAGTCAAAACTAAAGGCAATAAATAGCACCAAATTTAACAAAGGAAAATTTAAATTCGACTCACCAGGTTATGACCGCTATTCCAATACAGTTATATTTTAACTGTTATCTTCAACACTGTTATCACTGTTAAAAATGTTCGGATCAAAGCAACCCAATTTTAAAATTTTCAGCCACTATGTTCAATCACAACAGATGCAATTCCAACTATTAAATTTCATCTACAACACTGTTTCCGAATTCGATTTCACCTATGTGATTTCAATAACGACACTATTTCCGACACTTAGCAGTCAAAACGTAATATCAATTATTTAAACTTATTATACTTTATTTAAACCTTTACAATGATTATAGTTTCTTTGAATTCTTATTCACGAGACAGAACTTTCGAACTTCAACTTTACGAGATAGATTTTTTCGAGTTTCTATGTTACGAGACGATTGTGAGAGCTTCTATTTGCTAACCGATTTCAACAAGACTACACAAAGAACCATATGGTTCACCTTTATATCCTAGTGAAAATTCCGGTAAATTTCAATGTACTGATATAACATTACATTTCCAATTTGTTATTCCACTACTAACATTTGAATTCAGATACAACATTAACAATCCACCATATCAGCTGACTGGATTCGTCGTTAAATTTGCCTCAGCTGCTGCCACTGACAAGTTGTCACATCACAGCTGTCACCGACATATATATTAATTAAAAATTATATTTTATATTAATTATATATTAATTGTATATTAATTAAAAATTATATTTTAGGTCGAGCCCAAACAAACAGAAAATTATTTCTTTTAGCTTCCTATACATTATGAGTGCTTTTTCTAATTTCCTAACTACCAAAACATTCAACTTAACCATGAAAAATCCAAAGCCACCTCACAGAAAAAAAAAACAACTTCTCATGAGCTTTTCTTTTTTCCATCAGCACATTCTACACTTCAACACGTGAACTACAAATGAGGAATAAATTTTCTGTACTAGTGAATTCACTGGGACAGGATTGTTGTTGTTTCCAATGCATATATCCTATTCTCTACTGGATAGAGGAGCAAAAAAACACGCCTAATGTATCATCGTGCAATTTGCAGAGCGTATTGATGAGGGCTAAGACTTTACACACATGAACTTCAAAGCTGTGCGCTCAACTCTGCAGCTACAGCAGGCTCTTGAAAAACAATCATTCAAATCATAGATCCTCCTAAAAAAAATTTTAATTTTTGAGAATAAACTAAAATAATTGTAAGCTTTTGACTTTTTTCCACCACGCCAAATTAAAATTTCAAAATTCCGCGGTGCACAAAAACGGCAACCCATTATCAACTTACCTCTATTTTCAGGACTCAAAATTTCTGTTCACGAGAACTGATGACCGGATAATGCGATCATCATAAAATTTACAGGACATGTTGGTACTAGCTAGGACCAGGTCTGATAGAAGTGATAATGAAATACTGGTAACACTGTGGCAGATGTGCCATTTTGAAAAATCACTATAGCTTTTAATTTAGCCAACAGATTTTAACCAAATTCACGCAGAAGGTGAAACTTGCTTTAAGACAGATTTCATAAAAATTTGTTTGAACAATTAAAAAAGGGTTGCCACCTATGACAATTTTTGGTTTCCAAAATATTGTCAATTTTCCCAGGAAAATAAAGGTTTTTTCCCTATAACTTCCGATGCAGTACTGAAACCAAAAGGAAACTCATGTGATAACTGGACCTTCCTGCATTTTCATCATTTGTGCTATAGGAGATGCTGTCAAAAAATGATATTTGTTCCTTTGAGTAAGAAATGGTTGATATAATACTATAAAGAAGTGTACAACGTCTTCACACATTTTTAAGTCACTCCAAGATAATTTCTTCGAAAATTAGTTTTCTAGAGGTTCTGATGCGCTAGGCCGGAATTTGGCCGGTCGTTGGAAGTCAATCAAAAATAAGAAATAGATTTGAAATTGTTTGAAAATTGAATTGATTTCATTGAATTTCAGTGAAGCTTAAGAACAGAGTCAGAATAAAATCATTTTGGAATCGAAAATCGGAGTTTGAAATCGAATTGATATCGTAATATAAATATATATATATGTATATATATATATATATATATATATATATATATATATATAATATATATATATATATATATATATATATATATATATATATATATATATATATATATATATATATATATATATATATGTATAAATATATATATATATATATATATATATATATATATATATATATATATATATATATATATCTATATATGGATATATATGGATATATATATATATATATATATATATATATATATATATATATATATATATATATATATATATATATATATATATATATATATATATATGTATATGTATAAATATATATGTATGTATGAAAAAAAGTTTTGACAGTTGGAATTGTTGACAACACTTATATGACATTTTTACCGAATGGAATATTCGAGAAGTTAGATCTTTGTTTGATTGTCAAATTTGAGATGAAAGAAAAAGACGTTTAAATGTTGGTATGAAAACATTGTTGAAATAATGAAAAGTTCGATGCTGGATTTTGGAAAGAAAAGTTTAAAAAGGAGAAATATTAACAAGATTGGAATTTGATGTTGCGGTTTGGAAAATTGTTTTACAGTGGACCAGTGAATGTTGAAGGCCCTGTTTACTAGACATGGGTAACGCAGCGCTGCGCCGGGCAATCGCGTTGAAGCACTTGCCATGATACTACTGCGCTGATACCGATTGTCGTTATCAGTAGCGCAGTAACGCACTGCGGTATCAATGGAGTTGGCGCTGCCGCTTTGCAATGCCAACACTATTTGGCTTGGCGTTATGCTACGGCGCGGCGCAAAGATATGAGCTGAGTATACTTACCTCAAGTATGTTTGATTCAAAGCCATATACCTACGCGTACGCACGTTTCCACGAGCCTATTAGATTTACCTTCAAAAAGATAACACTGCGCTCAAAAAGCTAATGTGAAACTGAAATTCATTCAAATTTTTGTATGAGAGTTTTTCTCGAACGGAAAACCAAGAGCATTCCAGCTCATATTTTCTTCTCCGATCGGTTCGACTCAAGCCACTTGAGTTTTACAGGCTGCATGTGTACTTCAAGCAAGCATTATGAAAACGTGGTATCAAAGCGTCATGGTATCAGCGCAATGCTGCCAGCGCCGTATGTGAGTCCGAGAAACGCAGTGAGTATCACACATAGGTGAATGAGATCATGGCATCATAGCGCAATCGTATCAGCGCAGTGCGCTAATACCACTGCTGGCGCCGGTATCAGTGTCTCAGCGCTTCAAAATTTGCTGCGTTACCCATGCCTAGTATGCAGTGCCTGTAGTTTGTAGTAAAACGTTTGTGTTTGCGTTGCGTGGTTGTTCTGTTGTGAGACTGTTATAAAATAAAACCATTTGATTCATAGTAGCGATGGAGCTTTGACTTTTGTAAGATTGTTAAATATTTATTGTAAATCTTTTGATTGCTATATATTGATTATTTAATCAATTTTATGGTTTAGCAAGGGAAGCACTGCTTCTTTTGCGTACATTGACGAGCCGCCCTTGATATATATATATATATATATATATATATATATATATATATATATATATATATATATATATATATATATATATATATATATATATATATATATATATATTATAAGTATATATATATATATATATATATATATATATATATATATATATATATATATATATATATATATATATATATATATATGTTTCGAATAATAATTCAACTATCGATTCAAATTCACTCGTTTTCAAATTCAATTCGAAGCACTTTACTGAACATCTATTCGAATTCAAACACTTCCACAAATTCAATTCGAAGTACTTTATTGAACATCTATTCGAATTCAATCAATTTTACCAAATCAAATTCAAAGCAAATTTTATACGATATCCGATCACAATTCCAATTCGAAAACTAATGAACTTTTAACAAAGGACTAGAAAATTCTATATGAAAATTTCGGTAAATCTACCGCTTTTACTGTTGTAACATATCATTTCCAATACAATTATTTCTTCTAAATCAACGATTCAATTTAGTATACCGCATTAACTTTCCAATGATCAGCCGGTTGTAATGAAAATTGAAGTGATTACAGCTGATATTGTTTGTCATCTGTCAGTGGCAGGTTAAGGAAAGTTTTGATGTACATTATTTTCCAAATTTTAATCTTTTCCTAAGTTTAGGCTAAATCCGAACATTCTCCCCCCGCTGAATCGGTAGAGTCAGAATAAGGCATGACATCACATAAGTAGTTTCGACCAAGGAGTCCTGACATCTGGCTTCCTTCTTCAAGTCCGAATTTCGCTTCACTGGAGTTGATACCATATAATCCGCACCTTTTGTAAGATTTTTTTAAGTCTGCAAATAGGGTATGATTATTTATTCTTTAATATATAAGATACTCAGTTCAATTCATCTGCAGAGTGCGCTGTCTCATCTACTGGTCGCTTTCTCGTTCTCCTTTGATGCAATTCGAATCTATAGTGCAAATAAGGCGGAGGCCAGCCAACTATGCTGGCGATCCCCTTAGTTGCGTCAATGACTGTGTTGTGCAGGGTGGTAGTGTCAGCTGGGAGGAATGGAACTAAGGACTTCAAACGAACACAAAAAGTCTCACGTATTGTATATTATATGTAACATGGCTTCAGCTTTAATCCATTATCATTAATTTATTTGTTTGTCTATTATCATTAATTTTATATTATTCACTATCTGTTATCTTATCACGTTAACTTATATTTTAATATTATATAATAGTTGCTATTAATATTACTGTTAAGATTACTATTATAGTTAAATATAAAATTATCTGGTTGGTAATTCGATAATATTAAGTTGTACATGTCTACGTTTAATCATACATTCACTTCTGGTATAATTATTTTTACTATGTTAAGTTTGTCATATAGCTTGAAGATAAATTTGTTTATGCCGATTACACAGTGCAACAAATTAATTCTTTTTTTTTGCCGTTGCTCGAAATTGTTTTTATTTTGCATACCTTTGCATAACAGTAGTCAAAATATGTTAGTGAAAAAATTCTGAACCATCGACATTTTTTGTAATTACACTTGATAGAAAAAATATGTGGACACCCCGAAGAACAGCAAAATTTATAATAAAAAAAACCGTTATGGCAAAAAAATTTACGAACAAAGTTTGCTTAACATCTTAACAATTTTATTCATAAAAAAATTTTACCAACCATCCAAAAATAAAAAATTTCGTAGAACAAAAACAAAAGCAAACCCCCCAAAAATCACTAAAAATACCTCAGAAAACTTGCAATTTCTTCACAAAAAGTGGTCTTTTGAGTAGATCGTTGGATTTTTTTTTATTTTAAAATCTTCCTCAGCTAAAATTGCTTCAAATGAAGGTATTTTATAAGGAAATCGGGGCTATTTTGATAAATTTTTTCCCCATTCCCTCTAAATGATCCAATTGGCTCTTTTAGAGCATTTCCTTTGAATTTTTGCTTTTGCATTGTGCTGATGAGATTCGCGCCCCATCAAATTTCAAAAACGTTTTCTAGAATTAATTTAGAACAACTTGAGTGCCTTTGCGTTTGCTTATTATTGTTTTTTTACTTGGCAAAGCTTCACATACGCCGCCGTGCAGGGGCCCAAAAATCATCTCCAAGAATAAATTGTCGAATGTGTTTGTCCATTGAGAACGTTGAAATGGTTTAATTATCCTAGTTATTCATCATTGAGTATAAAAAAAAAAAACAAATTAAGCAGCTCCTTTCACCGCAATACACCCCTACACTATCACACCATCGCAGCCATACTTAGCATCTGAAGTAAAATTGTTGGCAGCATCGGTTTTTCGCAGCAGTTCTTTCCTTAGTGCAAAACTAACTTTCTTCTCGCAATCAAAATTGCTTTCGACATTTCAGAGGCTTTTTTAAATGGAATTTACGACATATTTATTTACGTATGTGAAAAAAACAACCATCCATTTTATTAGGATTAGATAAGATTAGCATATGATTCCTTGACATAGACGCTATGCGCTAAAGGCACCGATGGAAGGTCATTACCATTATGCAGTAAGACTGCTTTTAAACTTGTCTTCGACGAATCAATGAACAGGCGCCATTCATCTGGTGACTAGTCATAGCCTAAAATATTCATAAGCCCCTGCACATCACTACAATATGCAAGACCATTATCTTCCTCAAAAAACTCTCCAAAATCAGTATCGCGTTTGCGAAACACCAAAATTTGCGTATTTTGATGCAGTAGATTCCATTGTATAAAAGTTCATTAACACACTTTTCACAAATTTTCACAATTCATTGATATTTTCGTTTTGAAACAAATTGCAACTTGGCTTATCCAGCTCTAGATTTTAACTGAATACTTCTTTTCTTCAAAGCAAACCCTTTCCTCATCCTTTTTTTACTTAGCTACCTGCATACCTATTTTTTCATTTCCCTTTATCTAATGCTACTTTGTCACAACACAATTTTATTATGAAAAAACATGGGAAATACCCAAAATACTGAAACAATGAACATATTAAATCTAGGTAATGAAGAAAAATATTTCCTAGGAAGGAAACATAATCTAATCCTTTGAACTGTGTGTGTGATCGCTAGAAAATAGCGCCCAGGCAATACGGAGTACTTAACAAATAGCAAGACTGGAATTTTGACCATTTTTTGATAGATATGGTAAATTTTTTGAAAATCTTGATTGAATGGAAAGTTTTTATTATTTTTCTAGTAATACATACACATGATAGATACCGAAAAAATACGTTTCGTGCTACGGCAAAAAGTCATGTTGCACAGTGCAATTTATGCTTGGAGATGATTTTTGTGCTTGGAGATGATTTTTGGGCCCCTGCACGGCGGCGAATGTGAAGAATGTGAAGAAATTAATCCTAGAAAACGTTTTTGAAATTTGATGGGGCGCGAATCTCATCAGCACAATGCAAAAGCAAAAATTCAAAGGAAATGCTCTAAAAGAGCCAATTGGATCATTTAGAGGGAATGGGGAAAAAATTTATCAAAATAGCCCCGATTTCCTTATAAAATACCTTCATTTGAAGCAATTTTAGCTGAGGAAGATTTTAAAATAAAAAAAAATCTAATGATCTACTCAAAAGACCACTTTTTGTGAAGAAATTGCAAGTTTTTTGAGGTATTTTTAGTGATTTTTGGGGGGTTTGCTTTTGTTTTTGTTCTACGAAATTTTTTATTTTTGGATGGTTGGTAAAATTTTTTTATGAATAAAATTGTTAAGATGTTAAGCAAACTTTGTTCGTAAATTTTTTTGCCATAACGGTTTTTTTTATTATAAATTTTGCTGTTCTTCGGGGTGTCCACATATTGTTTTTATCAAGTGTAATTACACAAAAACTCGATGGTTCCGAAAGTTTTTATTATTTTTCTGATGATACATACACATGATAGATACCGAAAAAATACATTTCGTTCTTCGGCAAAAAGTCATGTTGCACAGTGTTATTAGATCTGATAATATGAAATCCGATTTGAGATTTTCACTTTTTTAATTTGTGTCTGAGCTATAATTGGGTATAGGTAATAAAGCGATTTTTGAAATTGGACGTTTATAAGTTCTACCGTTTGAAAATACTGACACGACCCGCACTAAATTGTCTTTACCGGCATGCAGCTCAACTATTCTTGCCAAAGGCCATTTATACGAATACAACTTTCTCGTCCTTTAAAATGCAAATATATCCGACGCGAGCACATGGCGGAATTGTAATTGGTTTAAATAGTCGACCTTCCAATTATTCCAAAAGATGTTGTAATAATTTTTGCACCAACTAACAGTGATCTGAATAGTTCAATTTAAATTCATAAGTTTTGTTCTGGCGATGCGATCGATAGTTCCAAATAAGGAACTGTGCAAATCAGTGTCCATTGAGTCGAGTGTCCATTTTTATAATTTAATCAACATTAGTTTCAAGTTTCTATTTTTGATGTTCTAAATTCAAGGTTCTAAATTCAAGGTTCTAAATTCGAGGTTCTGAATTCAAGGTTCGATGTTCGAGGTTCTATAGTCGATATTCTATGTTCGAAGTTCTATGGTCGAGGTTCTATGTTCGAAGTTCTATATCGAGTTTCTATGTTCTATTCAAGTTTCTATACATTCGATATTTGTTGCGTTTGTGTTCAATGCCTTTTGTAATTCTATTGTCTTCAAGTATCCTTTAGAGACGGGTTGTTTTGAGAGGAGCGCAAAAAATCGAAAACAGTATGCTGTTACACGGATCAAGCGCGACAAAATTGAGTATTTACGTAACATATATTCTATCTCCTCATTGTTTTTCTGCATGATATTGAAGATAACTAACTTTCTACTTTCCAAAGTAGTCGTAATAGAATTTTTCGTGTTCTAGAAGGAATCTAGAAGCTAAATCGGCGGGGCTTTGATTCGATAGGACGTGTCGCCATGCAGTGTTATCGACATGATTTAAGATTTCCGTAGTTCGATTGGCGATAAACGCTGTCCAACGGGTCGGATGACATTTCAACCAGGCCAACACGATCTCGGAATCGGTCCATAGGAAAGTATTAATATCTGCGATATTTAATGAACCTTTGATTTTCGCTACTAATTTTGCCAACAATACTGCTCCGCATAACTCCAGACGTGGTATTGAAACAGTCCGTATTGATGCGACCTTTGTTTTTGCTATAATAAGATGTAGGTGGGTTTCGTCTTCACGTCGATCATTTAAGTAAATTGCTGCTGCATACGCTTTTAGTGACGCGTCACTAAATCCATGAAGTTTTAATTTCGAATTTTTAGTATAATGTATCCACCTAGATATTCGTAAGCTTTCGATTTTCAATAATTTAGTTCTGAATTCAATCCTTTTTTGTGTATATCAGCTGACAACGATTCATCCTAACAAAGCCCTTGTAGCCACAAAGATTGTAAAAGTATTTTTGCATTAATCATAATTGGAGAAATCCAGCCCAAAGGATCATAAAGACGCGCGATGTCTGACAACATTTGACGTTTCGAGTATGACTTGCTCTCTTCATGTAATTTGATACGATAGCTATATTGGTCTGTTACTGGATGCCAAATAATTCCTAAGGATTTGTATCCCTGGTCTAAGTTCAAGTCTAATGGTTCTTGCATTTCAATATCTTCCACAGGTACGTCTTTTAAAATTCTAAAGTCATTGCTAATCCATTTCCGAAGAGGAAATCCTCCAGCTCGCAGCACTTCAAATATTTCCTTTCGCCTATTCGTTGCTTCTAAGAGATCGTCTCCTCCAGACAGCACATCATCTACGTAGAATTCAGTTCATATAGAGTTGAAGTTTTCTTTTTCATCTTCCGCCAATTTGTGTAACGTCCTAATTGCCAAGAATGGTACATAGCTTGTTCCAAATGTTACTGTATTACGTACATAATCCTTGATTTCTTCTGACGGATGAGATCTCCACAAAACTCTTTGATATTGGGCATCTTCTGGATGGACCTTTATCTGGCGGTACATTTTTGTGATGTCGCCTACGAAAGCAAACCGATATTTGCTCCAACCTATTAATATTGTCGTCAAGTCGTTCTGGATTGCAAAACCGGTAAATAAAATGTCGTTCAGCGATACGCCAGAGCTAGTCTTCGTAGAAGCGTCGAAAACTACTTTGCAACTGGTCGTGCTGCTTTCTTTTCGAACTGCGTGATGAGGTAGATAATGTGCCACACAGTACCGTTGGTCTCCCCTTAATACGTGCTCCTCTTGGTTCTTGGCTGCTTCCATATGTCCTTAGTTCAAATATTCTTGAATGCAGTTTATATATTCTTTCCTTAAATTGTCATCCTTTTGGAAGCGTCTTTCTAAAGACATGAAACTTGCAAGGGCTATGGTTCTTGAACATCCTAGTGTATTTTTATCTTTGACACTTTTAAAAGGCAATCTCACTGAATATCGGCCTGCATTGTCACGACTTGTGGTTTCCAAAAAGAAAGATTCGCAGAATTCATCATCTGGTGATGATATTTTCTGTGGCTGGATATCCTCTAACTCCCAAAATCTTTTCAACCGCTCATTAATTTCCACGTCATTATTCACTTCAATTTTCAAACTTTTAAGACTTTCCACGGACTGGGTGTCTACTTGACCCGAAATTATCCAACCCAGCTTCGTATTTTGAGCAATTGGTCCAGCTTCTAAATATTTAATTTCACCCAACAAGAATTTCCCGACTACATCAGCTCCCAATAATATGTCAATGCGATCGGGACGATCGAAGAATGGATCTGCGAGTTGAAGTTCCTCCAGTTGTTTCCATTCAGAAGTTGTGATGGTTCGAGTGGGTATCAACGTGGATATTTTATCCATAATTAATGCTTGAAAATTTAGTGTAGCTCCCTTTTGAAGACACATGCTAAGGATGACCATTCCGTTTACGTCAGTTTTGTTCGATTTTCCAATTCCAACAACACTTATTTTTGTTGATGTTCTTTTTAACCCAATTTGTTGAGCTGCCGACTCTGTGATCAGGGATGTTTGCGAACCTTGATCCAAAAGCGCTCGTAAGGTAACTAGTCCAGATGGTGTATTTAAGATAATGCGAGCTGTTGCTAACAGCTCTTCCCGTCTTGTTGTTGTTTTGACGGAATTCACGCTCGCGGGTTCAATTTCTGAAGTCGATGAAAGTGGGTTCGAAATGTTTGAAGCATTTTTATGCGATAATGTGTGATGAGCCTTCTGACATTTCATGCATCTAAATTTGCTGAGGCAATTAGCTATCAAATGACCCTTTTCCAAACAATTTAAACATAGGCCATTTCTTTTTACGATTTCAAATTTATTCGCGTGTAGTAGCTGTTTAAATTGAGGGCAATGCACCAAGCGATGAGATTCACGACAATGAATACAAATGGATGAGGTTTAGGTCTGAATTGAATGAGTGTAGCGACTACTAGGCGTGCGACTATGAGCATGTTGACGAGCTTGCTTGAAACGATCGGTTCCTGTAGCCTCTAAGGCTCGAAATCGTTTATGCAGAAATAATCTAAGTTCCTCGAATGACGAAAAATTTGTGTTCCCTGTTTGAGTTTGCTCCCACAACTGTCTAGTTTCGTGAGGAAGCCGTTGCGTGGTCATGTATACTAAAATAAATTGCCACAAATCACCCACTTGCAAATTCTCGATTGATTGGACACACTCAACTGTTCTATCTAATAGATTTTTCAACGAGGAAGCTGACTCAGACGCATTATTCAGGTCAAATAACCTTGTAAGTAGGGCATTCAGTAATACCTTCACGCAAATTGTTGTATCGCTCGTTCAAAAGTTACCACGCTGAGTCGTAATTTGCACTAGTTAATGCAAAGTGACGAATTAAGTTTTCAGCCTCCCCTGTCAAACTTCATTTCAAATAATGTAATTTTTCTACATTCGATAAGGCGGATCGTTCATAAATGAGTGACACGAATAGATCTCTAAAGGACAGCCATTCCTCATAGTTTCCCGAGAATTTAGGTAAATTTATACGCGGGAGTTTCAATTGTAACTCATTCGATTTTTTATCAGCTTGAGAGGCTGCAATTTGTCTATCTTCTACGCCCTCTAACCCTTGCAATGAATCTTACAACTCTGATTTAAAATTTAAAGGCAGTATTTCAAACTTCTCATGATCGTCAGAAAAATACTGAGAATCTATAATTGTTTCATTAATGCATTCCAGAATTTTCTCATGCGTTGCATGAAATCGATCATAATGAGAAGATACTTTATCGATTAAGGTTCGATAGTACGTCGCAGTTTTCCTGGACTTAGAATATTTGCGATAATTCGATTGCATTTTTACTAGCTGGTCGAACGCTATTTTTGCCGCAACATTAAATTTTGCACATCAGCCATATTGACTTTCAAACAATCAAGGCACAAAATTTCCCAAAGCAATTTTATAACGGTGTTCAATCGTACTAAGCTACGAATTTCTCCGAAGAACCGAATTCGACCAGTTTATGCACTTTCACGATTTAATTTAAGATATTCAGTACGTATGTATCGCGTTTCAAATTGCGCTACCACTTCTCTCGAATGCCCGTTAATTTTTTATTTGTTGGAGTATATATTTATCACTTGTAGGTGATAAAAGATAAATTATAGATCAATGAAGTAGATAATTTTATAGTTAGATGATGCAGCTAAATTATGTGTAAATTAGATGCATTATATATGTAGATGTGTAAGATAGATTGTAAATTAAATATCGGTAGATTTAAAGATTTATTTTAAATTTTGAATAAATTGAACAGATATTACAGTATATGATAGAAGGAAAGGAAACAAGGATGATCATGCAAAGGATTAAGTGTTTAAGACTTACCCAGCTGACAATTTCTCTGTAGCGATTATCTCCGCTAAATTGCAATTCACTGCACTATTTTTCACACACACGATCTAATTCCAAATGTCTAGTTTCTATTTTCTATTTTCAAAATATTATCGCCCGGAGCCGAGAATTTCTTGATCCGGTTCGAAGGACCAAAATATTTCCATTACTAATTCAACTATCGATTCAAATTCACACGTTTTCAAATTCAATTCAAAGCACTTTACTGAACATCTATTCGAATTCAAACAATTTCACAAATTCAATTCGAAGTACTTTATTGAACATCTATTCGAATTCAATCGATTTTACCAAATCAAATTCAAAGCAAATTTTATACGACATCCGATGACAATTTCAATTCGAAAACTAATGAACTTTTAACAAAGGACTAGAAAAATTCTATATGAAAATTTCGGTAAATCTACCGCTTTTACTGTTGTAAAATGTCATTTCCAATACAATTATTTCTTCTAAATCAACGATTCAATTTAGCATACAGCATTAACTTTCTAATGATCAGCCGGTTGGAATACAAATTGAAGTGATTGCAGCTGATATTGTTTGTCATCATTTGATGTACATTATTTTCCAAATTTTAATCTTTTCCTAATTTTAGGCTAAATCCGGACATATATATATATATATATATATATATATATATATATATATATATATATATATATATATATATATATATATATATATATATATATATATATATATATATATATATATATATATATATATATATATATATATATATATATATATATATATATATATATATATATATATATATATATATATATATATATATATATATATATATATATATATATATATATATATATATATATATATATATATATATATATATATATATATATATATATATATATATATATATATATATATATATATATATATATATATATATATATATATATATATATATATATATATATATATATATATATATATATATATATATATATATATATATATATATATATATATATATATATATATATATATATATATATATATATATATATATATATATATATATATATATATATATATATATATATATATATATATATATATATATATATATATATATATATATATATATATAGGGTGCTAAATGAACACTATTTTAAGGAGGCGGTCTTTGACATATTTTGAGTAAAAAATCGTTCTACAGGATGGTCCGGATTTCAAAACCTACGGAGTTACAGGGTGTTCAAAAAAACTTGTTCGGACCGGTACCCTGACTCACTTGAATCGTTATATCTTGAAAACTGATTATCACAACTCAAAGTTTTATACCGCGTTTATTAGACAAATTAATTACCTTTTATTTAATGTATATTGCACTTGATTGTAGTTGTACCGAGTTTTGAGATATTTTCTTCGAAACACAAAATTTTTTAATTTTAACCCCGAAAATTCTGTGTTCCAGGTCGTTTTCCTTAGAAAACCTCATTATAATGTGCCACTTTCATTTAAATATTTTGATAAGCCATATTACTTGCTACAAAATCTGCATACATTCCAATGACTTAGATTCTACCATTTCACAAGTATTAAGCGAAAATGAATATTGCTGAAAAACTAAATATGCCATAAAGTGGCCCTCGTTGTCGATCTACACTTTTTTCTTGAACTAAAAGTATTTAATAATGGTTTTTATGCTTTATTTCAAAATTTTTAATCTACAGTAAGTGTTCAAAATTGCCACCTTCATTTTGCATACATGCCAAAGCTCGTTTGGCAAGCGTTCTTTTCATATTTATGTCTCTCAGCTGTTGCCTCACTTCTGTTGCAGCATCATCGATCCTGGTATTTAGTTCTTCTAAAGTGGATACTTCTATTGCGTACACAAGGTCCTTCATCCATCCCCATACAAAAAAAATCCATTACAGTCAGATCAGGAGACCTCGCAGGTCAGTGTACTGGTCCATTTCTACCGATCCAGCGATTGGGATAGTTGGAATTCAACCAATCTATGACTGGTCGGCCGTAATGAGCTGGAGCACCATCGTGTTGGTAAAACATGGAAACCAATCGTTGCAGAAGAATATCTTCTAATAAGTCCTGCAGATCATGTGCTAAAAAATGCAAGTAGCTGGTACTATTTAGGGTAGGCGGGAGCCTAAAAGGCCCAATCAAATTATTGCCAATCACTCTTGCCCATAAATTTACGCTGAATCTATGCTGAAATGATGACGTTCTTGCAGTGTTTGGATTGTTCTCAGCCCACGTGTGTAAATTGTGGAAGTTTGTGGTACCGTCCTTCGTAAATAAAGACTCATCCGTCCAAAGAATGCTGTTGACAAAATTTTCGTCGTCTAATTGTCTCTCAAGGAGCCAATTACAGAATTCCATCCTTTTGGGCAAATTGATGGGTAGGAGCTCCTGAACTGGTGTGTGATGGTAAGGATGTAGGCGGGCTGCTTTCAAAATACTCCAAACTTTCCAGCTAGACACGTTAAACCGTAACGCTAAGCGTCGAATACTGGTTGATGAGTCAGATTCCACTGCATGCAATATTTCTTCTTCGGTCCGTACAGCGGTTGCATTTGTAGGATTTGCGTTTACTCGGCTCGTTCTGACGTTACCCTTTTCCCGAATCGTTGCGTAAAGTTGTTGAAACACTCTCCTTCCAGGAATCCGTCGATGGGGGTATTTCTGACGATACAAAGATTGCGCCGCTGCTGAATTTCCCCGGCACTCCCCATAGACGTACAAAATATCTCCATATTCTTCGTTAGTGTAGCGAGGCATTTTCCATGTATTTTCGCAAATTTTATTTAGATCTTGTTGTTCGAGTAATGCACTGAAACTTACAAGAATTTGAAAGTGGTTCTGTTTTTATGCGTTTTCAATTTTTTAAGTATCCCACCAATAAAGGCGAAGAACTGGACATGCTTTTACCTGTCACATCTAGGTAGGTGCATCAATTATGTTGAAACTAATTAAAATATAGTTAAGTTTATTGATACTTTAAATAGTAATAAATGGGTACTAAATTACTTTAGTACGACTAGCATATTAAACTTTGTTTTTTCAAGGAGGACCGTTTTATGACATATTTAGTTTTTAAGCGATATTTATTTTCGCTCAATACTGGCGAAATGGTAGAATCTAAGTCCTTGAAATGTATGCAACTTTTGTAGCCAGTAATATGGCTTATCAAAATATTTAAATGAAAGTGGCACATTATAATGAGGTTTTCTAAGGAAAACGACCTGGAACACAGAATTTTCGGGGTTGAAATTAAAAATTTTTGTGTTTCGAAGAAAATATCTCAAAACTCGGTAAAACTGCAATCAAGTGCAATACAACAAATAAAAGGTAATTTAATTGTCTAATAAACGCGGTATAAAACGTTGAGTTGTGATAATTAGTTTTCAAGATACAACGATTCAAGTGAGTCAGGGTACCGGTCCGAACAAGTTTTTTTGAACACCCTGTAACTCCGTAGGTTTTGAAATCCGGACCATCCTGTAGAACGATTTTTTACTCAAAATATGTCAAAGAACGTCTCCTTAAAATAGTATTCATTTAGTACCAGACACCCTGTATGTATATATATATATATATATATATATATATATATATATATATATATATATATATATATATATATATATATATATATATATATATCAGTGGCGGCTCGTGGGTTCCAAACGAAGGGAAGCAGTTCAGGAAAACTTTGAATATCCAATGTATCTTTATATTGTTGTAATACGGGTCAAATGTTTGCGGATAGTTTAAAAGCCATTAAATGTCTTAAAAGTTAGTTATTAAGAGAGAGAAATAAAAATAAATAATATGATGTAATAAACCAGTTATTTGCATTCATATCATACCAAGGCTAAATAGACGATTCTGTGACGCTTATTACAGCCTTGGTGCGGAAAATAAGAACATAAAAGGGAATCCAAACATGGCAGGGAACTTCAAACAGGTTTATTGCTAGCATGGAATTAATTGCACAATTAAATTTAAATCATCTATTGGCCACTGGAAACCATCAAGATTGTGAAATAATTATTAATCAGCAAGCTTATTATGAACATATACCAAACAGTAGAAATTCAAACTAATATTTGTAATTCAATTCTCCTATCCTTTGATTGAGCGAAATGGTCAATTATACCATTATAGTTTTCATCTATAGCGAGAAGATTTTTTAAAAAACTTTTTTCAATAGATAAAAGTGCCAAGCTACTTAGACGATCTTCAGCAGTTGCGTTTCTTAAGTAAGTTGTTATTCTTTTAAGAGTGGAAAAACTTCGTTCAGCAGATGCACTTGTTGCTGGTATAGTCAACACTAGCGTAATTAATCTAAAAAAGTTAGGAAACGAACTTTCTAGCTTATTACTAGTGAAATACCTATGCAAGTCTTTGCAACTTTTATCCTTCAAGTCACTATCAGTGAAAAGAACAGATAGTTCTGTGTGCAAAGAGCAAAAATCGAATTCGTCAGGATAAACTTCCTTAAGTTTATTGAAAATCTGATTCGGAAAATTTTGAGCATAACAAGAATATTTTGATGTATTTAAAAGCTCAAGGAAAATAAATTGCGCAAGTGATTGAAACCTCACTTTTAACTCTTGAGCTAAGTTATCCATTATCTCTGAGAAAATGTGCCTGAAACTGCCTTCGACATCTATAATCCCGTTTATTGATAGTCTAGATTTTTTACGCAAAGATGGTAGATCACAAGTTTCTTCTGTTTTTTTTAAAATATAAATTAAATTGCGATCTAATCTCATGCAGGGTCTTTTCGAAATCATGAATTTTTTTAATGCAATAAGTAATATCATTTTGTTTGGTTTGAAAAATATTAAAAAGTTGATCAGTAAAAGGGAAAATTGAGGAGAAAACATTCAAAAAGAAGTTGAATTGAAAATCTGTAATTGCAGATAGTAGACCCCTTGCAGCATTAGAAGTTTCACAATCCCAAGAACCACTGTTAACAATACTATAAAGCAGTTTTTCTAATTCACATTTATTATCCCGCACAGTAACAACAAGTCGTCCGTTATTATTCCACCGAGTGGGAGCAACTTTAGGTAGTCTATTATGGACCAATTCATCAAAAGCGGAACTTCGTTTTGCCGAATGACTAAAGAATTTGGAAAATCCCTGTAAAGTTAAGAAAAAAATTCGACAATCTTTAATTCTGTCACAAGATTTCTCTAATATCAAATTAAGCCTGTGAGCAAAGCAATGAATGAAAAGTGCACTTTTGAATTCATCCCTTACGCGTTTCTATAATCCACTGGTCTCCCCAGACATAACTGCTGCGCCGTCATAGCTTTGTGAAATCAATTTTTTCTCACAATTGTATTTTTTAACAATTTCACATACATGACTGTATAAAAAAGAAGCGGTTTGGTCGGTCGAAATATCGCGGAAACCCAAAAAACGTTCATGAACAATACCATCTTCATTCACATATCTAAATATTGTTGAAAGTTGTGACTTTACAGTGATGTTAGAGGTTTCATCTAAAATTATTCCCACAAATGAAGCGTTTTCGATTTCTTTTTGAATGGAGCTTGATATGACGTGAGCTATTGAAGCAATCAAATCATTCGGTATGTTTTTCGATAGTCCCAAGAAAGTTTTTGCATTTTCTAAATGTGATTTCAAAGCGGGATTATATTTCGCAAGAAGCATAACTGTTTCAATATAATTGCCTCTGTTATCCGAATAAACACTTTCATCGTGACCGCGAAAAGCGAGCTCCTGACACCCAAGATGAGAAACCACATCGATCAGACATTTGATAACTTCCCTGTTTTTCTTGACATTCTCATTGTGCGCTTGAATGCTAAACAATTGCTGTTTATCGAGCATCAGCTCAATTCTAGGCAAATTACCAAACTTTTTTAAAGATAAGATGCAGCGCGAATGATCTTGCGAAGTTTTTGAATGGCGTTTGATTGCTTTATGTAGGTTGTTCAGATCATCAAAACCTGAATTTCTCCACACATTATTTTCACCAGAAAACAGCAAACAAGGTCAACAATAAAGTTTTTTAGGAAACTTGCAGCCAGTAAGCCATTCGAATACTTGATATAAACGGACGGAAAAATGGCGAATAAAAAGTTTTTTTTCGAAGATGGCTGCCTTAGTTCCAAAGAAGGTGTTGGCCGACCGTTATCAATTATTTCCTTCTTTGCTTTGAAAGACCTTGAAGCAAATGATTGCTTAAATAATGATTCGATAATACACTGGCAACTATTTTCAGTTGCCATTGCTCGTCAAATTTTTTAAAATTAAATAAATAGAAAAGTCCAGTTAATTGTATATAATAAATCTAAGCTTAGCTTGAATTTCAAATGGTTCAGGTTGATCCCGTTTCTACAAACTATTAAATTCAATGTGGTAATTCACTAATTTATTTAAAGTTCGCACAAACACACTATACGCTTATCACTTAATTCGATAATCCACTTAAACTCCGTTCACTTGTAACGAACAATCGCGAACAGTAAGTCTCTATTTCTACTAAATAAACTCCATGAATATCAAGAAACATCTACAATACATACTCATCAATACACAAAAATCCCTTCATAAAAATGTTTCAGAAGCTGCAATTTTATCAGCTTTTACTGAAAATATTCGAACACACCATAGTAGCATAATTGGGTAAACACTCAGAAGAGAAACGATATTTTTTACCGTATACATGCTCTTCATACCATACAAAAGCCTTCGTACAAAATGCTTCAGAAGCTGCGGTTTCAACAGCTTCTACTGGACGTGTACTGTACGGACGCAGCGTAGCAGCACGGCAAGCATTGAAGCGCAACACTCAAATGCAGTGTGAGTATATCAGGTACACTAGAAGCTATGATTTCATTAGCTTCTATTGCTTCTATGAGCGACGAAAGCAAAAATGTGCCTACTGATTTTTTACAGCTTTGCTCTGATCTGTGACAAACTGAAGCAAAAGAGTATAAGAAAAATCATATGCATGAAATTAAACCAATATGTTAAAGAGAAACTCATCAGCTCATAAAATCGCACTAAAATTAGTGCATTTGAAAACTGAAGCTGCCCAACGGGAAAAATAATGCTTACGGATATATTCGGTAAGCATTACGCGTAATGCGTGTAAGCATTACCGGACCATTACGCGTTGTTTCTTTTTAACATTGCATGTCCTAGGCTGGGAAGATTTATACAAGGGGAAACTCATACTTTTAGCTCAATAGCTTTATGTATAAGAGCTTTTTGGAAAGTACGACATCGTATTCTTACATTTATACGCCTCAATATGAATGAAAGCTTTGGCCGGCGGCCGATCGTATCTCTGCATGTGTTGTTTTTGCATGCTGACGCTCATTGGTAATTCCAATAGCGCAAGCTCTTTGCTACTAGAGGGAATCGTCTTCATACATTTTACTTACCCGTGCGTGATGATTTGAAATGCTTCGAAATTTTCATCTTTCCGCTTTATATAGCAGACTACCCATAACCGATGTATGCTCGCAAGTTCTTTTCCCCTTGTTTGTGCGAATGATGTTGATTGGCCAATCTTGGACTTATAACATATGAGCTTTCTCCCTTGCATCATTCCCTATGCTCCAAGTCATTTATACGAGTATATCTTATAATTGCTGGAAAATAGCTGTGGAAATCGGAAATTGACATTACTAGCATTGTTTGATTCATGCATTACGCCGGCATACATTACCGCGATTCCCGTTGGGTGATATCTGGACAGCTTTCACTGCGCTATTAATGAATGAAAGTGTGTATTGATTGTAAGATCCGCGTGTTAGCCGGAAAATTGCTGAGAAATTTGCTTATCTCCGAAGGACGGTTTTTCTCTGAAATTGATAATACGTGTATCAACGTGTCTTAAACTGCGGTTTCGTTTGCGTTGTCTAGAGTAAAAATTTGAGGTCAAACCCACCATAAACGGCTGATACGAATCGCCGATGGCTGATACGAATCGTCATAAGCCAACATAATCCTTGTCAAAAGGGATCTAGTATTTAAAAAAAAAAAAATATTGATTGTAAGAGAGCATGAAAATATTATTGTAAGAGAATACGAATGAAAATTATGCATAAACAAAGTATGAATTTTGTTGAATATGAAATGAAACCGTACTGTGTCGTATGTATGCATAAAAGAAGCTAGTAAATTTATGGAAGTCTCAATGCAACGTTGGTTTTAATAGATTTGTGAACTTGAAATATATGATTTGGTGAAAATATCAGGGGAAGCACTGCTTCCTTTGCTTCCAACGATGCACCGCCCATGATATATATATATATATATATATATATATATATATATATATATATGTATATATTATAAGTATATATATATATATATATATATATATATATATATATATATATATATATATATATATATGTATATATATATATATATATATTATAAGTATATATATATATATATATATATATATATATATATAATAAGTATATATATATATATATATATATATATATATATATATATATATATATATATATATATATATATATTTATATATATATATATATATATACATATATATATATATATATATATATATATATATATATATATATATATATATATATATATATATATATGTATATATATATATATATATATATATATATATATATATATATATATTCATTGGGCTTCGTAATCTGATCGATTCAAAGGATATTGGTATGTATAAAATACAGATTTTTATGATTTACTTGAAAATAGGTTAAAATAGGTTAAAAAAAGATCCTCGATAGTAGCTGGACAATATTCAGAAATGACCGTTATTGTGTCGCCACTGGCCAGACAAGAGGAAGTGATGTTTTACTTGCTGTTAACAGTACTTTCTCATGCGAAATTGTCAACATAACCCCTCAAAAATTGTTTCAGCATAAAGTTATTCGAATATCATTTGACAGGACATCGGTATATATCGGTTTATTTTATGTCCCGCCTAGATCTGACGACTCTGTTTACAATTATATATGCGAATTTTTATCTACTTTCATGGCAACTCGTAGCGCTGAGGATCAAATTATTCTACTTGGTGATTTTAATCGCCCTAATTTACATTTCGTTCTTGATGAAACTGATAATTACCTAATTCCTATCAACCATCTTGATAACTCTGATTTTAACCTTGTGAGTACTTTGTATGGTAATGATTTGCAGCAAGTTGCTCCGACTCCCAATAGTTATGGTAATTGGTTAGACCTTATATTTACAAACGCTTATGACAAAGTAGTGGTTAGCCCTACTATCGACGTGGAGAATCTTTTCTCTAATAGCCTTCACCATTCTGCTCTTACTATTGATTTATCCACTACTGATTCTAATATCTTTCAAACGTACAATAATACCATTGTATACGATTTCCGTAATGCTGATTATTATAGCATTCACCATTCTCTTGACAATGTCGATTGGACAGATACGCTTGCATCCCAATATATTGACGACAATGTAAATTCATTCTACAATATTCTGTTTGACGCGGTCGAAAGATATGTCCCTAAAATTAGGAGAAAGGATAAACTTTCTGAGCCTTGGTTCGATAAGACTCTTAGACGTATGAGAAATCATAGAAATAAGCTTTACAAATCAATAAAAAATAATGTCGACTCTAGCCATCGTATTAAAGAAGAATACAATGCAGTGGCCAATGAATTCCATAACAAGTCTCATGAAGCAAATGACAGATTCATTAAAACTACCGGCGAGAATATAATCCACAACCCCAAAAAGTTTTTTGACTTTGTGAATATGAAACGGAAAACAACTGGCTATCCCTCTTCTATGTGTTATAACACCTTCTTCTCCTCAAGAAATTTGCAACTTTTTCGCAGATAACTTCCAAGACGTTTTTAATCAAGCAAGTACTTCATCATCCTGTCATTCCCCAAGAGTAACTAGACCAATTTTCGCTGAGGCTATAACCATTTCCAGAGATGATATTTCTAAAGCTATCTTGGAGCTTGATAGTAAAAAAGGCCCTGGACCTGATCTTCTTCCTGCAATGTTTCTTATTAAATGTGCCACACAGTTAATCACTCCTCTTCACATTATATTTAATACATCTCTTTCCTCTGGGTACTTTCCGTCGTATTGGAAATCCTCCTACGTGACACCAATATTCAAAAATGGCGATAGAAGATCAATTCATAATTATAGAGGTATTGACATTTTATCAACTATTCCTAAACTCTTCGAAAAAATCATATGTGCTAAACTATCCCCTCTGGTCGATTCTCGACTTAACGAACAGCAGCATGGTTTTCGGAAAGGCCGTTCTACCACTACCAACCTAATGGTGCTGGTTTCCCATGTTCTTTGTAAAATGGAGAAAGGTGATCAAATTGACGCAGTCTACACTGACTTTAGCGAAGCATTTGACCGTGTTGACCACTCCATTTTGATTTCCAAGCTACAGCAATTAAAAATTGCCGGTTCTCTACTAAAATGGCTTAGCTCTTACCTCCACAACCGCTCACAACATGTGAAATTCCAAGGGCTTATTTCTAAAAAAAATCATGTCAATTCAGGTGTACCTCAAGATCTTGGCCCTTTACTTTTTAATATTTTCATATCAGACTTATCAGAGGTTTTATCTGATGTGCCTCATCTACTCTATGCGGACGACCTGAAAATTTATTATACTATAAAGTCGTCTTCAGATGCCAGCTTTTTTCAATCAAAACTAAATTCCCTCGAACATTGGTGCAGCGTGAATAGCCTACCTCTCAACATCGCAAAGTGTCATGTGATTAGCTTTTCTAGAAAAAGTATGCGCGTACATTATACGTACCTTTTAAGCGATACGGCACTTAGTAGAGTGGACAATATTTTAGACCTCGGTGTGGTGCTCGATGAAAAGCTCCGCTTTAATTTTCATTACGACAAAATGATTTCGCAAGCAAGTAAAAGACTTGGCTTCATTAAGCGACGGGCCAGGGAGTTTCAGAACCTTTGGGTTACAGAATCACTTAACACCGCGCTCGTTCGCCCTCTTCTTGAGTATGCTTGCATTATCTGGAACCCAGTTTTCGAAATTCACAGTCAGAGATTTGAATCTATTCAGAAGCAATTCTTGCTATTCGCTCTTAGAGGTCTTTACTATCCAAGTGATTTTAGCAATTTACCGTCATATGAATTTCGCCTTAGACTTCTAAACTTATTACCTCTTGCATCCAGAAGATTAATGTCATCTGCCTGCTTCAGTTTCGATGTCATTAGAGACGCTGTTAATGTCGACTATATACAGAAAAGATTTGTGCTTAATCAGCCCTTGAGAGTCACTAGATCCCGACGAATGCAAGTTGAATATAAGCATAGCACCGCATATGCTGATAATGAGCCAATTAACAGATGCTGCAAAATATTCAACAGTATGAGCCAACACTTTTCCCCCACGATATCCAAAGTGTCCTGTAAAAATAGAGTTACCAAGGCTCTCTTATCCTACCCTCCCTAGTCTACCGGCCTAGTATCTTCTTATGACTTAGGACTATTTTCAGAATTGTTTAGTTAGATAATTAATTAAATTCGTTTTTGCGTTTTGCGTATTTAATATTGTGACCTACATGTAAATTAGCTTTGTGTATTTATTTATCGAATGTTTATTTATATTATATTTGTTTGTATTTTATACCTATTTTAAACCTGTTTTTTTTTCTTTAAATTTGTCTGGTTTGTTTTTACTAATGTTTGAAGAAGAACATAAGTATTAAAATCACTTTGGCCAAAAATTCATATTTCTATATATATATATATATATTTATATATATATATATATATATATATATATATATATATATATATATATATATATATATATATATATATATATATATATATATATATATATATATCATCAAAAAATTTCAGTGAAAAAATCTCAGGAACGCGCCATCCGATTGAACTGAAATTTTTAGGACACATTGGTGTATATGCAGAATAGTGCCAGGTCTCAGAAAAAAATAAAAATCTTTAACCCTTTGGCGCCGGCGGCCATTTAAGTGATATTTTTAATATACCTATTATTCCGTACACAAATAAGTTTTGCAGAAATAAAGTTAACAAAATAAATTTTGAACGTGTTAAACATGTGAATCGGATAATGTTTTGGAATTTTTTAACCCCATGTGTGCGCTGGGTGCCTAAAAAGAGAACGGAAAAAATTGAAAATTTTTAAATTGCGATAACTTTTGACAAAGCTTTTCAATCATTACCAAATTTTCAGGACGTGTTAATATTATTTAGCTGTGAATTTGCGCAGCTTTTCATGAGCGTGCTGGCAACCCTGAAACTAGGGCAGGCACTGAAAGTGAAAACCTCCAAATTATCGTCTCTCTTGAAAAAATGCCGCTTCTTCAAAAAAAGGCCACTCATATGTAAATTTCGTGCTTTTTTTACATAGACCGAAAAAAAAATTTGATATGGTCTAACGGGCACGCCTGGTAACCCTTGCCCAATTTACCTATATTTTTAGCATCAAAAACTTCTGTTCACGGAAACTCACGATCCAATGAGCAGAATTAACTGAAATTTGCAGACTGTATTGGTCTTGAATAGAACCAGGTCTGATAGAAGTAATTTTAAAATGCGGGTGATTCTGTGTCAGTGGTGCCATCTTAAAAATCACTAAAAAAGATAACTGCTTTTAGCCCTATAAATTCTGATTCAATCGTTCGATTTTGACGAAATTCACACAGTAGCTAGACCTTATCTTAAACCACGTTTGGTAGAAATTTGGTTGAAAAATTCGGTTGGAGCTGCCAGCTATGATAATTTTGGTGTCTTAAATTTGAAAAAATTAAAATTTGGAAGTGAAAACATTCAAATCATCGAATATCCTAAAAATGTCCGTTTCTTACAATAAAACCAATCTGTATGAATTTTTGAAATCTTATGCTTTATCTACACGTTCAAAGTAAAACTTTGGAAATTTCATGTCGGACAAGAACGGTAACCCTCTCCCAGTTAACCTATATTTTTAGCATCAAAAACTTCTGTTCACGGGAATTCACGAACCAATAATCAGATACCATTGAAATTTACAGCATGCATTGGACTTAAGTAGAACCAGGTCTGATAGAAGCGGTTTTGAATTGTGGGCAACTCTGTGCCAGTGGTGCCATCTTGAAAAATTACAAAGAAAAAAACTGCTTTTTGCCCTATGAAATGTGAATAAGTAACTTGATTTTCATGAAATTGACACAGTAGCTGCATCTTACTCTAAACTCTGTTTGATAGAAATTTGGTTGAAAAATTCGATTGGTGCTGCCAGCTATGGTAACTTTTGTGTCTTTGGTTTTGAAAATTATCTCAGGAAAATAAAACTTTTTGGCCTATAACTTCCAGTGCAGTCATGAAATCAATACGAATTTCATACAATTAATGGAACTTATTATAAGCATTGTTCAGGCCAAATTTGGTTGAAAAGCCACGATAGGGTTGCCAGGTATTGTTGGTTTTGTGTTTGTTTGCAATATCTTTATTAAGCAGTTTTATCGTAGAATTTTCAATTGGTAATGATATTGTAGTGACAATAAACAGCAAATATTAAGCTTTCGATTATTTGAAAAAACTCGCTGCAGGTAACCCTACATTTCTTTATACTCCTATAACTTCGAATGTAATATAACAACGTGAAGCAGATGTGATATATTCTTGGCTTTGATACTGGCGAAAGGTTGCCAGCACGAGTCGGTTGTGCTACTTTTGTATCAATAAATGCTTACAGTTAGTATTCATACCGGAAACATTTACAATGAAAATAAATAACCAATGTTTCAATTCCTTAAGTTCTGCAAATTTTTCGGATCGCAGCCCCAAACACTACTTCAGTTACAGTGCTGCAGGCACTGAGCATTTTCTTCATTGATGTTATATGAGATGCTGCTTTCAAAGTTTGGTGAAATAAGCAACTGATAACGAATATAATTAACAAGTGTTTTTCCTTCATGAACTTTGAAACTAGATTTTTATGTTTTATATTTATTTCATTATTATGTATTATTATTATACCTTGTTTGGTAAATAAATAAATAAATAAATATTTACACTTTATCGCCTAAAACTATTTACACTTAGCAATGTTTTTAGCTAGATTATGGTAATACTTTGGGGAATATCAAATCCTTATGGGCAGAGAGTACCTAAAAGTAGTGTACGTTAAACATCGCTAGTACTATCGATACCATCAGAACTATCGAAAACATCCATGATTTTTTTTATAATCGATAGTTTTTGAAACCTGAAAAAAATACGTAAGGTAACATCGATATCATCTCATCCACTGTGAGCATTTTACATTTGCCTCGTTCTTCGCATTTAATTATATTTCCTTTTCTTGTTTTCGTAAAGCAGCACAAACTAAATCTAACAGACCACTCTTATATTCTGTTAGTTTTGTCTCTTGTTATTTATTGTAAAATGAAATAAAATGAAGAAGGAAAAACTCTAGCGCACCTGAACCGCTAGAAATATTAATGTTCAAAGAACAGTAGAAGAATCGTGCAGGTTTTGAGTGCATATTCCACCACATGAGCTGCTTAGTACGGCCAAACTGTTTCAAACGCCACGTTCTACTTTGGTCTCAAGAATGCATTATAACTCATATGGTGGAAGGTTTCAGATATTACCACTGGCATGAATTTCAACGTTTATGAGAGCAAAACACGGTTTAATTATATTCGTTATCAGTTGCTTATTTCACAAAATTTCGAAAGCAGCATCTCATATAACATCAATGAAGAAAATGCTCAGTGCCTGTAGCACTGTAACTGAAGTTGGTGTTCAGGGCTGCGATCCGAAAAATTTGCAGAACTTTGGGAATTGAAACATCGGTTATTTATTTTCATTGTAAATGTTTCCGGTATAATTTTATTGATACAAAAGTAGCACAACCGACTCGTGCTGGCAACTTTTTGCCAGTATCAAAGCCAAGAATATATCACATCTGCTTCACGTTGTTATATAACATTCGAAATTATAGGACTATGAAGAAATTTAGGGTTACCTGCAGCGAGTTTTTTCAAATAATCGAAAGCTTAATATTTGCTGTTTATTGGCACTACAATATCATTACCAATTGAAAATTCTACGATTAAACCGCTTAATAAAGATATTGCAAACAAACACAAAACCAACAACAGCTGGCAACCCTATCGTGGCTTTTCAACCAAATTTGGCCTGAATAATGTTTATAATAGGTTCCATAAATTGTATGAAATTCGTATTGATTTCATGACTGCACTGGAAGTTATAGGGCAAAAAGTTTTATATTCCTGAGAAAATTTTCAAAACCAAAGACACAAAAATTACCGTAGTTGGCAGCACCAATCGAATTTTTCAACCAAATTTCTATCAAACAGAGCTTAGAGTAAGGTTCAGCTACTGTGTCAATTTCATGAAAATCTGGTTACTTATTCACATTTCATAGGGCAAAAAGCAGTTTTTTTCTTTGTAATTTTTCAAGATGGCACCACTGGCACAGAGTTGCCCACAATTCAAAATCGCTTCTATCAGACCTGGCCCTACTTAATTCCAATGCATTCTGATAATTTCAATGGTATCTGATAATTGATTCGTGAGTTCCCGTGAACAGAAGTTTTTGATGCTAAAAATATAGGTTGACTGGGAAAGGGTTACCGTTCTTGTCCGACATGAAATTTCCAAAGTTTTACTTTGAACGTGTAGATAAAGCATAAAATTTGTATACAGATTGGTTTTATTGTAAGAAACGGACAGTTTTTGGAAATTCGATGGTTTGAATGTTTTCACTTCCAAATTTTGATTTTTTCAAATTTAAGACACCAAAATTATCATAGCTGGCAATTTCAACCGAATTTTTCGACCAAATTTCTACCAAACGTGGTCTTAAATAAGGTTCAGCCACTGTGTGAATTTCGTCAAAATCGAACGATTCAATCAGAATTTATAGGGCTAAAAGCAGTTATCTTTTTTAGTGATTTTTCAAGATGGCACCACTGGCACAGAATCGCCCGCATTTCAAATTCACTTCTATCAGACCTGGTCCTATATAGGACCAATACATTCTGCAAATTTCAATTAATTCTGCTCATTGGATCGTGAGTTTCCGTGAACAGAAGTTTTTGATGCTAAAAATATAGGTAAATTGGGCAAGGGTTACCAGGCGTGCCCGTTATACCATATCAAATTTTTTTTTTGTTTATGTAAACAAAGCACAAGATTTACATATGAGCGGCTTTTTTTTAAAAAAGCGGAAGTTTTTCAAGAGAGACGATGATTTGAAGGTTTTCACTTTCGGTGCCTGCCCCAGCTACAGAATTGCCAGCACGCTCATCAAAAGCTACGAAAATCTACAACTAAATAATACCAATATGTCCTGAACATTTCGTAATGATTGAATAGCTCTGTCAAAAGTTATCGCAATTTAAAAATTTTCAAGTTTTCCCGTTCTGTTTTTAGGCACCCAGCGCACACATGGGGTTAAAAAATTCCAAAACATTATCCGATTCACATGTAAAACACGTTCAAAATTTATTTCGTCAACTTTATTTTTGCAAAACTTATTTGTGTACGAAATAATAGGTATATTAAAAATATCACTAAAATGGCCGCCGGCGCCAAAGTGTTAAAGATTATTAATTTTTTGTGAGACCTGGCACTATTCTGCATATACACCAATGTGTCCTGAAAATTTCAGCTCAATCGGATGGCGCGTTCCTGAGATTTTTTCACTGAAATTTTTTGATGATATATATATATATATATATATATATATATATATATATATATATATATATATATATATATATATATATATATATATATATATATATATATATATATATATATATATATATATATATATATACAGAATTTTTGGCCAAAGTGATTTTAATACTAATGTTCTTCTGTGTGTCTTCAAAGTGATTTTAATACTAATGTTCTTCTTCGAACATTAGTAAAAATGTAAAATTTAACTGCACATGAAAATCATAAGCGTAGAAAAGTGAGACTGAGAGAAAAAATTCCAAATTGTGATTTTGCTAAGTTTAATATATGCCGCAATCAATAGAAAACAAGTAATAACACGAAAAATTTATCAAATCATTTAAAACGGAAACATAAATCATAGTGGAAATTATTTTCTGTTGAATCTATAGCAAAAACTCATGGTCACAGTAACATATTTGAGAGCAGTTCAACTAAATCTAGAAAAATCGTCAAAAATTATTTTGGAAGAGCGAAATTCTACGCAGATGGTTTTGCCCGAAAAATATTTAGATGAACTATAAGTTTGTATTGTTGTTTTGGACATAGTGCCTTTGCAGAAATGAGAACATGAAGGATTTCGTGGCTGGTTTAAAACATACTCGCTATATTATAATACTTCGAAGACGTTAAAAAGCGGGTTCAAAATGCCATTAATGTATAATAGTTCAAAATATTCTTCTAAATCCAAAAAAAAAAAGAATACTGGCAATCAAATCTCGTTTTTTTCATGGAGATAAATTAATTTCTACATTATCAACGGAATTTGACATAAAAGGAGTTCAGATTCGAAAATATTAACAAAATTTAGGCCACAGAGTTCTTGAGTAGGTTGTTTTTCGACAAAGGGCTGCCAGCACGAAGTAATTTTGTTATTTTTGTGCTAAAAAATAATTAAAAAATGCTTAAATTTTGCCAATTTCGGAAATTGTTTGACTGTCCAGTTGCAGGAATTTTGCTTATGTGCGTTGAAAGTGATCTTCGCAAGCATTACACACATATTCTGGATGCTGGCCTAGGTTGATAGGTTTAGTTCTTGGCACATCATTATTTTGAAGGGATGGAGGTCAAATCGAAGTGCAGAAAGCCCCTTAACCCGCATAACACATCGGTACTGCTACGGAATAAAATCGGAATTCCGAATGTATTGAGCAGTACTGATCCATGCAGAACTCTAGCGGAACATTTCGTATACTGAATAAGTGAATTGAAACTGTACTTATACAGTATTGGATAAGGAACTAAATAGATACTGCTCCAATACAGGTACAGTACCGAATGTCGTAGTTGAGTACTGATTTAATTCAGTTTGAAGATACTGTGACAGTATTCATTCACCAAATAATTAATGTAAAAAATTGAGTGAAAGTACTTTATTTTTCGCTAATTTGATGTGTTTTTGAGTTTTATCCGGTTTTCTTCTATTTACATGTTTCTATAACTATACAAATCTGTGTAAATTTCAAGGGATATGTGACTAATTTCTATTACCTTCTAATGCAGTTCAGCTGGATTTGAGCTCAGGGCCTCTGGATCTGTATCGTTTAAGTATGAGCACGCATCGATCTGAGCTACTGTGGTTGATTGCTAACCTAGAATAATGTTCGGCTCCATCACAAAAGTGACACACAGTTTTTGGTAAAACTACCTTTTAGTTTTTTAAATGCCTAAAAAAATTAAATTTGGCAGTAAAGTGATGGCGAACCTAAGCGAGAGTTGTTCTGATCACTCTTATTGCAAAAGTCTGATCACGGATTCAGAAGGAAGCGTTCCCCATGGTAAATTGATGACGTTTTGGGAGATATTGATATACGTATATTATTCTAAAGTATTCAAATATAGCTAAAAATGTGAACAGAGATAACTTGCAAAGTATCGATTTCGTAGAGCAAATGTCGGATGCCGAAATAGTGTCAATTGTACGGAATTCTATTTCATTTGCAGCCAAGATCATAAACTGGGTATGTCTCGTAGGAATTTATCACACCGACATCAATAAGTTGTTACAGATACTATCAGAAGAATGTAATTTTTCTCATCGAAACGTAAGATCTTTACTTCAAACAACAAAAAACACTGAACAGCATTATATTGAAAACATAGATATAGGTCAATATTTTTTTTTTTTTTTGCAATAAATTATTCGTTAATTGCATAAATTCAAGCCAACAGGCAAATATTTACAAAAAATAATATCACCCATTTTTATATATCTTCCAACATCGATGGAACACCTTCTTCAAAAAGTGGTTGACATAGTTTTTGGATAATTGCGGGATGTGTAAATAATCTAGAGAACTTTTTTTCTCCAATAAAAATATTTAAGTCCTCTAGTAAACCTAAGAACTTTAACGTGGTAACGAAGCGATTCGTTGATGATGTGTTGCAGCTCGTTACTGAAGGTCTTGACTTTCAATCAAAATCATACAAAATTAGGATACATTCATTTATTTGTGATGCTCCAGCTATGGCCGGTATAAAGCAAGTAAAAGCAGACGGTGGTTACTTTTGCAGCCAAAAATGTTTCACGAAAGGTCAACGATTCACGATAGTTAGAGGAGCAAGCAAAATAGTATACCCAGAAGTAACAGCACCATTAAGAGATGATGAAAGTTTCAGAAGGAGTTCAAATTGTCTCGGCAATACCGATGCAAATCATCATAAAGATTCTCGTTCCATTTTAGATACACTGCCAATTGATGTGATCAAACAACTGTCAATCGACAAAATGCATTTAGTTGATGAGGGTGTATGTAAAAATATTGTCTCTATACTACTAGGAAAACCGCATAATCACAAATTTATCAAGTTATCAAGTTCTAAAAGTGAAAAGTGAAATCTTCAAAAAATACTCTTGTTTAGAGTTTCAAAGGAAAATAAGACCCTTGAAATATGTACCACATTTGAAAGCATCCGAAGTTAGATTTTTCTTATTATATTCAGGAACTATAGTGCTGAGAGGACGCGTAAAATCTGATACTTACAAGAACTTCTTATGCCTTAGCCTTGCGATTTGAATTTTAACATCGAAAGTTTATTATTATGAGTTCATTGAATATGCCAATGATTTACTTTTATACTTCGTACATCAATTTTCAAAAGTGTATAGATTGGAACATATGACGTACAACATTTACAATTTGGTTCATATAGTATAGGACGCATACCATCTAGGTCCCTTAGATGAGAATTCTTGTTATAAATTTGAAGCATTCATTAAAGCTGTCAAAAGACACGTTCATTCACCAAACAGGCAACTAGAGCAAATAGTGAATAGAATAGTGAATATTTTCAATACCGCTTGAGTTCTGGTTAAGTCACGAGTTTCAGTGTTGCTTACTAGTTTAATGTAGTTTGAATTTCAGTACCGTTCAAATTCCGATTGAGCAATGAATTTTAGTATTACTTTATTTCGAGTTTTCAGTACCGCTTAAATTCTAGTTTACTAATGAATTTCAGTAACGTACTGAGTTTCTGAATCAGAACTGATAATGAACTCGCAGTTCATAATAAATTCCGATTTCCAGTACTGCACTTACAATACTTAAAAATGCTATACGGGAAGCTGTGATGTGACATCACCAAGGCAGATGCATGACTTTTAGCAGAAAGTTTTGGCGAATGTTCGATCGCTGCTTGCACCAGCTATACAATTGCTATGTACTGATGAGCGGGTGATGAGCGATTTGAAAATTTTGTGATAAAATCGCTTACTAAAGATGTGCCAAAAATATATAAAATCAACCGTAGCTGGCAACCCTATCGTTATTTTTTGAACTAAATTTCTACTGAATATTATTTGCAATTAATTTAATTTGTCATATGAGTTTTGTTTTGATTCCAGGACTGCACTGGAAGCTATAAGGCAAATTTTCAAAATTTAAGACACCAAAATTACCAAAGCTGGCAGTTCCAGCCCATTTTTCAACCAACATTATATGAAACGTGCCTTAAAGTAAGGTTCAGCTGCTGTGCGAATTTTGTCAAAATCTGGTGACTGAATCAGAATTTATAGGGCCAAAAGTGGTTGTTTTTCTTAGTGATTTATCAAGATGGCACCACTGGGACAGAATCGCCCAAATTTCAAAATCGCTTATATCAGACCTGGTCCTGCTTAAGACCAATACATTCTGTACATTTCAATTACATCTGATTATTGGGTCGTGAGTTCCCGCGAACAGAAGTTTTTGATGCTAAAAATATAGGTGAATTGGGGAAGGGAATTTCCAAAGTTTTACTTTGACTGTGACAAAGTTTTACTTTGACTTTTTTTCTTAAAAACGAAAATATTTCAAGAGAGACAATGGTTGGAAAGTTTTCACTTTCAGCGCCTGCTCTAGCTAAAAAGTTGCCAGCACGTTCTTACAAAACTACACAAGTATACAATTTAGTAGCATGAATATGCTCTGTAAGTTTTGTAATGACCTAATAGCTCTGTCAAAAGTTATCGCAATTCAAAAAATTTCAAATTTTCCCGATCTCATTTTACGCACCTAGCACATACACTCGGTTAAAACATTCCAAATTTTTATAGAATCTTTATCAAAAACATATTCAAAACTCACAAGAAGGCGTAACTACCTTAGTATCAAAAGTTTAAGTCTAGGGAATGGTTGAAGCTAGAAGGCTCAATATTGGATTGTAGTTCGGTGAATGTTTGGAAACTATTGAAAATTTCTCCCAATAAATCTCATGTTGCCTCCACATTATGGACCATCATCGACCACTACAATGGCTACAATGATGGCGACCATCACACAATGTTGGTTCTACACAGTGGGCCAATAGACTGGCCAGCCCTGATTTTTCGGTCGCGCATGATGACCCGCTTTGATGTGTGTGAAAAACCTCTCTGAAAGTCATCCTTGGCCATCGCTTTTTCCATGTTTTGCTACTGTCGGCCAGTACAACCATCGCCCGTCTGCACAATGAGCCACATGATGGCCCACAATGTGAAGGCGACATGAAAAGGAGCGTGACAACTACAGTGTTGATCTGCACATCAGTGAAAAAAAGATGCCACAGGCTTGAACTTTAATATTTTTAAAAACTCAGTCTTTTTTTTATTTCATACTTTCTTTATAAGAAACTTACAATGTTTTAGTATTAAAGAAATCACAATCAACCTAGTGTAAAGACAATTTCAATTAAAAGAGTGTTTAAGAAGTATTCGAAATTATTTATTAGATCCAGTGAAAGTAGGTACGTAGAAAGCTCGTAAATACGATAAGCGCCAAAAAGCCAGCGCCACACCAAAAAAGCAGCTCTCAACCCACTAGTGGGGCCAAAAGGGTGGTGCCGATTTAAGACTGCAAAGAGCCAGAGCTGTAACATGTACATTTCCTAGACCAACAAAGCTGGGTTTTGGAAAAATTTCCTCACATATAGTGTTCAGCTTGCACAAAGTGGAAAACGACAAATGACACTTGAATAAAATTAATTGACAGATTGCTCTAAAATGTCTTTTGAATTCGCTATAAAACATTAAAGCTATGCAATATTTCAAAAATTAAAGGTAGTTTACATTAGGTTTGCAAAATGTTTTACTAATATTTGAAGAACTTAAGGGGACGTAGCACCTTCAAATTGAAAAATAAATGTTTTTTTCAAAGGCTTGTTTTTAATTGAATAAAAAAACGTATCTTAATGAAACTTTTTACACATACTTAACTTCTTTTATACTACATTAAAAAAGTTGTTGAAAATGTTTTGTGGCCCCCTGTCGTCTGCTACATTTTTTTGGAAAATACACCAAAAAAACCTGGCGTGCATGATAACTGTCCTTAGGAAAGTCTGAAAAAACAAACAAAAACGTGGTTTTGATCAACATCAAAATGGCCTTGGAATGTACTCAAAAAAAAAATTGGTTGAAAAATAACAAAATGGCGGCGTTTTTTCGAAAATCGAGGTTTTTTTCTCCAGAAATCGGTTATAACTAAAAAAATTTAGTGCCGATTTTTTCATCCGTAGTTCATTCTGAGCATCAACATGTGCAGATTAACGTGTTAAAATTTCAGAACGATTTGCCAACTTGCAAAACGTTGTTTCGAGAAAATCGCGCTTAAAGTTAAAATTCAATATTTTTTGCAATAAATCTTACCGAAAATTAATCTGCGATACCTGGACCATACAATGTACCTTCTTCTTGCTCATACTCCTCCTCCTCCAAAGATTTTTGCTCCCTTCGAGCAGTTCTGGCCTCTTAAGATGCCTCAGTCGAGTGTTTTTCCGCCTGGTTGATTCTTGCAGCATCTCTATGTTCTGCATGTTCCAGCGCACGTTCGCTAATTGTAACTCCCATTACTTGCATTATTTTCAAGATACCTATAAATTCTTCATTAAATGCACATGCAGACTTTTCCCACAAAAAGTATGTTTGGGGTCCATATTCCAAACACAAGAATTATAGCTTTCGTTATTATTCTGCGTAAAATTGCCCAAGCAGCGCTTTAATAAATCTTTTGATGATAAGTCAGCATTAATAGGCTTTAAAATTTCTTATACCTCATCATCTAAAGGTAAAGGATGCTTGAAAATTTTTAATGCATTATCACCAGCTGCCTCCGCCTTGCGCCAGTTACACCAAGTCGTTTCTCCAACAGGACAATAACAGTGTTGAGGGTTCTCATCAGTTGAAATTTTGTGGTAATATGCTGCCCAAATTTATTTGCGCATATTTTCAACTGAATCAGGATTTCATCGTATAGCTAGGCCATAATGTGTGGCAAAATTTTTCATTAATTTTAGTATCAGTTGAACTTTTTTTGAACCGTTTTTTGGAGATTCTACACTTTTTTACAGCTATTTTTTTTTGTTTTTTTTTTGCCAAGGCTAACTGTTTTTTTGCTTCTTTTAAAGGAGATGACTCACTAATCTTTGTCTACACTTTGGGTTAAGTCGATGTAGCGATATAGCGAAGTCAACGAAAATGATAGGAAAAATGACCTTGGGGCGCTTCGCTATATACACTCACAAATTTTTTTTTTAGAATGTCAATTTTATAATATTAAAATCATGTTTTTAAAGCTCCATTCTAACATATCCAATCAAAAAACAAAAATCAACTTTTCAAAAATTTGGAGGTGCTACGTTGCCTTAAGTATAAATAACATTGGCAAAAATTCATATATATTCAATGATAATCAACATAAACCAAGCTGATTAAACTTAAAAAATTCTAGTGCACCTGAACCGCTAGAAACACTCATGTTCGAAGAACAGTAGACGAATCGTGCAGGTTTTGAGTGCATATTCCACCACATGAGCTGCTTATTACGACCAAACTGTTTCAAATGCCACGTTTTACTTTGGTCTCAAGAATGAATTATAACTCATATGGTGGAAGGTTTCAGATATTACCACTGGCATGAATTTCAACGTTTATGAGAGCAAACCACGGGTTAATTATATTCGTTATCAGTTGCTTACTTCACAAAATTTCGAAAGCAGCATCTCATATAACATCAATGAAGAAAATGTTCAGTGCCTGCAGCACTGTAACTGAAGTTGGCGTTTGGGACTGCGATCCGAAAAATTTGCAGAACTTTGGGAATTGAATCATCGGTTATTTATTTTCATTGTAAATGTTTCTGTGCTTACAGTTAGTATGAATACTAACTATAAGCATTTATTGATACAAAAGTAGCACAACCGACTCGTGCTGGCAACCTTTCGCCAGTATCAAAGACAAGAATATATCACATCTGCTTCACGTTGTAAGTAAGTTATAGGAGTATAAAGAAATTTAGGGTTTCCTGCAGCGAGTTTTTTCAAATAATTGAAAGCTTAATATTTGCTGTTTATTGTCACTAAAATATCATTACCAATTGAAAATTCTACGATAAAACCGCTTAATAAAGCCATTGCAATCAAACACAAAACCAACAATAGCTGGCAACCCTATCGTGGCTTTTCAACCAAATTTGGCCTGAATAATGTTTATAATAGGTTTCATTAATTGTATGAAATTCGTATTGACTGCACTGGAAGTTATAGGGCGAAAAGTTTTATTTTTCTGATCGAATTTTCAAAACCAAAGACACAAAAATTACCATAGCTGAAAGCACCAATCGAATTTTCCAACCAAATTTCTACCAAAATGAGCTTAAGGTAAGGTTCAGCTACTGTGTTCATGAAAATCTGGTAACTTATTCACATTTCATAGGGCAAAAAGCAGTTTTTTTCTTTGTAATTTTTCAAGATGGCACCACTGGCACAGAATTGCCTATAGTTCAAAATCGCTTCTATCAAATCTGGTCCTACTTAAGTCCAATGCATTCTGTAAATTTCAATTGTATCCGATTATATGTTCGTGAGTTCCCGTGAACATAAGTTTTTGATGCTAAAAATATAGGTTAACTGGGAAAGAGTTACCGTTCTTGTCCGACATGAAATTTCCAAAGTTTTACTTTGAACGTGTAGATAAAGCATAAGATTTGTATACAGATTGGTTTTATTGTAAGAAACGGACATTTTTTAAGATAGTGAATGGTTTGAATGTTTTCACTTCCAAATTTTTATTTTTTCAAATTTGAGACATCAAAGTTATCATAGCTGGCAGCTCCAACCGCATTTTTCAACCACATTTCTACCAAACGTGGTTTCAAGTAAGGTCCAGCTATTGTATGAATTTCGTCAAAATCGAACAATTAAATCAAAATTCATAGGGCTAAAAGCAGTTATCTATTTTAGTGATTTCTAGATGGCACCTCTGGCACAGAATCGCCCGCATTTCAAAATCACTTCTACCAGACCTGGTCCTATTTAAGACCAATACATTCTGCAAATTTCAATTCATTCTGCTTATCGGATCGTGAGTTTCCGTGAACAGAAGTTTTTGATGCTTAAAATATAGGTAAATTGGGCATGGATAACAAGGCGTGCCCGTTATACCATATCAAATTTTTTTTTGCCTATGTAAAGAAAACACAAAATTTACATATGAGTGGCTTTTTTTGACGAAATGGCATTTTTTCAAGAGAGACGATGATTTGGAGGTTTTCACTTTCAGTGCCTGCCCTAGCTACAGGGTAGCCAGCACGCTCATTAAAAGCTGCACAAATCTACAACTAAATAATACCAATATGTTCTGAAAATTGCGTAATGATTGACTGGCTCTGTCAAAAGTTACCGTAATTTAAAAATTTTCAAGTTTTCCCGTTCCCTTTTTAGGCACAAAGCGCACACATGGGTTAAAAAATTCCAAAACATTATCCGATTCACATGTAAAACACGTTCGAAATTTATTTCAACAGCTTTATTATTGCAAAAATTATTTGTGTACGGAAAAATAGGTATATTAAAAATATCACTTAAATGGCCGCCGGCGCCAAAGGGTTAAAGATTATTTGCTTTTTGAGACACCTGGCACTATTCTGCATATACACCAATATGTCCTGAAAATTTCAGTTCAATCGGATTGCGCGTTCCTGAAACTTCTTGATGATATATATATATATATATATATATATATATATATATATGTATATATATATATATATATATATATATATATATATATATGTATATATATATATATATATATATATATATATATATATATATATATATATATATATATATATATATATATATATATATATATATGTATATATATTTATATATATATATATATATATATTTATATATATATATATATATATATATATATATATATATATATATAAAGATATATATATATATATATATATATATATATCTATATATATATATATATATATATATATATCTATATATATATATATATATATATATATATATATATATATATATATATATATATATATATATGAATTTTTGGCCAAAGTGATTTTAATACTAATGTTCTTCTTCGAACATTAGTAAAAATTCAAGGGCACCTGAATGGTTGGAAATACTAATGTTCTACCCGTATTCTACCACATGTGTTTCAACCTGTTTCGAGGGCAAAACCTCTTGGATCTCACCAATGCATTGAAACTTATATGAGAAAGGTTTTGCAACTTAAAGTCTCCCACAACTGCCTCACGTCAAAATCAAATAACCCTGTCAATCTCGATTTTATCCAGTAACTTCGTCGAAAGTTACAGGGTTAGAAAAATGTTTCGGATCACTATCCGAAATATTACCAAACCTTAGAACATTTAAACATTGGTAACTTATTTTCATTGTAAATGGTCGCGACATGAGTACTGAATGAAAGCATGTGTTCAAAACAAACAATAGCTGGCAACCTTATATTGGTTTTTCAACCAGATGCTTCGTGAATATTGCCTACAAAAAAGTTCCATATACCACATGAATTTTGTTTTGATATCATGACTGTATTGGAAGCTATGGTGCAAAAACCTTTTTACTAATGTTCGAAGAAGAACATTAGTATTAAAATCACTTTGGCCAAAAATTCATATTTCTATATATATATATATATATATATATATATATATATATATATATATATATATATATATATATATATATATATATATATATATATATATATATATATATATATATATATATATATATATATATATATATATCATCAAAAAATTTCAGTGAAAAAATCTCAGGAACGCGCCATCCGATTGAGCTGAAATTTTCAGGACACATTGGTGTGTATGCAGAATAGTGCCAGGTCTCACAAAAAGTTAATAATCTTTCACCCTTTGGCGCCGGCGGCCATTTTAGTGATATTTTTAATATACCTATTATTCCGTACACAAATAACTTTTGCAAAAATAAAGTTGACGAAATAAATTTTGAACGTGTTTTACATGTGAATCGGATAATGTTTTGGAATTTTTTAACCCCATGTGTGCGCTGGGTGCCTAAAAACAGAACGGGAAAACTTGAAAATTTTTAAATTGCGATAACTTTTGACAGAGCTATTCAATCATTACGAAATGTTCAGGACATATTGGTATTATTTAGTTGTAGATTTGTGTAGCTTTTGATTAGCGTGCTGGCAACCCTGTAGCTAGGGCAGACACTGAAAGTGAAAAACTTCAAATCATCGTCTCTCTTGAAAAACTGCCGCTTCTTCAAAAAAAAGCCACTCATATGTAAATCTTGTGCTTTGTTTACATAAACAAAAAAAAAATTTGATATGGTATAGAGGGCACGCCTGGTAACCCTTGCCCAATTTACCTATATTTTTAGCATCAAAAACTTCTGTTCACGGAAACTCACGATCCAATGATCAGAATTAATTGAAATTTGCAGAATATATTGGTCCTATATAGGACCAGGTCTGATAGAAGTGATTTTGAAATGTGGCTCGTTCTGTGCCAGTGGTGCCGTCTTGAAAAATCACTAAAAAAGATAACTGCTTTTAGCCCTATAAATTCTGACTGAATCGTTCGATTTTGACGAAATTCACACAGTGGCTGAACCTTATTTAAGACCACGTTTGGTAGAAATTTGGTCGAAAAATTCGGTTAGAGCTGCCAGCTATGATAATTTTGGTGTCTTAAATTTGAAAAAATAAAAATTTGGAAGGGAAAACATTAAACCATCGAATTTCCAAAAACTGTCCGTTTCTTACAATAAAACCAATCTGTATACAAATCTTATACTTTATCTACACGTTCAAAGTAAAACTTTGGAAATTTCATGTCGGACAAGAACGGTAACCCTTTCCCACTCAACCTATATTTTTAGCATCAAAAAATTCTGTTCACGGGAACTCACGAATCAATAATCAGATACAATTGAAATTTACAGAATGCATTGGACTTAAGTAGGACCAGATTTGATAGAAGCGATTTTGAACTATAGGCAATTCTGTGCCAGTGGTGCCATCTTGAAAAATTACAAAGAAAAAAAACTGCTTTTTGCCCTATGAAATTTGAATAAGTTACTAGATTTTCATGAAATTGACACAGTAGCTGAACCTTACTCTAAACTCTGTTTGATAGAAATTTGGTTGAAAAATTCGATTGGTGCTGCCAGCTATGGTAATTTGTATGTCTTTGGATTTGAAAATTCGCTCAGGAAAATAAAACTTTTTGCCCTATAACTTCCAGTGCAGTCATGAAATCAATACGAATTTCATACAATTAATGGAACCTACTATAAACATTATTCAGGGCAAATTTGGTTTAAAAGCCTCGATAGGGTTGCCAGCTATTGTTGGTTTTGTGTTTGTTTGCAATATCTTTATTAAGCGGTTTTATCGTAGAATTTTCAATTGGTAATGATATTGTAGTGACAATAAACAGCAAATATTAAGCTTTCCATTATTTCAAAAAACTCGCTGCAGGTAATTCTAAGTTTCTTTATACTCCTATAACTTCGAATGTAATGTAACAACGTGAAGCAGATGTGATATATTTTTGGCTTTGATACTGGCGAAAGGTTGCCAGCACGAGTCGGTTGTGCTACTTTTGTAGCAATAAATGCTTACAGTTAGTATTCATACCGGAAACATTTACAACGAAAATAAATAACCGATGTTTCAATTCCCAAAGTTCTGCAAATTTTTCGGATCGGAGCCCCAAACACCACCTTCAGTTACAGTGCTGCAGGCACTGAGCATTTTCTTCATTGATGTTATATGAGATGCTGCTTTCGAAATTTTGTGAAATAAGCAACTGATAACGAATATAATTAACCCGTGTTTTGCTCTCATAAACGTTGAAATTCATGCCAGTGGTAATATCTGAAACCTTCCACCATATGAGTTATAATGCATTCTTGAGACCAAAGTAGAACGTGGCGTTTGAAACAGTTTGGCCGTAATAAGCAGCTCATGTGGTGGAATATGCACTCAAAACCTGCACGATTCTTCTACTGTTCTTCGAACATTAGTTTTTCTAGCGGTTCAGGTGCGCTAGAGTTTTTTTTTTTTAGAAAATTTTCAAATCCATGACACCATAATTACCATAGCTGGTGGCTCCAAACGAATTCTTTTACCAAATTTCCATCACACGTAGCTTAGAGTTAGGTTATGAATTTCATGAAAATCTGGTCACCGAATCATAATTCATAGGGCAAAAACTAGCTGTTTTCTTTGTAATTTTTCAAGATGGCACCATTGGCAAAGTGCTGCCAACATTTCCAAATCGCTTTTGTCAGACATGTTCTTACTTAAATCCTACATACATTCTGTGAATTTAAGATGTATCTGATTATTGGGTCGTGAGTAGGGATTCCAATCCCGAACCATATTTTCAATCCCGGGATTACGGGATTAAAAAATCTCAAATTCAAAATACAACTCAACAAAATAAGTCAAGTTTCTAGTAAACAGATTATATAATTCGCCATCATTTCAAAACTACAACAATAAGTAAGCTCAAAACTGAATAAAAAATTGCATTATTACTAATTTATATTATTGATGCAAATAAAAACAATAATTTTAATTGTCCAAAACGTTGACAGTATGAAGACAGATATTAAAAATTACATCTATTACAAATTAAACCAAAAAAATTACGACCAAAAACCACAACCAAAAACCACAACAACAAAACACAACTCTTAGAATTGAGATACATAATAAAGTAACATATAAAAAATTCGGCTAAAGTTCATTGGGTTTTTCGGAAGTAACATTGAAGCAATAGCAAAGCATCTAAGGTATCGTCTCCAAGCCTGCTTCTAAATTTATTCCCGATTTTGGACGCCGCGGAAATGGTCGTGAAATATTGGTACGCCTGCTCCAAACTATGCAAGTGCCACCACTTTCGAAAAGATTCATTTCTTTTGCAATGGTTTTAATTAGATTAGTTTCTTGCGGCATTTCATGATTGATTATTTTCATACTTTTGCAGCTCTTCTTGTAGCGTTAATTGACGACTACCTTGTTCTTCAGGGTTGCCAGGTCTTTTGGCTTGAATTACCGTACAAATGTTCAAAAATTTCCTGATTTTTACGTGTTTACCGTACACCATTACTTTGTATTTGTGTAGACCTAAATACTTGAGTTTTTGATAGAACATTCATTTTCTCCATGAATATGATTTTTTATTGGTTAATTATAATATAGTCTTATTAGGAGCCATGTTTATCATTTGGAAACTTGTAAGCAAGAAGGAAATAGAACGCGCCTACAAAAATAGTCAACCTTTTCGGTCGAAATACAAAAAAAAAATAATGATTGAGAGAGAAAACGGGGGTTTTCAGTCAAAAACTATAATTTATTCGAGGAACTATTTTATAACAAACAAAATTTATTAACATGTATTTTCCTTACTTTCTGGAGGGTTAAATTTCATACAAATGGATTCACCGATACATTCTGACGTAAATATTTTTGCATTCAGCGTTTCTAAATTCATTTTATTGCTATTTTTCATTTTGATCAAATTAAGTTTCGAAAAAATCCTTTCACAATCAGCGTTTGAATAAGACAAACAAAGAATATCTAACGCTAATTTGGACAGGACAGCAAATTCTTGTTTTCCAGCTTCATCTATAATTTTACCCAAATTATAATAAAAGCAACAAACTTCATCGTCAATCGGCAATTGTGGGAAAATCGGAAGTTTTTTCCACTCATCATCTAAGTCTTGAATATCTATTCCTTTACATATTCAGGGACAAAAGCTGCATAAGTATTTTAAGGAGAGGTATTCGTCTGTTTTTGAAACCAAGCCAAGAGTGGGCTGCAAAAACCACATTGCCTTTTCATTTCTACGCAAGCAGTCTTATCAAATTGTGTGCGATTCCGGATAAAACTTTGATTCTCCTGATCGAAGTCGGCTACTAAATTTTGATATTTAATATGCCGCAAATACTCTTCCACAGAATGAGGAAGATAAGATTTGGCTAAGTGGAGAAATCTTTCGTTCATAGAAGGATCTATAGTAAAAGTTGACAATAATCAGCACTATAGGTATCTCTGTAAATCAGCACTATATCTCTGTTGAAACCCGTGAAGATAACTTAAAATTTTTCGGAAAATAAGCTGACGGAATGTTTCCGTCACAGCTGTTAGCAAAGTTAGGCACAATTTTTGACAAATTCTAAAATGCTAAGGGTGCAACTAAACAAAGTATACGAAACTGCAAATGCGTAACATTCAAGAAGATCAGGTAATAGAAGTTGGCACAAACATACATAAAATCAGCCACTTATAGAAAAAGCCAAAATTACCGTACGGTAATAGTTTATTACCTTTAACCGTACGACGCTTGAAATTACTGTACAAATACGGTAATTACCGTACACCTGGCAGCCCTAGTTCTGATTCAATATGGGTATCTACTGGGTTCTCTTCATTTCTTTGGCTACCAAGCATAGGGTTCAGCATCTAGATCATTGAAGTATTTTTACTAATGTTCGAAGAACATTAGTATTAAAATCGATTCGGCCAAAAATTCATATTTCCATATATATATATATATATATATATATATATATATATATATATATATATATATATATATATATATATATATATATATATATATATATATATATATATATATATATATATATATATATATATATATATCATCAAAAAATTTCAGTGAGATAATCTCGGGAACGCGCCATCCGATTGAGCTGAAACTTTCAGGATACATTGGTGTATATGCAGAATAGGTCCAGGTCTCTTTAAATGTCAGTTATTGTTAACCTTTTGGCGCCGGCGGCCATTTAAGTGATATTTTTAATATACCTATTATTTCGTGCACAAATAATTTTCGCAAAAATAAAGTTAACGAAATAAATTTCGAACGTGTTTTACATATGAATCAGATAATGCTTTGGAATTTTTTAACCCTATGTGTGCGCTGGGTGTCTAAAAAGAGGACAGGAAAATTTGAAAATTTTTAAATTGCGATAACTTTTGACAGAGCTATTCAATCATTACGAAATTTTTAGGACATATTGGTATTATTTAGTTGTAGATCTGTGTAGCTTTAAATGAGCGTGCTGGCAACAATGTAGCTAGGGCAGGCACTGAAAGTGAAAACCTCCAAATCATTGTCTCTCTTGAAAAAATGCCGTTTCTTCAAAAAAAAGCCACTCATATGTAAATCTTATACTTTGTTTACATATTAAAAAAAAAAAAAGATTCGGTATAACGGGCACGCCTGGTAACCCTTGCCCAATTTACCTATATTTTAAGCATCAAAAACTTCTGTTCACGGAAACTCACGATCCAATGAGCAGAATTAATTGAAATTTGCAGAATGTATTGGCCTTAAATAGGACCAAGTCTGATAGAAGTGATTTTGAAATGCGGGCGATTCTGTGCCATCTTGAAAAACCACTAAAAAAGATAACAATTTTTTGCCCTATAAACTCTGATTGAATCGTTCGATTTTGACGAAACTTACACAATTGCTGGACCTTACTTTAACCCACGTTTGGTAGAAATTTGGTCGAAAAATTCGGTTGGAGTTGCCAGCTATGATAATTTTGGTGTCTTCATTTTGAAAAAAAAAATTTGGAAGTGAAAACATTCAAACCATCGAATATTCAAAAAAATGTCCGTTTCTTACAATAAAACCAATCTGTATATAAATCTTATGTTTTATCTACACGTTCAAAATAAAACTTTGGAAATTTCATGTCGGACAAGAACGGTAACCCTCTCCCAGTTAAACTATATTTTAAGCATCAAAAACTTCTGTTCACGGAAACTCACGAGCCAATAATCAGATACAGCTAAAATTTACAGAATGCGTTGGACTTAAGTAAGACCAGATTTGATAGAAGCGATTTTGAATTGTGGGCAAGGCTGTGCCAGTGGTGCCATCTTGAAAAATTACAAAGAAAAAACTCTAGCGCACCTGAACCGCTAGAAACACTAATGTTCGAAGAACAGTAGAAGAATCGTGCAGGTTTTGAGTGCATAATCCACCACATGAGCTGCTTCTTACGGCTAAACTGTTTCAAACGCCACGTTCTACTTTGGTCTCAAGAATGCATTATAACTCATATGGTGGAAGGTTTCAGATATTACCACTGGCATGAATTTCAACGTTTATGAGAGCAAAACACGGGTTAATTATATTCGTTATCAGTTGCTTATTTCACAAAATTTCGAAAGCAGCAACTCATATAACATCAATGAAGTGTTCAGTGCTCATATAACATCAATGAATGTTCAGTGCTTGCAGCACTGTAACTGAAGTTGGTGTTTGGGACTGCGATCCGAAAAATTTGCAGAATTTTGGGAATTGAAATATTGGTTATTTATTTTCATTGTAAATGTTTCCGGTATGAATACTTACTGTAAGCATTTATTGATACAAAAGTAGCACAACCGACTCGTGCTGGCAACCTTTCGCCAGTATCAAAGCCAAAAATATATCACATCTGCTTTACGTTGTTATATTACATTCGAAGTTATAGGAGTATAAAGAAATTTAGGATTACCTGCAGCAATTTTTTTCAAATAATGGAAAGCTTAATATTTGCTGTTTATTGTTACTACAGTATCATTACCAATTGAAAATTCTACGATAAAACCGCTTAATAAAGATATTGCAAGCAAACACAAAACCAACAATAGCTGGCAACCCTATCGTCGCTTTTCAACCAAATTTGGCCTGAATAATGCTTACAATAGGTTCTATTAATTGTATGAAATTCGTATTGATTTCATGACTGCACTGGAAGTTATAGGGCAAAAAGTTTTATTTACCTGAGCGAATTTTCAAATTCAAAGACACCAAAATTACCATAGCTGGCAGCACCAATCGAATTTTTCAACCAAATTTCTATCAAACAAAGTTTAAAGTAAGGTTCAGCTACTGTGTCAATTTCATGAAAATCTGGTAACTAATTCACATTTCATAGGGCAAAAAGCAGTTTTTTTTCTTTGTAATTTTTCAAGATGGCACCACTGGCACAGAGTTGCCCACAATTCAAAATCGCTTCTATCAGACCTGGTCCTACTTAAGTCCAATGCATTCTGTAAATTTTAAATGGTATCTGATTATTGATTCGTGAGTTCCCGTGAACAGAAGTTTTTGATGCTAAAAATATAGGTTGACTGGGAAAGGGTTACCGTTCTTGCCCGACATGAAATTTCCAAAGTTTTACTTTGAACGTGTAGATAAAGCATAAGATTTGTATACAGATTGGTTTTATTGTAAGAAACGGACAGTTTTTGGAAATTCGATGGTTTAATGTTTTCACTTCCAAATTTTTATTTTTTCAAATTTAAGACACCAAAATTATCATAGCTGGCAGCTCTAACCGAATTTTTCGACCAAACTTCTACCAAACGTGGTCTTAAATAAGGTTCAGCTACTGTGTGAATTTCGCCAAAATCGAACGATTCAATCAGAATTTATAGGGCTAAAAGCAGTTATCTCTTTTAGTGATTTTTCAAGATGGCACCACTGGCACAGAATCACCCGCATTTCAAAATCACTTCTATCAGACCTGGTCCTATATAGGACCAATACATTCTGCAAATTTCAATTAATTCTGCTCATTGGATCGTGAGTTTCCGTGAACAGAAGTTTTTGATGCTAAAAATATAGGTAAATTGGGCAAGGGTTACCAGGCGTGCCCGTTATACCATATCTTTGTTTTTTTTTTTGGTTATGTAAACAAAGCACAAGATTTACATATGAGTGGCTTTTCTTTGAAGAAGCGGCTGTTTTTCAAGAGAGACGATGATTTGAAGGTTTTCACTTTCAGTGCCTGCCCTAGCTACAGGGTTGCCAGCACGCTCATTTAAAGCTTCACAAATCTACAACTAAATAATACCAATATGTCCTAAAAATTTCGTAATGATTGAATAGCTCTGTCAAAAGTTATCGCAATTTAAAAATTTTCAAGTTTTCCCGTTCTGTTTTTAGGCACCCAGCGCACACATGGGGTTAAAAAATTCCAAAACATTATCCGATTCACATGTAAAACACGTTCAAAATTTATTTCGTCAACTTTATTTTTGCAAAACTTATTTGTGTACGGAATAATAGGTATATTAAAAATATCACTAAAATGGCCGCCGGCGCCAAAGGGTTAAAGATTATTAACTTTTTGTGAGACCTGGCACTATTCTGCATATACACCAATGTGTCCTGAAAATTTCAGCTCAATCGGATGGCGCGTTCCTGAGATTTTTTCACTGAAATTTTTTGATGATATACATATATATATATATATATATATATATATATATATATATATATATATATATATATATATATATATATATATATATATATATATATATATATATATATATATATATATATATATATATATATATATATATATATATATATATATATATATATATATATATATATATATATATATATATATATATATATATATATATATATATATATATATATATATATATATATATATATATATATATATATATATATATATATATATATATATATATATATATATATATATATATATATATATATATATATATATATATATATATATATATATATATATATATATAGAAATATGAATTTTTGGCCAAAGTGATTTTAATACTAATGTTCTTCTTTGAACATTAGTAAAAAACTGCTTTTTGCCCTTTGAAATGTGAATTAATTACCAGATTTTCATGAAATTGGCACAGTAGCTAAACCTAACTCCAATCTCTGTTTGGTGGAAATTTGGTTGAAAAATTTGATTGGTGCTACCAGCTATGGTAATTTATGTGTCTTTGGTTTTGAAAATGCGCTCAGGAAAATAAAACTTTTTGCACTATAACTTCCAGTGCAGTCATGAAATCAATACGAATTTCATACAATTAATGAAACCTGTCATAAATATTATTCAGGCCAAATTTGGTGGAAAAGCCACGATAGGGTTGCCAGCTATTGTTGGTTTTGTGTTTAATTGCAATATCTTTATTAAGCGGTTTTATCGTAGAATTTTCAATTGGTAATGATATTGTAGTGACAATAAACAGCAAATATTAAGCTTTCGATTATTTGAAAAAACTCGCTGCAGGTAACTCTAAATTTCTTTATACTCCTTTAACTTCGAATGTAATATAACAACGTGAAGCAGATGTGATATATTCTTGGCTTTGATACTGGCAGAAGGTTGCCAGCAAGAGTCGGTTGTGCTACTTTTGTATCAATTAACGCTTACAGTTAGTACTCACACCGGAAACATTTACAATTAAAATAAATAATCAATGTTGCAATTCGCAAAGTTCTGCAAATTTTTCGGATCGCAGCCCCAAACACCAACTTCAGTTACAGTGCTGCAGGCACTGAGCATTTTCTTCATTGATGTTATATGAGATGCTGCTTTCAAAATTATGTGAAATAAGCAACTGATAACGAATATAATTAACCCGTGTTTTGCTCTCATAAACGTTGAAATTCATGCCAGTGGTAATATCTGAAACCTTCCACCATATGAGTTATAATGCATTCTTGAGACGAAAGTAATACGTGGCATTTGAAACAGTTTGGTCGTAATAAGCAGCACATGTGGTGGAATATGCACTCAAAACCTGCACGATTCTTCTACTGTTCTTCGAACATTAGTGTTTCTAGCGGTTCAGGTGCGCTAGAGTTTTTTTTTAATATTTGCGTTGCTTGGTTTCAAAAATAGAGATTTTATTTCACTTGGTAAATTTTCGCTGGTACAATGTGGATTCTGGAGATAGCTTAGCATGCCAGATAGCTCGGTACACTGACGCTCTTTTATTCGGTCCAATATTGCAATTTTCATAGCATTCAGAAGAATAGACAGTTTTTCTCCTAACAGCCTAAATACAAATCTTGATGAAGTATTAGCAATGCATAAATTTGCAAGTCTGCGACTAAAGGCCGTCACAGCCAATTTTACAGGGAGTAAAACTTCAATAATTTTCTGAATCGAATCAAACTCTGTTGCTTCTAATTGCTCTGAATATTGCAGGCCTATTAATGTATACTATTTTGCAAAATGGGAAACTATTCGAGCATTGTCAAGAGACTATTTCATCTTGTTTTACAATCCGTTTAAAGGAGACAGTTAAATGCTTTGCTCGGATCCGACATAGTTTTAAAGATCGTTATCATTTTTCGTTGGAGCTTTTTTAAAATATAAAACTACCTTACAAACTTTCTTTATGCATGCGCTGATGTCATTCGTCAGATCTAGCGTGTCTTGCAGGCGACCGGGTTCAACGTAGTTAGGTGATTCAGGACCATCTAAATCTTCGTCGTCGTCGTTCAGACTATCGGCTGCTTCATCAACTCTTTAATCTGGAATGGACCTCATATTATAGCGAACATCGCAAACTGCCAAGTGGATGCTATGCGCCAAACAAATATGTTGCTCTGTACCAACTAGTCTGCCTACTTTTCGCATTTCGTTTGACCCATCAGTTACGATGGTAACAATGTCTTTTCCTAGAGAAACATTAAACTCATATCTAGGTAGTTTCCAGTTGTCATTGATATTCTTACTCGCACCAAGCTCCAGTAAGAATTTACTAAGTAGATGTTTATATTTATATTGCGCCTATTTGCAGTCAAGGACCATTCATCAAACATCAAACTGAACCGTTCACCTGAGATACTAGCCTGTTATATCTTATTTTTTATTATTTTCTCTATCCTGCTTGCATAGCCAACACCCTTTTTTTGATTGTTGTTAAGGATTTTGGTAAATCTGTGTATGCATTCGCTAGTATTAATTTCCTCAAATCATTCGATGTAACGAGTGCACTAAATGCGAAACAGTCCATACTTATTTATTTACAAACCCCTTTGTATTCTCTTGTTAACTGTTACATCGGTTTGTTTTGCTCTATTCTTTACGCATTTTGATGTGAGTTAATTGTTTTCTCATAAATATGGATTCTATTTGCACTTTTCGAGTCTTGCTGTAACTTGATTGCCGATAATGCTTGACTCCCGGCCCCGAAATCCCAGCCAATGTCTGATCCCGAAAATCCCAGGATTAGAAATCATCAATCCCGGGATTTTTGGGACCAGAAATTGGCCGGGATCCCGGGATCCCGGGTTAAATTTGTTAAAACTCATTCGGCCAACGTTGAAGAGAAGAAGGAATGCAATAGAGGGATAATTCTATTTTCTGATGCCTAAAATATAGGTAAATTGGAGGATATGAAGTTTCAAAATTTTTGCCTTGGTTGTAAAAACAAAGCATAAGATATCTATATGAGCTACAGCTTGGTAACATAAATATGTTCTTTAAATTTCGTAATGATCGGATAATCTCATTTTAGGCGCCTAGCACACACATAGGGCTGAAAATTTCAAAAATATTACCATATTCACATTTTAAACACATTGAACATTTATTTTATTAACCTTATTTTTGCTAAAGTTGTCTTAGGCAACAAATACAGAATAAAAGGTATATTGAAAATATCACTAAAGTGGCCGCGGGCGCCAAAGGTTAACCCTTTGACATTTTAACCCTATTAACATTTTGTGAAAGCTGGCACTATTCTGCAAATACATCAATGTATAATTTCAGTTCAATCGGATGGCGCGTTCCTGAGAATTTTTCACCGAAAGTTTTTTAGGATATATATTTATATATACATATATAAATATATATATATATATATATATATATATATATATATATATATATATATATATATATATATATATATATATATATATATATATGTATATACTTATATAGATTTATATATATATATATATATATATATATATATATATATATATGTATATACTTATATAGATTTTTATATATATATATATATATATATATGTATATATATATATATATATATATATATATATATATATATATATATATATATATATATATATATATATATACTATGAGCATCAAAAGTGAATGCACACCTTCCAAATTTGTTTTTGAGCTTCTGATTGAGGAATATGAAACTTATATTCGTTAAAAACAATATACTAAAAAATCACTTCCATATATTCACTAACAAAAAATTAACAGAACAACAAAAACAAAAAGTCAATGAAATACGAGTCAAAAGTAAGTGCACACTTCATATAATAAAAATTCAGATAATAATTTAAAGAAGAACTAGTATATGGTTTTGTTGAATTAAAAGACGTCTATGTCGTATGACTGATCGGTAAAGACTCTTTATTACATTCTAGATCATTGCCACAGAATTGTCATAGCATTGCCAGGTAATAGTTTTAAATATGATGGCATATTACAACATGCCCTCGTTTAAGGTAATCTTATATTAGTGATTCTATTGAACTAGTGCTTCGAACTTAGTACTTAAGGGGCTCAACCAGTGTAACAGCAAAAAAATAAGGCGATTTTCGGGTATTTTTTAAATAAAAAGTTCTGCACTGATTGTTTTGAAATTTTCTGAGTATATTGATACATAATTACAGTATATTTACAATTTTTTTCAAATGAAAATCTTCTATTTTCTTTTACATATGCACTATCTCTCAGAGGACAACAAAAAAAAAGTTTCCGCACTGCTGCCCTTGTTGCGGTATTTACAGTGCCTGAAATAAAATCAAACAAAAAAGGCGTTAAAGTAGATAATATCACCTATTGATTGAAGCAGATATGTGGGAAAAAAATTAAATCCAAAAAAATTATGCAGCTTTGAAAATTTTTTTTACAATTTAGCTTAAATATCTAATGGTATTTTCCTTAGCAAATTAACAGTTTTCATTCGACTAAAATATCGGAGGTTCATTCAATGCAAAAATGAATACTTAAAACAACAAAACAAGATTTGAGTCGACTGGATAATTATTTTTCAAGTTACAGTGGCAGCAAATTTAGAAAACGCTATTTTGAGAAAAACCCGTTTAAAGAAAAAAATACTGATCTCACATTTATAAAACGATAAATATCATACCTAATCCTAATCTGCTATCCCAGGCCCATATAATTCACCTTCCTCTTCTTCAAAAAGCTGCTGTTGGTTTGCTGCAGCTCTCCTTCGAGCTGTACGAGCCTCTTGTGTGGCTGCCTCATGCCGGTACTCTGCTATGCGAAGCCTCATTTCGTCTCGTTGATCGGCATAATTACTTGCTGCATGTCCGATCGTCACTCCCATGACACTGAATATCTTTAGGATGGATGAAAATCCATCATTGAATATTACAGTAGCAAGGTAATTCGCTATTTAAACTGTTTCTAAGCCGCTATGAAGGTGCTTCGGAGCAAAATGCCAGAGCAAGCCATTGCAACTCTCGTTGTTGTTCTGGGTGTTATTCCCTTGACATCTATCGAGCAACTCACGTCTACTCAAGTCTTCGTATATTGGCTTAAGAATTTTTTGAACCTTTGGGTCAATTGGAAAATAATCATGCTTGAACTTTCGCATATTCTGTCCCTGAGCCTCAGCAACACGATAAGCACACCAGCTTTCAGCACCTTCTGGGCAGTTTCCATGGTTTGGATTTTTATCACTAGAACTCAAATGATAGAATGTAGCCCAGATTTCTTTTTCCATTTCATCAACATTATCTTTGTGGAAAGTATCACTAGATTTCTCACTAATTTTCACTAATGTTCAATTCGCGATAGCCCGTTGCGCTCTATACAAAGTTTACGAGGGAACTAAATAAATCGTTCAATTTAAAAACGTTAACCTGCTTCAAAAGAAGTAATATCAGCAACAGTTTACAAACAATTTCACAGGTAACCATCTACGGACATGAATTGTTGTATTCAAATGCCGGTGGGAGGGTCCCTAGCTTCATAATAATACCCACAAGGCTGTCAAAGCCCAAGCAATGACTCAGGTAGAAACAGGCTTACATGACTCGACTCACGCGTTTTGTAAATACTCCGAAACTGTTTCAGTCACGTATCTGAAATTTTAGTATGTTTTTCTTAAAGGTATAGACAATCGAAAAATACAAAAAAAAAACTTTTGATTTCTTGAAAGTTTCACACTGGTTGAGCCCCTTAAAACTACGAATTCTATGTCTTAAAAAAAAATCAAAATATAGTTTATCAACATTAATTCAAAATTCTCAGAATACGTTTAATTTCATGATTACTTCCAATAAATTTAAATCAAATTCTGTTAAACTTCTTTTCCACTTCTTAGAACAATACCTTCACTTGGTGGCATACTTAATAATTCTCTTACATTGAAGCTGTCATTGGCGCCTCCGAACTCGTCAATGAATTCATTATTAGCATTATTCCTCTTCAATCTTGTGAATACTCTTTCTTTTTACTAATGTTCGAAGAACATTAGTATTAAACTCGTTTCGCCGAAAATTCATATTTCTTTATATATACATATACATATATATATATATATATATATATATATATATATATATATATATATATATATATATATATATATATATATATATAAATATATATATATAAATATATATAAATATATATATATATATATATATATATGTATATATATATATATATATATATATATATATATATATATATATATTTATATAAATATATATATATATATATATATATATATATATATATATATATATATATATATATATATATATATATATATATATATATTTATATATATATATATATATATATATATATATATATATATATATATATATATATATATATATATATATATATATATATATATGTATATATATATAGATATATATATATATATATATATATATATATATATATATATATATATATATATATAGCAAAATGATCAAAGGAGATAATCTCTGGAGTGGCTGATCCGATTGAGCTGAAATTTTCGGAGGACATAGATGTATATAACAGGTAGGTCCAGAACTTGCTAAAATTCAGATATCTTAAATCTTTTGGTGTCGGCGGGCATTTTAGTGAACTTTCAGGTACTCCTATATTTCCAAACAAATTTTTGTTAAAAAAAAGTATTAGGAATAAAAACTTATTATGTTTTTAGTTTGCTTATGATAAAGAACTGGAAATTTTGAACCTTGTGTAGGCGCTGAGTGCCTAAAAGTAGGCAAGGATTTATTTTCAAATTTCGATTTGTCATAACTTCTAAGAGTACGGACAAGACGGAGCGACGAAAGCGTCCAGTCAAGCAACGCGCCAAAATCGGTCCTATGCTTTCAAATGGAAGTGGCCATGTCGAAGCAGCGACCAAAGAGTCAAAATTTGATAGTAGCGACGACATCGATTCGAACCGATTTCGTTGCTCTACTGCTCGCAGCGGTAATGTATATTGTTGTTGCAAAATGTGTTTCAATGGCATACAGTAAGTAGACGAATTGCGTTAATGGGTTTTTCGTGGTAATTCGAAATTTTGGGTACATTTTTTATGATTGAACGGTGCAGAATTGCACACAGTCAATTAGATCTCTATCGGTGATTAGGAAAATTTCATGATTTATATATATCAGCAGTCTATTGATTTCAGTTTGGTGTATTGTGGTGAGAAAAACTCTTCATCCGATACTGAAGAACTCATTATTTCGACTGCCACTGTAAAATTTCGTTTACAATTTCGCGTCTCGTCGCGTCTACATCAACACAATTCAATGCGCTGTTCGATGCTTGATTCGAGTCTATGCTCGACTCGACACTCTCGTCGCTGCGTCTTGTCCGTACCCTAAGAAAAGCAATGAATTATCGTGAAATTTTCAGAGCGTATTGATGTAGACTAGAATTTAACACACATGGGCTTTTGAGACGGTGTGGGCCACTCTGTAGCTACAGCCGGCTCCTGAAAAAAATATTTCAAACCTTCGAGTCTTTTGAAAAATTTGTGATTTTTGAAAACTAATTAGAATTATTGATAAATTTTGGCTTTTGTCCACCAAGTCAAATAAACATTTTCAAAATTCCGCGGTAAACAAGAACGACAACCCGTGATCAAATTACCTCAATTTCCAGCACTCAAAACTTCTGTGTACGAGAACTGACGATCGGATAATGCGAGCAATATGAAATTTACAGTACATGTTGAAATTTGCTAGGACTAGGTCTGATAGAAGTGATTTCGGAAAACGAGCAACACTGTGGCAGTGGTGTCATTTGTAATAATCGCTGAGAAAAAAACTGGTTTTTGGCCTACAGCTTCCGATTTAGCCACCGGATTTCGACAAAATTCACGCAGTAAGTGAACTTTACTCTAAAGTAGATGTCGTAGAAATTTGGTTGAAAAATTAGTATAAGGTCGCCAACTATGGCAATTTTTGTCGTAAAAAGGGCATCAAATTAATACCATCTACACAGACTTCAGCAAGGCCTTTGATCGGGTTGATCATGATATTCTTCGAATCAAACTACAGAAATTTGGCATCTCGGGTCTTTTATTAAACTGGTTAGACTCTTATCTTCGAAATAGGACGCAGTACGTTAAGTTTCAGGGTATCCTATCCAAAAAAATCGAAGTTTTATTAGGTGTTCCACAAGGTAGTCACTTGGGGCCTCTTTTATTCAATATTTTCGTTTCGGATCTTTCTGAAGTTTTATCAGACATCCCTCACCTTTTTTATGCAGATGATCTGAAAATGTACCACACAATTAAATCGAAATCTGACTCAGTTTTCCTTCAATCGAAACTGCTTTCTCTTGAGCAGTGGTGCAAACAAAATAATCTCGACATTAATGTCAGTAAATGTCAAGTCATTAGTTTTTCCCGCAAAACCAGTAATATAAATTTTGATTACCGCCTCAATAATGTTACAATCAATAATGTTGACAATGTCATCGACCTCGGGTTTACTTTGGATAAAAAGCTGCGTTTTAATTTACACTATGACAAAGTCTTAAGCAAGGCTAATAAGCAGCTTGGATTTATCAAAAGACGTGCGAAGGAATTCAAAAACCTATGGGTCACGAAGTCCTTATACATAGCTCTAGTTCGGCCATTGCTCGAATATGCATGTATTGTCTGGCACCCTACCTTTGATGTCCATAGCGATAGGCTCGAATCGGTGCAGAAGCAGTTCTTGCTATTTGCGTTGAGAGATCTGTATAATCCTTATGAATTTGAAAATCTACCTTCATACAGATACAGGCTAAGTCTCTTAAATCTATCAAGTCTATCTTCGCGGAGGATAGTCATATGCTCCTGCTTTACTTTTGACGTTATTAGGGGCTTAATCAATGTTGTGTCCCTGTCCAATAAGATCACCTTCAACGAATCAGTAAGGCAGACGAGGCACACACGTTTACTGAATGAATACCGACACCACACATTTTACGCCAACAATGAGCCAATCAATAGATGTTGCAAAATATTCAATAGCTTCGCAAAATACTATTCCCCTACCATTTCCAGACCTAGGTTTGAAACTGCTCTGACTAAGGTGCTCACGTCATGAATGCCCTATCCAATTCCCTACTAAAGATGGTTATATATTTTTAAATTTCTTCCATTGTTGTTAATTATACAAATTTATATAAATTGTTAGATATTAATTGTAAGTGTTTTGTACGCCTTGTTTGGTTGAAATAAATAATAATAATAAATTTGCTCAGCACAATAAAGGTTTTTTCCCTATAACTTCCGATGCAGTAAAGAAATTCGCGTGATAAGTAGATCTTGCTGCATATCTAGTTTTGTAGGAATTTTGTTGAAAAATCGTGAAAGGGTTGCCAGCTATGATGAATTTCGTAATTTGTTTTTATATCTTTATCGAGCGATGTTGTCATAAAATTTCCAAATGGGAATGATCCTGCAATGACAATTAACAACAAATATTTACTTTTCAAAAATTTAAAAAGTTTGGACGTTGGTAACTTTAAAATTATATACACTCCCATAAATTACAGCGCCGCCATTCATTCGAAACGAAATTCATAGGGTGGGTTTAACACAACGTGAAGCAGCTATGGTGCTAGCACATGATTGCCAGCACCGGACAATGTCGTAAATATCACACCAACAGGTGCTTCCATTTTGTATTCATGAGCAAAGCATTTACAATAAAATAAGCAACCGACATTTAAATTTTCCGAGTTTTGGAAATTTTTCGGATGGCAGCCCCAGACATAGTTTAATCGCTGAAACTTTCGATGTTATCCTTCGATGAAAACGAAATTCAAAGGATAGGCTGATTAAGTACGAGGATGTAGTGGTAAACTGATTGCTGCTGTGTTGGATAAATGTTGCCAGCACTGAGCATTTTCATCATTTGTGTAATAGGAAATACTGTCAGAAAATGATATTTGTTCCTTTGAGTAACAAATAGTTGATATGATACTACAAAGAAGTGTATAACGTCTTCACACATTTTTAAATCTCTCAAGGACAATTTCGTCGAAAATTAGTTTTCCAGCGGTTCTGATGCCCTAGACTTTTCTATATTTGAATCCGGATTTTTACTAGCTATTAATTCATTTCCAATTGAATTTCTTCCTATTAAATCAATTGTTTTGTCTAAGAAAATATGTTTCGTATTTCTTCTAAAAATATTCCCATCTTCCGTCTTCACATTATATGATCTTGGTTCTTTATCATTATGTAATTTTTTAAAATACTCTAAATTTCCCACTTTTAAACTAATTGAATTTCGTTTATTTACATCATACTTGGCTTTTACATTTTGTTGTTTTTTTATTAATTCACTACGATGTCTTATGTGATTTACCTGCAAAGGACCGATATTTTCTTTAAGAGCAGGAATTTTCGTTCTTAGGTTTCATCAAAAGTTCAGCTGGTGAATAATCCCCTATCTTAGTACTCCGAAGATTTAATAATGCGATATATAGATCATCACTAGAGCTGCGACATTTTTGAAGTAAATTTTTGATGGTCTGAATTGATCTTTCAACCAATCCATTAGATTGTGCGAAAAATGGACTTGAAGTATTATGCTGTATATCCCATTCAGTTAAAAATTTTGCAAATTCTATTGAGAAGAACGGTGGACCATTATCTGAAATTAGTTTTGACGGAATTGCAAATCTTGCAAAAATAAATTTTAGATCAAAGTTTTATCAGCTCAACGAATTTAGAATAGTAATCTACTACCAACAAATATTTATCTTTTTCAAAATCAAATAAGTCTATTGCTATGATTTCCCATGACTTTGAAGGTACTGGATGTGGAAGTAGTTTTTCATTCGGTTTATTTTTTCTATATTGTTGACACCAGTGACAACAATTTACATATTTTTCTATATCATTATTCATGTTAGGCCAGTAAATGTTATTTCGTGCCCTAATCTTCATTTTTTCACTTCCTGGATGACCCTCATGCAAAATTTTTAACATATGTTCTCTCATTTTGTAAGGTATTATGATATTAGATCCTTTCAATAGTAGATTCTTATGAAATGAAAGCTCATGACAAATTTTCCAATATGGCATTAGGTTTTCATTAACTTTAAATTTATTTCTTGGCCACCCATTGGTTTTCAGTTCTTTGACTTTCTGCAGTACCTCACCCTCTTGAACATGCTTTTCTATTTCCTTTTGTTTCCTATCGGAAACCGACAAACTTTTTCTTAGTAGTCCTACATGGATTTCAATATTTTTATCAAATTCTGATTCTTTTTTATATGGCAAAGCTGCTCTAGATAATGTATCTGCAATTATAAGTTCCTTTCCTGGTTTATAGACTACTATTAACTTATAATCTTGTAAAGCGAGCATCATTTGCTGTAAAAAACCAGGAATATCACCTAGTGATTTCTTAAAAATTGTGATTAAAGGTTTGTGGTCTGTTTCCACCACTACTTCGCGACCATTAACGTACTCATGGAATTTCGTGACGGCAAATACAATACCATATAATTCCTTTTCTATTTGGGCATATCTTTCTTGAGTTGATGTTAAAAATTTCGAAGCAAAAGCAATCGGACGTTTGTTTTGCAATAAAACTGCCCCAACAGCACTCTTTGGTGCATCAGTCGATATGACTACTGGCTCTTTCTCACTGTAATAAGCTGAACTCAACGGAGATGCTATTCATTGTTTTAGTTTTTTAAAATATTACTCTTGGGTTTTTGACATATGATGATATAATTTTTAACAAATTTCGTAATGGTTCAGTTTCCCGAGATAAATTTCCTATGTACTGCCCCAAATAATTTAACATGCCCAGGAATCTATGTACATCCGACATAAATTTCGGGGACGGCATGTCCTGAATCGCTTCAACTTTTGATAAGTTGGGAGTCATACCATGATTATAAAATATATGTCCAAAGTATTTCACTTCTGTAACTCCCAGTTTGCACTTATCTTTGTTAAATTTTCAATTGACTGACCTGGATCTTTCTAAAAGTTTTTCCAATCGTTCATTATGTTCCGCCAGTGTTTTGCCCCACACTAGTAAATCATCAATGTAAACAATAGGTGCGTTTTTTTGCTCCTCTATCCAGCGGAGAGTAGAGTAGACGCATTGAAAACAACAACACTCCTACACCAGTGAATTCACTAGTACAGAAATTCTATGCCTCATTTGTAGTTCACGTGTTGAAGTGTAGAATGTGCTGATAGAAAAAAGAAAAGCTCATGAGTTGTATTTTTTTCTGTGAGGTGGCTTTCGGTTTTTCATGGTTATGTTGAATGTTTTGGTAGTTAGGAAATTAGAAAAAGCCCTCATAATGTGTAGAAAGTTAAAAGAATTAATTTTCTGTTAGTTTTTTTCTATTTTCTATCGATTGTGGTAGTGTATACTCGTTATTTTCTCCCTTTTTTCAGCTGTTTTCGGTAAAACTGGACTTGATGCCCCACACAGCTGTTACATGAATTTCGCCGATAGATGTCGGGCTAATATGTTTGTGTTTTTGTGGTTGTGCGTTTGCTTTTGGGGCTTCTTTTCTTTCTTTTTTTTCTTTTTCTTAATTGTTTTATCTTCTTTTATATTTTTATGTATAATTTTGTCTGTTTTTCCTCAATTTTTCACCCCTTCTACCACTTTTTCGCCCTCTGGTGGTGGGATTTCCCGGGTGTGGGGCATCAAGTCCAGTTTACCCGCTATTTTCTGTCACCACAGCGAATACCGCAACCTATGTCAGTCTTAGCGAAAGCACTGCTGTTTTATACTAGATCGTTGTTTTTGCGGCATAGTTGTACTCTGCTCTGTATCGGAGCAAAAAAAAGCACCTAATGATGTTCAAGTCGTTAAAAATTTCTACCATGGTACGATGAAATATTTCCGGTGCCACGTTTAGTCCGTATGGCATTCTAAGAAATTTATATCTACCAAAAGGTTTATTGAATGTACACAATTTTGCACTTTCATCATCCAAAATCCACTACTAGCATCTAAAACTGAAAAATATTTCGCTCCAGACAATTTTAATTTGATCAAATCTATGTTCGGAATAGGGTAATGCGAACGCAATAAGTTCTACAATTAAAAACGAAATCATTGAATGTCTGTTCTTTCTTCTGACGACATAAGCATTTATATCTTTCAAAGATTTAATATTTTTCGGTTCAAAATGCTTTCTAGACTTGTCAACAACATTAGCCAACTTATTGTCCTCCTCACCTTTTATGGTTTTGTAGAGATGTACGCCTTGTTTACCAATGCTATGTAGAAAAAGTGCTATTTTCCGTTCTTCTGTCGTTTTTCCGAGATCCCCAGCAGTAAGAAAAATTTTATACCTCTGTATCCAATTTTTCCAAGCAACCTCCATGTTACTGTCATTGAAGTTCAATTTCGACGGCAGACTTGACGACTTGACAATTTCACTTAAATTTCACTGATATTTACTGAACAAATTTTTCTTGAATTTTGCTCTGACTTTTTTTAGTTTTGAGATTTTCGTTCGACTTTATCTTCTGACACCATGTTGAATTAAAAGACGTCTATGTCGTATGACTGATCAGTGAAGACTCTTTATTACATTCTAGATCATTGTCACAGAATTGTCATAGTATTGCCAGGTAAAAGTTTTAAATATGATTGCATATTACAACAGATTTGACCGCCTTTTACCGTTAAAACAGCTTCCAGTCTTCTTGGTATGAATTCTGATAATTTTCTGGTTAATTCTGTTGGTATATTATCCCATTGTTCGTTGAGAGCATTTTTCAAACTTTTCTTGCTTGTGATTAGACGTTGCTGAATTTTCCTATCTAAATAATCCCATAAACGTTTGAAGGGATAATCCAATAACTTGGGAGCTCTATAAAGCAACCACAACCTTACTAAATAGGAATTGTGCTTAGGATCGTTATCTTCTTGGAAGATCCACGTCCTAGGCAAATTCCAATTTCGCAACACTGTCAGCCATATTTCGCTGCAAAATATTGAGATAGCCTTGCTAATCTATTGTAATATCAATAAATTCTAGGTTTACAACTCCCGATGCTGCCATACACCCCCAAACCATAACAAATCCTCCGCCATGACTGTACCGGAAAAATTTGTTCATGGAACTTAGTATTTTTAGTTCGCCAAAGTTTTTTATTTGTTTTTTAGTTAAATTGCTTAAGTTTACTAATTACTCAAAGTTTTTCTATAAAATTTACTCTCATCAGAGAATAAAACATTCTTCCAAAAATTATAAGTACAGTTTTCATATTTTTTAGTATAATTTTTGCATTTTTTCTTAGTCGCTTTAGAAAAAAACGGCTTCCTTTGTTGTGCTCTGCCATCTATCCCATGTTTATTCAATATTCTTCGAACGGTGGAGGCTGAAACGGATTGACTGTGTGTCGCGGAATAAATTTCAGCGATTTTTGCTGCACTTGAACGTGGATTCCCCTTAACTTCTTTCGCTATACTTCTTATTTCTTTTCTATTTAATTTCTCTGGCCGTCCAGTTCTTTTAAAATTGTCCAATATTTTGAATTTATTGTATTTGTCAATAATTTTTCTAACTGCACTGTGTGGTCTTTTTACCATTTTTCCAATTTCCCGTAAACTTTTACCTTCACAATGCAAATTCACTATAATTTTCCGTGTTTCTGGCTCAGTTTCTTACCCCATTTTCACACATTTCTTCTAGCACGTTTTAAATCAAACTAACTCTTTCGAAAATGGCTTTACCAAGAATTTTGGCGATTGCTTTTGGTGACTTTGTTTACAGCTAGAATCTAGCAACTTTTGAACACGTGTGCACTTACTTTTGATTTTACTTTTGATATTACTCAATCAAAAATATTTTTCAATCGGTAATTTTTTTTACTGAAGCTGAAAAACAAATTTGATAGGTGTATATATATGCTAACAGTGTATATATAAATACATATACATAAATGTATATATATATATATATATATATATATATATATATATATATATATATATATATATATATATATATATATATATATATATATATACAAGTATGTACAAAGTGATTTTAATACTAATGTTCTTCTTCGAACATTAGTAAAAAAGTATTTATATTGCAACATTGTCTCCAAACAAGTTAATACATGTTGTTCATCTGTTTTCCAAACCCAGGATACCTTTAAAAAAAAAATGTTGCCATTACTTTCCCAAAATCACTTGCCCTGAAGGTGTTCCTTGAACCAATGAAAGGAGAAGAAGTCATTGGGAGCTAGATATGGAGAATAGGGTGGATGTTCAAGCAGCGCTCGAATCCAATTTCTTGAATTGCACTCATTGCAACTGCAGTCTTGTGAACTGGTGCATTGTCGTGATGAAGCAGCACTCCGGCTCGCAGTTTGTCGCGTCTTTTTTCCTCAATTAAGTCCCGGAATCTTCTTATTTGGTCTGCGAAGGAAAAGCCTATATAGTGGCTTCCTTTTCCAAATATTTTACCATAATAATTCCTTCAGCGTCCCAAATAACTCATGCCATAACCTTGCCCACCGAGCTCGACACTTTGAATTCCTGCGGCATCAGTGAAGGGGGTCGCTTCCACGTCATCGATTGCTGTTTGGCTTCTGGATCACAATGGTGGATCCAGGTCTCGTGCATGTTTACGAAAAGTGACAAAAACTTTTCCAGATCTGCCTGGAGCTTTTCGAAATTTGTCCTCGAAATGTCGATTCGTTTCTCTTTTTGCACGCCGGCTGACATTCTCGGTCCCCAACGCGCAGAGAACTTCTGCATATGTTATTTATGGGCAACAATTCTTGAAAAACTCTCATATGAGATCCCTGTGATCTCAGCTACATGTCTGATGGTCACTCTTTGATCTATCAACGCAGTATCTTAAGCTTTTTTTACATTGTCTTCATTGACGGACGTCGATGGACGTCCTTCGCGGTATTTATTTTCAGTGGATGCTCTTCTCATCTCAAACTCCTTGGCCCAGAGTGCAACGGTGAAATATGGAGCAGCAGAGTCCCCCATAGTGTTTCCACCAAGTCGCTGTCTATGTCTTTGGTAGATATTTTTTTTCAAACACAGGTACTTAATGACAACTATAATATCGTATATATATATATATATATATATATATATATATATATATATATATATATATATATATATATATATATATATATATATATATATATATATGTATATATATATATATAGATAGTGACGAGCACATGTGAATACATATCAATCAAATTTGACTTAAAATACTTGTAAAATCCTTCAAAATACATTCATCGATTTGAAATTTTTCCAGTTGAATCTTAATTAATATTTATGTGAAACAAATAAAAAACAAAACTATAACTTATAAGCTCAGTCTAGTGTAACGGGTTCCTTATTCCGAATTTTAATTTCAATATCATTTTTCAAGGCCATAATAGCAACAATGCTTTGTTGGAATTTTCGGACCGAGCTCAAAGGCGCACACCGAATAGTATTTCCTCGGTCGGTCCGATAATTCATATTTGCGCTGTGAGCAAATCAATTAGTCAAGGCAAGTTGCCAACGGTAATGCCTTGATGAAGTTTCGAACCGAGCCCCAAATTTGCACAATGCATGTCGATTCCCAATTTCGGACCGAGAATTTTTGTCTGCTTTATGCGCATATTTCTATTAGCGCAAAGCGGTTCCACAACAACAATGCATTGTTGTCGAATTCGGTCCGAGAATTTTGTTTACTTGATGAACATCTTTTTACTAATGTTCGAAGAACATTAGTATTAAAATCGCTTCGCCGAAAATTCGTCATATATATATATATATATATCAGCAAAATGATTAAGAGAGATAATCTCTGGAGTTGCCTATCCGATTGAGTTGAAATTTTCGGAGAACATAGATGTAAATAACAGGTAGGTCCATGACTTGCTAGATTTCAGATATCTTAAACCTTTTGGCGGCGGCGGGCATTTAAGTGAATTTTCAGGTACACCTATATTTCCAAGCAGTGTAAATTTTTGTTAAAAAAAAGTACTAGGAATGAAAGCTTGTTATGTTTGTAGTTTGTCTATGATAAAGAATTGAAAATGTTGGGCCAGGTGTAGGCGCTGAGTGCCTAAAAGTAGGCAAGGATTTTTTTTCAAATTTCGATTTATCGTAACTTCTAAGAAAAACAATGGATCATCGTGAAATTTGCAGAGCGTATTGACGTAAACTAGAATTTAACACACATGGACTTTCAAGACTGTGCGGGCAACTCTGTAGCTACAGCAGGCTCCTGAAAACAAATCCTTCAAATCATCGAGTCTCCTGAAAAATTTTTGATTTTTGAAAATAAATTCAAGTTGTTGACAAATTTTGACCTTTGTCCACCAAGTCAAATAAAAATTTCAAAAATTCCGCGGTAAACAAGAACGGCAACCGGTGATCAAATTACCTCTATTTTCAGCACCCAAAACTTCTGTTCACGAGAACTGACAATCGGATTATGCGATCAATATGAAATTTACAGAACATGTTGGTATTCATTAGGACCAGGTCTGATAGAAGCGATTTTTCAATACGGGCAATACTGTGGTAGTGGTGCCATATGGAAAAATCACTGAGAAAAAAAACTGGTTTTTGGCCTATAGCTTCCGATTTAGCCACCAGATTTTAACGAAATTCAAGCAGTAGGTGAACCTTACTCTAAGATAGATTTCATAGAAATTTGGTTGAAAAATTAGTATATGGACGCTAGCTACGGCAATTTTGGTCTCTTAAATATTGTAAATTTGCTCAGGAAAATAAAGGTTTTTCCCTATAACTTCCGATGCAGTGATGAAATCAAAACGAAATTCGTGTGAAAAGCATATCTTGTTGCGTTTCTAATTCTGTGGAAATTTTGTTGAAAAACCGTGAAAGAGTTGCCAGCTATGATGAATTTTGTAATTTATTGACATTTCTTTATCGAACGATATTGTCATAAAATTTCCAAGTGGGAATGATCCTGCAATGACAAATAACATCAAATATTTACGTTTCAAAAATTTAAAAAGTTTGGACGATGGTAACCCTAAAATTTAATTCACTCCTATAACTTACGGCACAGACATTCAATCGAAACGAAATTCATAGGGTGGGTTTAACACAACGTGAAGCAGCCATGGTGCTAGCACATGATTGCCAGCACCGGACAATTTCGTAAATATCGCACCAACAGATGCTTCCATTTTCTATTCATAAGCAAAGCATTTACAATAAAATAAGCAACCGATATTTAAATATTCCGAGCTTTGGAAATTTTATTGTTTGTTACTTGAACCTATAACCGAGTTTATTAGTTTATTCATCTGCATCATTCCCCTTCTATGGTAAGCATGATTTATGACAAACGACTTCGATTATATAAAAGCATTAAAACATCATATAAAAGCAAAGCATTCAAAGTTATATATCTATATGCTTTTAGAATCGTCAAAAATTGGTGCAACTGCACCAAGTTTTTTTATATAATGTTATTTTATTTGAATAAAGCTCTTTGCCCTATAGCCTCCAGTACAGTCTTGTATCATAACGAAATTCATATGACAAATTTAAATTATTGTAGACAATATTCAGTATAAATCTATTTTGAAAAACAATGATAGGGTTGCCAGCTATGCTTGTTTTTGTATTTTTTGAAATAGCTTTAGTAAGCGATTTTATCATAAAATTTTCAAATCGTAGTGGTCTTGTAGTGAAAGTACACACCAAATACTAAGATCTAGAAAATTTGAAAGCTCTTGCGAATGGTAACCCTAAATTTCTTTGTATCCCTATTACTTCCAATGCAGTGATCGGATCAACACGAAATTCGCAGAGCAGGTTGACTTCAACGTGAGGCAGATAGGACTGCTAGCACGAGGTGTTTTTGTTATTTTGGTACCAATAAATGCTTGCATTAAGTATTCACATCGCGAATATACAATATATAACAATATATATGACAATACGTACAATATATAATATATAAGACAATAACAACAGTATAACAACAATATATAACAATACACTCAAAATCTGCACAAATCCTCTACTGTTTTTCGAACATTAGTATTTCTAGCGGTTCTGATGCGCTAGAGTTTTTTAATTAGCTCGAAGCGGATCGGCAACAGCAGTGCCTTGTTGTCAATTTCGGACCGAGCTCAAATGTAAAGACATTTGTGCATTGCTTAGTTCGGTCCGAGAATGCCATCATGGCATTGTTGTTGCAGAAACGCATAACGGGTTGTATGACTGCGAGTGGAAAAGTGGCTGGCTGAGCTCGAACAATGAGGGCTTGAGTCAGTCGAGTGACGAACGTGACCAAAGTTGGTCGAGGTAGCAGCGGGGCGTGTGTGGCCGTCATCAGTGTTAAAGGGCCGTGTGTCCCCACGAATTTTATTGAATTCCGTTCGAACACATATTAGCGTGCGGGAATAAATTCGAGAGTGGAGACGAAACCTTCAAAGAACCCGTTTACTTTCGACTGTTTCAATCTCAATTTGCGATAGTTTGTTAGTTTCTTGCAAATGTAATAAAATGAAATAAAATTCGTCCAACATTATCGATTCGTGCCGAAGCGCTGTCAAAACTCAACTCGGACGGATTCGTCGATTTTATTGGGATCGGAGAGGGTTCTCGAATGGTCTCTTGCGCAGAAAGGGTGGGGTCCGGAAAACTTGTAAGTTGTGCTAACGTTAATTGGCGGTTGCTTTTCATTTTTCCCTGGAAAAGTAAACTTCCAAACCGGAAAAAAAGGATCGCACAATCATTCAGTCAGATACGCGGTAATACGGAGCTTTGCGGAGAAATGCAGCGGCTCGAGTTGAAGAATGGCGAAAAGTGTGTTTGGTCCAGTTTGATCGTGCATTATGAAAATTTGCTTGTGTAATGCGCGGTAATACGGAGCTTTGCGGAGAAATGCAGATGCTCGAGTTGAAAAATGGCGAAAAGTGTGTTTGGTCCAGTTTGATCGTGCATTATGAAAATTTGCTTGTGTAATACGCGGTGATAAGGAGCTTGCGGGGAATTGCGGCGGTCGAGGTGGAAAAATGTATTTTTCATAGTGCAGAGTTGCCTGGTGATTGTTCGTATAATAGTTTCCTGGTGATTCCCAACATTTGACAGCACCACATCGATCTATCCTACGACTCTATGAAATAAGTATGTATCTTAAAACGAATCTACTAGATTTATTGTTTAGAAATGCCATTGCTAATCGAAAAAAAAGGGTACATTGGACAAATGATCATTGAAACAATTTATAGTGCTATTAAGAAATGAAAGAAAAATTGTAAAAAGAAAAAAATAATATTAATTTGTATATGGTTTTCAATTGCAAAAATAGAAATCCAAATATTCTAAATGATTTCTAATATTTTATAAAGTTTTTTTGTTATTTCCCACATTCTGCTTCGTTATCAAATCGGGTTTTTGAAAGGAAAAAAAAAACATAAAGATATATTGAGTGATATGCATGCATTATAGAGTCATTTGAAAGAATCGTGATTTTTACTATGAGTTTTGAAAATGTGCATTGCAGAAATATCTTAATTACAAACAAAAAAATAGGGGAAAAGAAGTACAGTTGCTTTATAAGCTTATTTGAATTTACCTATGATGTTGAACTAAAAATGGAAAGCATCTTACAGATTTAGTAGATATTAGATAACAAGGCTACTCTGTCCGATACTAGGAGTATAACCATATAACCAAATACGCATTTGTTTAGTTGTGTTCCGCCTTATTGAAAGAATTCATTTCTCTTAAGTTCGAAACAAAAGAAAAAAAAAAAAAAAGATAAAAAAAAAAAATATGAATATTCCAGTAACTACCGGGATATGTACGTACATATTAGCAGGTACTTGAATCGTGTGTAACTTGCGCGCACGCTGTATATGGTACATTGTAAAAACATAATTTTTCTTGTAATACTCAAATCGAAAGCCTGAATTAATTGAAACTAATGATATTATATTGCAGTAGCTCTAGAATTTATAGAATAAAACAAGATGCTTTGGGGTAGATAATCCTGTTTTTTTTCTTGGCGTGAGAGTGGTGGTGTGGACTTCTTATATGCTTCTTTTAGGGGTGGTTGTAGTGAAGGAGAGAAAAGGTAAGTACATGGCAAATTCCTAACGATCTTGTGATTGTGTTTCAGGTGGCGAGCTCTCGATGGTCGCGCACGCTTTTCTTGTCCGGTTTTCGCGATTCCTTCATTAAATTCGGTCGGGGTTTTTTTTCTTTGTGGGCCTTCTTGATGTTACTCGGGATTGCTCCATCCGTTAACTCTCAGCGTTCGCAGCGTCGCGCGTACTCTTTCTTTTTTTTTATTTACTTTCCGGCAACGGCCACCAATCCGCGATCCCTCGCGTGCGTACTTAAACGGGCCGCGTGTATTGGCTTCGTGGGAAGCTCCAAGACCTTTCTTGGTGGCCTTAATTTTTTTTTGTTGTTCGGCCCTGGTGATCGTCGTGTCCCAGTGGTTAATATGGTACCCCTGGTCAGGGTCAGCCTGCACGGCTCTTACTGGACTTTAATGTCCAGTATACGATCGCGGTTATTTTTTCTTTCGGCGTTTTCTCCGTCCTATAGGCACATGAATAAAAATGTGATGATTGATGGGACACGTGACAGGGAAAAGAACTCCCCCACTTCTCCCGAACAGAGCTAGAGGCAGCCAGCATGTGCCGACTTCCTTGTCACGTGAGAGTCGTAGCTACTCCGAGTGGCTGAGTCCTGCACGGACAAATGACTCGTTTCCCTTTGATGGTCATTCGAGACCATCACCATTTTCATACCCTAAGTCAAATAAATCATTACAAATGGCGCCCAACGTGGGGCCCGAATTGCTCGTAAGAGTCCTTAAGGTTCGCTCGAAGAGATTCGAGTTTAGAACTACAGACTTCGGTCTTCGCCTTATATGGGTCCCCACACTTTTTTTGAAGTGAAACCGACTTATGCTCATTAGAGCATAACTCCTACTAGCTGAACGCGTTAAAACTCCCGGTCGGTTGTCACTCCTGCAGATCTACTTTATGTGGTATTATCCCACCAGTTCTTCCCATTACCTATCTGCAGCCCCTTTTAGAAGCTGCCCATTAAACATTTCATTAACTTTCAATAACAGACTCTCGTTTTTGTATCTCGTCTTAGGCCTTAAGCCTGAAGGCAGTTTGTTTTCCAGTTCTGCGAAATCTGCTATATCGGCAACCAGCCATTTAGTTCAGTCCAGCCTGCGGAAGCAGATGTCGCCTTCCTTCCTGTTGAACGAGTAGTCTTGTGATATAAATTCTGTCTTCGTAGGTGGTTAGCCTTTACTGGGGCTTTGGTCAGCGAAGGGCAAACCATCTGCGAAATCTGCTATCTGGCAACCAGCTAGTTAGTACGTCCAGGATTTTGCTCTTTGTTGCTTGAAGTCCTAGTATCGGTAATACTACTTCAATCTCACTCGTATTCATTGTTCAAATTCAAAATATCGCTCGTCTGATTCGGGAATTGTCGAGAGTCACCACCTGAAAGAAGATGAAAGCCATGTACAATCCCTTTAGAATGGAAACTTATCTTTTGAAATTTTTAGTCATTTTTAATCCAGCACACGGTACTTGAGTATAACTTACACCGTGCTTTGGGTGATTAAAGTAGTTTACCAGTAGTTTTCAGTAAAGTCAGTAAAAGTCCATTCCATTTTCGTTTCCATTCGTAATAGAATTCTTAGTATCAAGATTCGTTTGAATTACATGTTACATTTCTCTAATATTTTCTCGGAATAATTATCGAATCTTTAAATCTGTTTCCTCTTGTTTTCATATAAGGGAGTCTAGCACCGCCGCTCTCGCAAAAAGAAAAAAACACAGTCCAAGTTAAATTCGTTTAAGCAAACTCACTTGATATAACCTGATCTATTGAACCTAGGGGATATCACTCTCGGAACACTTTTTGTTGATAGTTCTCAATAATCAACTTTCACTGATCCTATAGGGATTACGGGAAAGTTTCTTTAAGCTATTGCACACTAAAGATTTATTATATCTTATCCATAATACTTAGGATTAAGTATTACTTAGTTGTTAAGCTTCTGTAATCTTTTAATTCAACTTTCCAACATGCCGTTCGAAAGAACGCCACCGCCACAGGCGGCGAAAGATTTTGAAGATGGCAGCCATGAGAGCTGTGCCATCTGCCAACAGGCGTATCAGCTAGGCGATCGCTTGTTGCTTACCGGATGTGACCACAAGTACCACGAGGAGTGCCTCCAAGGTTACTTGACACAGTCCACCGCATGTCCATTATGCCGCAGAGAAGTTAAGGTGGAGGACTTGCGTGGGCCCAATTTTCGTGCCGAAACCAATAGGCGACTGAAGCAAGGCGCAGTGCCTAAGGGCCACCGACCCGTAACTCGGTCACACAAAACCAGACCTCTGGACGGAGAACCAAACGTTTCAGAGCCACCCCTGTTGAATTCTCTCGGGGAAGCAGACGACGCTGCATCAGCTCTTCCGACCGATCCCAAGACATTAAAATCTGATAAGGAAATCGGAGAGCTTAAGAGCCACATGAGTCAGATGTTGCAGACCATGAGAAATCTGCAGCAACAGATGCACACACTGGCACTCTCTAGTCCAGGTGCTACACCCCGAACTTCACCAGGAGGACCTCGTTTAGATGGTTCAGTGAGACGCTCTGAGAGGGGAACGTCTACTCCAGCATTGCCGGGGAGAGTTCGCTCCTCACATTCACGAGATGTTAGGCCTTCAGACCACCTGGCTGCAAACAGGTCCCAACAGGGTATATTAGAGCCGATGGTTCCCAGGAACCCTCGTGCTTATCGAAATAGAGGACTTGCTTCAGATCGAGTCACCACCATCATGGCAGGGTGGAATTTAAAGTTCAGTGGGGAATCTGGGAGTATTCCCGTAGAGAAGTTTTTATACAGGGTGACGGCCCTAACACATCAGACTTTACAGGGAGATTTTGGTGCCCTTTGCCAACACATTGACGGTTTGTTGATGGGGGAAGCGGAGGAGTGGTACTGGCAATACCATCAAGAAGTCAGGAGAGTGGAATGGGTAGGATTTTGCGAAGACATTCGACGTGAGTTTAGAGATTTCGCTTCTAGTCGCGAAATCACCAACAAGATCCGAAGGCGTCGCCAGAAGGCTGGCGAGTCATTTGACGACTTTTATAGGGATCTGCGGCGAATGTCTAGTGCTCTTCCGATGCCATTATCAGACCACGATCTGTTGGACATTGTGCAGGGCAATATGTTGCCGGAACTACAATGGCAATTAGTAGACAAACATTTCGCCAGCACACAGCAGCTTCGGGAGCACGTAAAGCGACGTGAACGTTTAGCTCAAGCTTTAGGGCAACCTGAGAGAGTCTTTGGTACTCGCCGTCATCTGGCGGCTCTCTCGGATCCTGGACTGTCTGGTGATGAAGATCAGTTGTCACGCGAAGTTTCTGAGGTCGCTCGCAGTACGATATGCTGGAATTGTCGTCAGCCAGGACATTTATATGTGGATTGCCTGCAAGAGCGCAAAATTTTCTGCTACGGTTGTGGAGCAGAAAACGTCTATAAGCCGCACTGTGAAACTTGCCAGCAAAAAAACCGGCTGGCCGGAGCAGCTCCCAACACCCAGAAGCTCTCCGGAACGAAACCATGGCCTCGGCAGTACCCCAAACCGTAACAGTTCCATCCTCTTTATCTGATGCCAGCGTACCCTCTCCAGCTTCGACAAATGTTATCCCTAGTGCCACTCTTGCGACTCCCACCATCGCAAACAACTTACCGTTTTTTTCTAATAATCCGGACGCGAGGAATCTAAACAGTTCTACGAGGGAGCCGGAGCGGGTCTCCGATGTCAGCCCAATTCCCCGTTACCTGCAACCTTTTCATGTTCGCGTCAGGGAATACAAAAACGCACGTCAGCGTATTTTTGATAGTGAGGAAATCTCTCACGTGAAAAGAACGAAGAGATCCACACTTCGTTTACGTAATTTCTGGCGGCGTATAAAAAAACAAAGGAGCCAGTACTGCTCAGCTACCGTAGTGGATAAACCCACAGGTGATCTACGGCCCTACGCCCAGGTTACATTGTTCGGCGATGAGAAAGCCAGTGGATTGATAGACACGGGAGCGAGTGTTAGTTGTCTGGCGGCTGACTTGGCGAAGAGAATCATTGCTGACTCTCGGCACCGTTTGGAGAAGTTGCATGTGAGCCTAAGGACCGCGGATGGCACCAAACACTCAGCCGTCGGACGCATCACAGGCTCCATCCAATTTCGAGGGCGTACAAAAACTATGGAGTTCTTGGTAATGCCTTCGCTAAGTCAGGACCTTTATTTGGGAGTTGACTTTGTGCGCTTGTTTAATTTGGCCACTGACTTGTTCGATCCGTGCCCACGTTCTCAGGAACTGTCCTTGTCTACTTTATCACCTGTCAATTGTCATCACTTATCTCCAGAGCAGCAAGAAGAACTAGACTCAGTCATTGCGAGATTTCCATCGTTCGCGAAGGAAGGGTTGGGACGCACAACACTCACTTCACACGTGATTGATGTGGGCCCCAACAAACCCATCAAGCAACGGCACTTCGCCGTCTCACCTGCAATAGAAAAATTATTATATGCAGAGGTTGACCGAATGCTGAGTCTAGGTGTAATCAAGGAATCGCAGAGCAGCTGGTCTTCTCCTGTGACTTTAGTCGTCAAACCAGGGAAGGTCAGGATGTGCCTGGATGCTAGAAAGGTCAACCAGGTGACGGTGAAGGACGCTTATCCTTTGCCTCTGATCGATGGTATACTAAGTCGACTACCACCTGCAAAATACATAAGTAGCCTAGACTTAAAGGACGCCTTTTGGCAAATACCACTCGATAAGGACTCACAGGATAAGACGGCCTTCACTGTTCCTGGTCGACCCCTCTATCAGTTCGTGACCATGCCATTTGGCTTGTGTAACGCGCCGCAAACCATGCAACGGCTGATGGATAGAGCGATTCCAGCACATCTCAAGCACCAAGTATTCATTTATCTAGATGACCTGCTCTTGATTACGGAAACCTTTCAAGAACACCTTGCATTACTCAAGGAAGTTGCACACCACCTTCGTGCTGCCGGACTGACCATAAATGTGGAGAAGAGCAAGTTCCTGATGAAAGAGGTGAAATATCTCGGACACATAATCGGTCATGGGACTGTGCGCACAGATCCCGCTAAAATCCAAGCCATAAAGGAATTCCCAATTCCTCGGACCGTCAGACAGTTGCGTCGCTTCCTAGGGATTTGTGGCTGGTATCGGAGATTCGTTCCCGCTTTTTCGGCTATATCTGCACCCTTGACTAACATGCTATCCAGTAAGAAAAGATTTGAATGGACTGATGAGAGTTTAGGCGCTTTTCATGCTTTGAAGCAGTGCCTTATTTCTGCTCCGGTGCTACATAGTCCGGACTTCGCTAAACCCTTTGCGATACACTGTGACGCAAGTCAATACGGCGTGGGGGCCGTTCTGATGCAAAAGCTGGAAGATGGAAGTGAAGTACCTATAGCGTATATGTCTCAAAAACTAAATTCCGCTCAGCGCAATTACACGGTGACTGAACAAGAATGTCTAGCTGCTGTACTAGCTATCAAGAAGTTTCGAGCATACATCGAGGGACAGGAATTTGAAGTTATTACTGACCATGCATCTCTGAAGTGGTTGATGAACCTGCAAGACTTGCACGGGAGACTCGCCAGATGGGCATTGAAATTACAGGGCTTCAAATTCACCATAACGCATCGAAAAGGGAGCCAAAATGTGGTACCAGACGCGCTCTCCCGCGTTCACACACCAGAGGCTTGTGACACCATCCACGAGATCTCGGATCTCGTCGAAATCGATCTGGAATCACCTCATTTCAAATCGAAGGCATACTTGGAGTTGATCGACAGAATCGTATCAAACGCGGCCACACTTCCTGATCTAAAGGTGAACGATGGGTATGTCTACAGACGCTGTCAACATTCCACTGGGGATCCCATCCAAGAAAGGGACAGTTGGAAGTTATGGGTTCCTAGCGAACTTACTGCTAATTTAATCATGCGAGCCCATGACCCACCCACAAGTGCGCATGGAGGCATCGGCAAGACTCTGCGACGATTGCAGACACATTTCTTTTGGCCCAAAATGGCTTCACAGGTCAAGGATTATGTTCTGGCATGTGACGCTTGCCGGATGAACAAAGCGCCAAATCACATCCTGAGACCACCCATGGGGAAGGCAGTCACTAGTGACAGAATTTTTCAGCGTCTGTACATAGACCTATTGGGCCCTTACCCCAGATCTAAGGAAGGTAACAATGGGATACTAGTGGTAATGGATCATTTGTCGAAGTTTACCTTCGTGGAGCCTTTGAAGAAAAGCACCGCAGCCCAGGTGTGTGAATACGTGGAGAAGCGTGTCTTCCACGTTTTTGGTGTCCCTGAAGTGATTGTTACGGACAACGGAGTTCAATTCCGTTCTCACGTGTTCAATTCCCTGCTCGAAACATATGGCATACAGCATCAATATACGGCAGTGTACTCACCCCAAGCTAATGCATCAGAACGAGTCAACCGTTCGTTGGTGGCAGCTATTCGAACTTATGTAGCACCTTCCCAACGCGATTGGGATAAAAAGCTGTCGGAAATTAATTCGGCACTATGTACATCTCACCACTCTTCTACAGGATTCAGCCCTTACTATTTAGTATTTGGTCAGCACATGGCCAGACATGGAAGTTTTTACAAGCTGCTTCGTCAACTGGATCTGTTACAGGAGCCCACTGCAGAACTGCCCCCTCATTCCCGTCAAGAATTGGTTCGACAGCAAGCGCAAAGACAACTAGACCTGGCATACCAGTCTCAGGCCAAATATTATAATCTACGCACTCGACCCACACAATTCAACCCTGGAGACCTCGTGTTCGTGCGGAATTTTGCCCAAAGCAAGGCCACGGAGCATTACAACTCCAAATTGGACCACAAATTTAAAAAGGCCAAAGTAGTAGCTCGGCTGGGTACCTCCCGATATCTCCTACAGCATCCTGACGGAAAAGCTATGGGGGTGTTTCAAGGCAAGGACATTCGACATTGAGCCTCAAGCCATACCCTCACCCCCAGGAGTCAGCACGGTTTCTTTCGCGCACCAACGTGCCTAAGCTAAACCTGGCTTCAGTCAACTCAGCTGCAAATGAGAAAACGCCACCTGGCTTCAGTCAACTCAGCTGCAAATGAGAAAACGCCGCCTGGCTTCAGTCAACTCAGCTGCAAATGAGAAAACGCCACCTGGCTTCAGTCAACTCAGCTGCAAATGAGAAAACGCCACCTGGCTTCAGTCAACTCAGCTGCAAATGAGAAAACGCCACCTGGCTTCAGTCAACTCAGCTGCAAATGAGAAAACGCCGCCTGGCTTCAGTCAACTCAGCTGCAAATGAGAAAACGCCACCTGGCTTCAGTCAACTCAGCTGCAAATGAGAAAACGCCACCTGGCTTCAGTCAACTCAGCTGCAAATGAGAAAACGCCACCTGGCTTCAGTCAACTCAGCTGCAAATGAGAAAACGCCACCTGGCTTCAGTCAACTCTGCTGCATATGAGAAAACGCCACCTGGCTTCAGTCAACTCAGCTGCAAATGAGAAAACGCCGCCTGGCTTCAGTCAACTCAGCTGCAAATGAGTACCCGACGGGTTCCTTGGCCCACTCAGCTATAATGAAGTTACCTTTCCCTGTTCTCAAGAGTTCGCTCGTGCTTCTTACGCCCGTCCGTTGCAACAGAGAGGACGCAGATCATTTCGACGTGTCATATTCATGTCTTACCATGGCGAAACATTTTATGGCGTCCCGTACTTCGGCGAGTAAAGCAATAACAAGGTTCTTCTGTTCTTTCCGCGCAGTATTCCTTGCCGAAAGAACTGTTTGTGTAACGGGTTCCTTATTCCGAATTTTAATTTCAATATCATTTTTCAAGGCCATAATAGCAACAATGCTTTGTTGGAATTTTCGGACCGAGCTCAAAGGCGCACACCGAATAGTATTTCCTCGGTCAGTCCGATAATTCATATTTGCGCTGTGAGCAAATCAATTAGTCAAGGCAAGTTGCCAACGGTAATGCCTTGATGAAGTTTCGAACCGAGCCCCAAATTTGCACAATGCATGTCGATTCCCAATTTCGGACCGAGAATTTTTGTCTGCTTTATGCGCATATTTCTATTAGCGCAAAGCGGTTCCACAACAACAATGCATTGTTGTCGAATTCGGTCCGAGAATTTTGTTTACTTGATGAACATCTTTTTTTAATTAGCTCGAAGCGGATCGGCAACAGCAGTGCCTTGTTGTCAATTTCGGACCGAGCTCAAATGTAAAGACATTTGTGCATTGCTTAGTTCGGTCGGAGAATGCCATCATGGCATTGTTGTTGCAGAAACGCATAACGGGTTGTATGACTGCGAGTGGAAAAGTGGCTGGCTGAGCTCGAACAATGAGGGCTTGAGTCAGTCGAGTGACGAACGTGACCAAAGTTGGTCGAGGTAGCAGCGGGGCGTGTGTGGCCGTCATCAGTGTTAAAGAGCCGTGTGTCCCCACGAATTTTATTGAATTCCGTTCGAACACATATTAGCGTGCGGGAATAAATTCGAGAGTGGAGACGAAACCTTCAAAGAACCCGTTTACTTTCGACTGTTTCAATCTCAATTTGCGATAGTTTGTTAGTTTCTTGCAAATGTAATAAAATGAAATAAAATTCGTCCAACATTATCGATTCGTGCCGAAGCGCTGTCAAAACTCAACTCGGACGGATTCGTCGATTTTATTGGGATCGGAGAGGGTTCTCGAATGGTCTCTTGCGCAGAAAGGGTGGGGTCCGGAAAACTTGTAAGTTGTGCTAACGTTAATTGGCGGTTGCTTTTCATTTTTCCCTGGAAAAGTAAACTTCCAAACCGGAAAAAAAGGATCGCACAATCATTCAGTCAGATACGCGGTAATACGGAGCTTTGCGGAGAAATGCAGCGGCTCGAGTTGAAGAATGGCGAAAAGTGTGTTTGGTCCAGTTTGATCGTGCATTATGAAAATTTGCTTGTGTAATGCGCGGTAATACGGAGCTTTGCGGAGAAATGCAGATGCTCGAGTTGAAAAATGGCGAAAAGTGTGTTTGGTCCAGTTTGATCGTGCATTATGAAAATTTGCTTGTGTAATACGCGGTGATAAGGAGCTTGCGGGGAATTGCGGCGGTCGAGGTGGAAAAATGTATTTTTCATAGTGCAGAGTTGCCTGGTGATTGTTCGTATAATAGTTTCCTGGTGATTCCCAACATTTGACAGCACCACATCGATCTATCCTACGACTCTATGAAATAAGTATGTATCTTAAAACGAATCTACTAGATTTATTGTTTAGAAATGCCATTGCTAATCGAAAAAAAAGGGTACATTGGACAAATGATCATTGAAACAATTTATAGTGCTATTAAGAAATGAAAGAAAAATTGTAAAAAGAAAAAAATAATATTAATTTGTATATGGTTTTCAATTGCAAAAATAGAAATCCAAATATTCTAAATGATTTCTAATATTTTATAAAGTTTTTTTGTTATTTCCCACATTCTGCTTCGTTATCAAATCGGGTTTTTGAAAGGAAAAAAAAAACATAAAGATATATTGAGTGATATGCATGCATTATAGAGTCATTTGAAAGAATCGTGATTTTTACTATGAGTTTTGAAAATGTGCATTGCAGAAATATCTTAATTACAAACAAAAAAATAGGGGAAAAGAAGTACAGTTGCT
>OZ022263.1:114607131-114712131 GCA_963978885.1 Nemotelus pantherinus | reverse complement strand
GACTGTATTGATCTTGAAAAGTACCAAGTCTGATAGAAGTAATTTTGAAATGCGGGCGATTCTGTGCCAGTGGTGCCATCTTGAAAAATCACTAAAAAAGATAACTGCTTTCAGCCCTATAAATTCTGATTCAATCGTTCGATTTTGACTAAATTCACACAGTGGCTGGACCTTATCTTAAACCACGTTTGGTAGAAATTTGGCTGAAAAATTCGGTTGGAGCTGCCAGCTATGATAATTTTGGTGTCTTAAATTTGAAAAAATTAAAATTTGGAAGTGAAAACATTCAAATCATCGAATATCCTAAAAATGTCCGTTTCTTACAATAAAACCAATCTGTATACAAATCTTATGCTTTATCTACACGTTCAAAGTAAAACTTTGGAAATTTCATGTCGGACAAGAACGGTAACCCTTTCCCAGTTAACCTATATTTTTAGCATCAAAAACTTCTGTTCACGGGAATTCACGAACCAATAATCAGATACCATTGAAATTTACAGAATGCATTGGTCTTAAGTAGAACCAGGTCTGATAGAAGCGGTTTTGAATTGTGGGCAACTCTGTGCCAGTGGTGCCATCTTGAAAAATTACAAAGAAAAAAACTGCTTTTTGCCCTATGAAATGTGAATAAGTAACTTGATTTTCATGAAATTGACACAGTAGCTGCATCTTACTCTAAACTCTGTTTGATAGAAATTTGGTTGAAAAATTCGATTGGTGCTGCCAGCTATGGTAATTTTTGTGTCTTTGGTTTTGAAAATTCTCTCAGGAAAATAAAACTTTTTGGCCTATAACTTCCAGTGCAGTCATGAAATCAATACGAATTTCATACAATTAATGGAACTTATTATAAGCATTGTTCAGGCCAAATTTGGTTGAAAAGCCACGATAGGGTTGCCAGGTATTGTTGGTTTTGTGTTTGTTTGCAATATCTTTATTAAGCAGTTTTATCGTAGAATTTTCAATTGGTAATGATATTGTAGTGACAATAAACAGCAAATATTAAGCTTTCGATTATTTGAAAAAACTCGCTGCAGGTAACCCTTAATTTCTTTATACTCCTATAACTTCGAATGTAATATAACAACGTGAAGCAGATGTGATATATTTTTGGCTTTGATACTGGCGAAAGGTTGCCAGCACGAGTCGGTTGTGCTACTTTTGTATCAATAAATGCTTACAGTTAGTATTCATACCGGAACCATTTACAATGAAAATAAATAACCAATGTTTCAATTCCTTAAGTTCTGCAAATTTTTCGGATCGCAGCCCCAAACACTACTTCAGTTACAGTGCTGCAGGCACTGAGCATTTTCTTCATTGATGTTATATGAGATGCTGCTTTCAAAGTTTGGTGAAATAAGCAACTGATAACGAATATAATTAACAAGTGATTTTCTTTCATGAACTTTGAAACCCATGCCAGTGGTAATACCCATGCCAGTGGTAATATCTGAAACCTTCTACCATATGAGTTATAATGCATTCTTGAGACCAAAGTAAAACGTTGCATTTGAAACAGTTTGGCCGTAATAAGCAGCTCATGTGGTAGAATATGCACTCAAAACCTGCACGATTCTTCTACTGTTCTTCGAACATTAGTGTTTCTAGCGGTTCAGGTGCGCTAGAGCTTTTTTTTTAATTTTTAATTTCTTTTTTATTTTTTTTTTCGTACAGGTATACAACACTTAATACGCATAAACAAAGATTTTTAACAAAAAATAGAAGAATAAAAAAGCCACGTGTATATTCTTTCGATTCTAACAGTGTACTGCTTACATCAAGAGCAGAAACGAGAAGCATCATTTAAAACATACAAAAAAATACAGATGATATATATATATATATATATATATATATATATATATATATATATATATATATATATATATATATATATATATATATATATATATATATATATATATATATATATATATACATGAACACACATATTCCAACACAGATGTAAAAAGACCGACTTTCACAAAGTGCCAGCTGTTGCTTGGATGTAGCTCCGCTTCTCTTTCCTTATTCTTAAATGCTCCAATATTCGTGCTACAAAATTTAAAAAAAGCAGTTTGTTTTTCGACTATAACTCCTGTATTTTTTATGCAAAAAACTTTTAAAAAAAAGCATTTTGTAGAGAAATGGAAGGGCTTTAACGTCATGTTTATTAAAAGAAATTACAACCCTTATTTTTGAAAAGGGGTGAGTTCAAAGGGGTTGGGTGTGCCGCAATTATTGAATGAATACAAACTTTGAACCGCCATATCTCCTTCAATTTTTATGATAAAAATATATTAAAAAAAACGAAAATTTTCAGTAAAAAAAATGCTACAATTAATATTTGAAACAATTTTTTGTGCTATAAATACTTTTTGATTTATTTAAGAAAAATGCATTTTTTTTTTCAATATTACAAAAATGTCGATTTTCATTTAAACAATAATTTTTTCTAAACTAAGCATTTAAAACCTGTCAAATCATATGGGTCATACCAATTATATCTAAATAAAGTTAATTGCAAGTAGGCAGCTATTAATTTCTATTAGGGTTGTAATGAAGAGGGTTGATTTCTTGCATTTTTAAAAAAAAAATGGATAATCACTTTATTTTGGTCATAAGTCAGTCTTATGCAAAAGACTTTGATTAGAGCTCATTTGAAAGGGTTTTTAATTTACTTTAAAAAATGTTTCAAGTGTTTTTTCCAAAAGTTTCACCATATTCGATATATTTGAGTTTGAAGGTTCTCAATTTCGGGGTTCTTCGAAAATGAGCATCCTTCAAAGAGCAATAACTCAGTCGCTATTAGGTCTACATAAATCTTTCAGGCACGAATCTCTTTGTTTTTTTTATAAGCTACGACTTTGTTTTCATAATTTTTTTGGTAAAATTGAAATTTTTCAAGTTATTCATGAAAAACGGTTAAAAAAGGGGTTGTTTTTAACGAAAAATGCACAGTTTCAATCGCTAATAAATCGGAAAGGATCAACTTTACAGAAACTCTTTGTAAAACAAAAGTTGCTAAGAATTGGTCAATCTATCGACTTCCATGGTTAATTTGATTGAAAAAATGTTCATCCTCTAGATGGGGTGGTTTTCACCCCAAGGGCAAAAGCCCGGTTTGGCATAGGGTAGATTTTGAAGAAGAGGGTTAGTAGAGCTAAAATCCAAATTTTCAAGAAAATCGTCCTTGATTCTCAAAATTCCACGGGGAAAACGGCTGTTGACTGGACTAAAAGCGAAATCAAAAATTCTCTAAGAAATGGGTATAAAATAATCTTGGATTAAATATTATTGAATAAATATATATATATATATATATATATATATATATATATATATATATATATATATATATATATATATATATATATATATATACATATATATATATATATATATATATATATATATATATATATATATATATATATATATATGTATAATATATATATATATATATATATAATATATATATATATATATATATATATATATATATATATATATATATATATATATATATATATATATAATATATATATATATATATAATATATATATATATATATATATATATATATATATATATATATATATATATATATATATATAGATATATATATATATATATATATATATAAATATATATATATATATATATATATATATATATATATATATATATATATATATATATATATATATATATATGTATCTACATATCGAATTATGGATGATACTAAACAAGACTGTAAAAAAAGTAAAATTTTTGACATTAAATAATTCAGTAATCATCGCATTGGTCTAATGCCGCGTTTAAACATAGAGACGAATGTCTCGTGAGGGCAAGTAGCAAAACATTTGACAAGACTCAGCAAGACATAGGGTGAATTGTTTACTTAGGATATTGCACCATGCAACACGCACCATGCACTTTTCGACAGTTGGGAATTTTTTTGTTCAGTTCAGTGAACGATGGCTGAGGTACAGGTTGTGGCTATTGGAACTGCTTGGTGTGCAATGAGTTATTTCAATCTGGGCCACGCAAGAACATGTTTGAAGTCCCTGCGAAAAATTCGAAAATGTAAATGAACATTCACTACCCTCCCGAATCCCTTTGACTCGATGCATAAAACCGACTTCGCTTCCAGCGGCTTCGAGCTAGAACGAGATGGTCATAAGCACTCAAGCACAGCAATAAAAGGATCATTACCGTTTCATAAAACAAACAAGAACCGACGAGCAAGCCATTTACACACGCGTGCTTGTCATGAAAAAAACAGCCGAGAATAGACAAAGAGACCATTTACACACTTACCTCGTCAACATTTGCCATTCCTTGGCGAGAATGTAAACGTGACATAATGTTGATGAATGTAGATACATTCTTTTGTCACGACGACAACGGTATTTGGGCCTCGAGGACTCGAAGTTACCTCCACTATTTCGGATTTTCAGTTCGACTTTCAACCCGGTATGTCTACTACTCATCAGCTACTCAAAGTTGTTCACCACATTAATGATAATTTCATATCAAAACGCTCAACTCGTCTCATAGTGCTTGATATTGAAAAGGCTTTTGACACAGTATGGCATAACGGCCTAGTTTTCAAATTTATTGAATGCTCACTGCTCACCTACCTATGCAGAATTGTCCATTCCTTTTTAGATTCGCGCACTTTTAATGTAAAGACACTTAGATTATCAAAAAAATGTGGTTTACCTGCTGTGGTGTGGTTTACCTGCCAAGGCTCAGTCCTTAGTCCCACACTGTATAATGTTTTCATGTCAGTTCTTCATGTACAGGTTGTGGCTATGCACCACGTTGCAACATTGCTATGTATGCTGACGACACTGCTATCTTTGTTGATAATTAACAATCTCCAGGAGCAATTATCTCTCATAGATCAATTTTGTAAAAGGTGGAAGATTAAAATAAACTCAAGTAAAACTCAAGCAATTTTATTCACTAAAATAACGTGCGCGAAAAAACCTACCGAATTCGCAAATAAATGTTCTTGATTAAATTGTTAATTGGACAAAAAACATTAATTATCCTGGAATCCATCTAGACTCAAAATTAACGTTTCACTCGCACACTGAGGGCATCAAATCTAAGATATTGAAAAGTATACGCTCCTTATACCTACTTATCAACAGGAAGTCTAAGCTGTCACTACCCTTAAACTGCTAATATACAAATCAGCGATGTAGTCTATTATCCTATACGGTTGTCCAATTTGAATTAGCTGTGCAGCTTCTCATGTTAACCAGCTACAAATACTCCAGAATAAATGCCTCAAAATCATATTGAACAAACTCTACTACTTCTCCACCACTCGCCTGCACAAGTTGGCAAAAGTCAATAAAATCAAGTCCAGAGCTCTTACTCTGCAACAAAAGTTACTTGATAAATGTGCACGTTCGTCTAACGCACTAATTGCATCCTTGAACGTGCGTAAAGTAATGTATTCTCCAATACATTTCCTTAACCTAGTTTGAATCTCTAGTTGTAAAAACTATCCTTAGCTTAGTTTAAGTGTTCCAGTAGGTTTTAAGCTAATTTTGCCTAATCTGAGATAACTTGTAATTCTATATACAATTAATCATTTCTAAATTTATATCTATTAGTAACTTAGCTGTAAAGACATTGCCTAAACTCTAGATTTAACTCAAGCACTGAAACTATTTCTAAATCCGTTCGATCAATAAAATAAAGCTATTATGAATTAATTAATTACATTATTATTTAATGTTGTGGATGATAATTGTTACACATGATGATATGTAAGACTATTACGAAAAAATGGAACATAAACGAATATATATACTTACATATATATATATATATATATATATATATATATATATATATATATATATATGCATATATATATATATATATATATATATATATATATATATATATATAAATATATATATATATATATATATATATATATATATATATATATATATCCATATATATATATATATATATATATATATATATATATATATATATATATATATATATATATATATATATATATATATATATATATATATGCATATATATATATATATATATATATATATATATATATATATATATATATATATATATATATATATATATATATATATATATATATATATATACCTATATCTATATACACACGGTGAAGCACTCTAACTGCAACCAACTTCACACTGCTGTTAATTTTACATCATGGAATGAATTTTACATCATGGAATAAATTTTACATCATGGAATTGAAACGTGGTAGTGTGATTGCTTGATATTTGGGTGAAAGAAAGCAAGAGGCGCCGATGGTGATAGGATGGGCCGCCGTATGTGCCGATGGCCGCTCTCCGCTCGTATTTATCGATCTTGACTTCAAAATAAAAGCGCAATATTATCGCAAAATTGTTTTGGAGGGAATATTGTAGCCTTGGACAAACAAATATTTTGGCCGCAGGTGCTGGGCATTCCAACAAGACACAGCACCAGCGCACAAAGCACACGCCACCCAAGAATGGCTAAAAAAACGTTCCGTGCTTCATTTCATTATCACTATGGATGCCAAATTTTCCGAATGCCAATCCTTTGGACTTTTCTGTTTGGGTATTTTGAAGAACAAGGTTGGCACAAAAAATTCCAAAGTTTCGATCATCTCAAGCAAGCGCTTCATTGAAAATTTATAAAAATACCACAAAGCTACTTGCGGGCAGCTTGCGATGCTTTTATTGACCGACTCAAGGCTACAATCAGCGACAAAGGCAGCCATATCGAACCTTTGGAATAAATTCTTAAATTTAGTGTATTTTCTGACATTTTTGACTTTTTTCAATAAAATTCATGAAAAAATAAAAAAGTAATAGTGCTTTGAAAAGTTGCAGTTCGTGTGCCTCTCCGTATACATAGAAATCCGGACAAATCAATGAACATCCTTCAAATAGTGCTATTTATTGAAAAATGAAGTTAAAGTACAAAAACGTCTTACATGACATTTCGTGCATCTATTGACATTGTAATTATTCAATGTAGCCCCAATCAGCTTCAGTCACGGCGATCTGAAGCGCTCGCACGCCCTCTGCAATTCCGCGCTGTCAATATTGGCGAACGCTGCCTCAATGGCGGTCATTAATGATGTCAAATTTGGATGTCGAGACTTGTTGGTAGCCCTTTCAATCACGCTTTATACGTAATAGTCCAAGGGATCTCAATCTGGACTATTCAGAGGCCAAAATTCCTTAAAAATGATCAAATTGAACCTTAGAACATATGATCAAATTGCAGCGAGCCACTCGCTTCGTTCCTGCAGCCTCAGAAAGCATAAGTTTAACCTTGATCGTGTAAGAATAATATCGAAGGTCCTCCTCAACGATTTTCCGTCTAGTAGGCTCGCTCACATTCACAATAGACGCCAGTTTTCGTAACGATAGCCCCGGGTCTTCCAGAGTCAGCTCTTCAGTCCTTTTGGTGACTTCAGGGGCTCTCACGGTGTGTTCTTTTGAGTGCTGCTTTCTTGCCGGTGCACTTGAACCTTCACTTAATTGTTCTTGAGCTTTGTACTTAGTAACAACCTCATATACAGTTGATTTCGGATATCGCAAAAATTGAATAATCTCCCGTGCTGACCGCCCAGCGCGAATAATTTCGATTATCGCGGCTCTTCGATTATATTCTGCACTTGGCTTCAACATTGCGACTTTTTCGAGGTTATGAATGTTCAACACACGTGTTAAACTATTTGTACGTGAATCGCGACTTTTCGAAACCTTATAGAATGGGGGGAAATTTAAAATTTAAATTGAATTTCGTCCGGATTTTGGCGCCGCACCCTGTATATATATATATATATATATATATATATATATATATATATATATATATACAGTGGCTCAAACGTATAATCGGACAACGATAGTGCTCAGGTAAAACATGTGAAAATTTGGTCAAATAATTACGCAATGTAAGGTATATATACCTGACATTTTTTGTCGTTTTTTATATCTTTAAGACACATTTTTAAGTAACTCTTTTTTTAATTCATACTTTAGAAAATAAAGCATAACAACTAACAACTCTACAAAACAAGTCAAACAAATAATCGGACAAACTAGAAAAAGTTAATAAATCATACATAATTTTTTGTGTTAGTACTTAGTTGCAAATCCTTTTGACTCAAACACTGCTTTTAATTGCTTCGGCATTGAATTGACTAAATTTTCATAAAATTTAGGTTCAATTTTCCTCCATTCATTCTGTAATGCCTGCTTTAAGGCAACGTAGCACCTCCAAATTTTTAAAAAATCGATTTTTGTTTTTTGATTGAATATGTTAGAATGAAGGTTTTAAAACATGATTCTATGGGGTCTATTGCGATTGTCGCGAAATAGTCGATAAACGATGCTTATCGACTATCGTTCGTCGATTGTGAAGTTCCGTATTATGAATGTCGATTGTGATTGACAAGTATCGATTTGACAAACGCTTCTTATCGATGGTATTTTACATGGACGACGACTGACGATCACAAACGCATCTGATCAAAAATTTTAGTAATTTATAGTCTGTATGCATTAGTTATTTTAAAATTTATTTTTAACAGGAGTAAACTAGTAAGCAATCGTAGGCAATTTGAAAGACTCGTAAATTTAATGCAAGAGAATGCCGACATTGCAAGAGGTGTTTGCACAAAAACACATGCAAAGCGGAGATGGGAAGCATTTGGCCATGAATTGAATAGTTTGGGGCCTCCTGTTCGCGGGTGGGATAAATGGCTAAAGGTTAGTTACAGCAATAACATTTATTTAATTATTTAGAGTTTATGTGCTATTTAGGTTTGGACTGATATGAAATTTAAAATTAAAAAGAAAATGATTGAAAATAAAGCAGAATTGAATACAACTGGTGGTGGACCTAATAGGTTGCATACTTTTAGTAATATAGAGGAAGCTGTGATTAGCTTGTTGGAAATTGTCTCGTCAGTAAATCCACCTGAGCAAGAATTTGGTTTATCACACACTGACGAACATGGAGATTGTGAGTCAAATAAGGAAAATGAAGTGTCCGTAATTCAACAGAGTAAAATCCGTGAGGAAAAGCCAGGCAAAAATACAAATGAAAAGGTACGTGCATATAAAAATTAAAAAAATGATGTCTGGATAGAAATGTTAGAGAAGCAAACGCAAACCCAACAGAAATTTTATGAAGTAACACAAAATGTAATGAAAGACATAAAAAAAAGTCTGAAAGGTAATAATAAATGCTGTAATAATAAATGTTCCAGGATGAGAAAACGCACCAATAAGTGAGGAAGATAGAACATACATACATATCTTCATCTAATTTTAGTGGATCGGACGTATCTCTTAAACTCCTTCTAGCTCTACATAACTCCAGTAAATTATCGGAATCGGAACTATCCTCTTCATCAAAAAACAGCTCGACAGAACTCATATTTCTAATAAAAATGTTTGTTTCTTGCAGTATTAAACACTTGCTCAGGCGTTCTTTTTCAATGAGCCACAAATTAGAAAAAAAAACACCCTTTTCCTTCAAACAAGCGAATAAAAATACAAACTCCAAATTCGATATATTTACGGTGTCAACAAGTGCGAAATACAATTCACAAGCTCTTATGGGCCATTTAGACAAGCGTCCATGCGTCCGCGCGTCCAAGCGTTTTTAGATTACACGAGTCAAGTCAACTCAAATCCAGTTTTTTGAAGGCGGGGCTAAGGCGATAAGTGGATGGATTTTACACGCTTATGATGATATTTTTTTGCTCCGTACAAATATATTGGTAACAGAAAGTTGGATGTATTTATCCACCTACATATATATGTTTGTGTCTAGATATTCAGATGCATTCAATTTGTTTTCGTAATAGTCATGCACATAAGGATGCAAAATATATATTATCCACATCATTATATAAGAAAATAATCATCCACAAAACATATATTTAAATGATCACCAACGAATCATCCACATATGCCACTGAGCGAAAGAAATCATTTTAAAATGTATTGTACATGAATCAGCATACTCCACCTGCTTCGCTTTAGACCCGCCTATATAAACAAAATCAAATTGAGTGGTGTAAGCAAAACACGCTAGATCGTATGGACGCGTGGACGCATGGACGCCAATGTAAATGGCCCATTATATCTAAATTCACAATAAAGGCTGGTACTGAGTTCGAGTTCACGTGAAATTTTGCCATGTTTCCATTATCTGGTCATTCTTTCGAGCGAAAATTTTGACAACTGAGAAAAGCAGAGACACTGCTCATTCTTGACGGATAAAATGTCAAGAATTTCACTTTTCGATCGATTTTCTTATTGGAAAGTCATTTGCACTGCTCAATTTTCAAATTCAAACACTAAATGTCACTTTTTTGCTCGAAAGAATGAACTGCACAAACTAAATTTGCGTGAAATGATTGACAACATGTTTTAGTGCCATCTATGTTTTCGAAGCGAAAGCAACTTCAAAGCAACTTTTCATGCTAAGAACACAGTACCAAACTTGCTTATTTTCAAGCTAAATTTTCGCCGAAACAGATTTCACGTGAAATTTTGTATGAAAATTTCACGTGAAATCGAACTCAGTACTATGCTTAATGCACATATTTATCGTTTCGAACGACAGCCGTCGATTGGTCATCTAATCGACAATCGCAATACCAAACCAAATTTTATCGTTTCGAACGACAGCAGTCGATTGGTCATCCAATCGACAATCGCAATAGACCCCTAATAATATAAAATTGAAATTCTAAAACAAAAAAATTTTATGAGTATATATAGCGAAGCGCCCCAAGATCATTTTTTCTATGATTTTCGTTCACTTCGCTATATCGCTACATCGAGTTAAGCCAAAGTGTAAACAAAGATAAATGAGTCATCTCCTTTAAAAAAAGCAAAAAATAAGCTAGCCTTGGCAAAAAAATAAAAAAATAGCTGTAAAAGATGTTTCTAAAAAAAGAGTAGAATCTCCAAAAAAAGGTCCGAAAAAAGTTCACCTGACACTAAAATTAATGAAAAATTTAGCCACGCATTATGGCCTAACTATACGACGAGATCCTGATTCAGTTGAAAATATGCGCAAGGAAATATGGGCAGCATATTACCACAAAATTTCAACTGATGAGAACCCTCAACACTGTTATTGTCCTGTTGGAGAAACGACTTGGTGTAACTGGCGCAAGGCGGAGGCAGCAGGTGATAATGCATTAAACAATTTCAAGAATACTCCACCTTTAGATGATGAGGTACAAAAAATTTTAAAGCCTATTTATGATGACTTATCAGCAGAAGATTTATTAAAGCGTTGCTTGGGCAATTTTGCGCAGAATAATAACAAAAGCTATAATGCTTGTGTTTGGAATTTGGCCCCCAAACATACTTTTTGTGGGAAAAACGTACTAAATATGGCTGCAAATATTTCTGTATGTACATTTAGTGAAGGATTTATGGCTATCTTGAAAATAATGCAAGTCATGGGAATTACAATTGGCCAATGTGCGCTGGAACATGCAGAGCATAGAGATGCTGCAAGAATTAACCAGGCGGAAAAACACTCGACTGAAGCATCTTAAGAGGCCAGAACTGCTCGAAGGGAGCAAAAATCTTTAGAAAAGGAGGAGTATGAGCAAGAATAAGGTGTATTGTATGGTCCAAGCATCGCAGATTAATATTCGATAAGATTTATTGCAAAAAATATTGAATTTTAACTTTAAACGCGATTTTCTCGAAACAACGTTTTTCAAGTTGGCGTGCATGATTAAGAAAAACAATATTATCCAATCGTTTTGAAATTTTAACACGTTAATTTGCACATGTTTATGCTCAGAATGAACTACGGATGAAAAAATCGGCATTAAACTTTTTTAGTTATAGCCGATTTTTGGGGTAAAAAAACATCGATTTTCGAAAAAACACCGCCAGTTTGTTATTTTTCAACCAAATTTTTTTTTTTAGTTCATTCCAAGGCCGCTTTGATGCTGGTCAAAACTCCGTTTTTGTTTTTTTTTCAGACTTTCCTGAGGGCAGTTATCATGCACGCCAGGTTTTTTTGGTGTATTTTCCAAAAAATTGTAACAGGCGACAGGGAGCCACAAAACATTTTTAACAATTTTGTTTATGTAGTCTAAGACATATAAAGTATGTGTAAAAAGATTCATTAAGATATGTCTTTTTATTCAATTAAAAACAAGCCTTTGAAAATAACATTTTTTTTCAATTGGAAGGTGCTATGTCGCCTTAATTGGTTTATAGAATTAAATGATTTATGGTAGAGCCTTCTTGAAACTTCTTCCCACAAATGTTCGATAGCATTCAAGTCCGGTGACTGAGCAGGCGTTTGCAAAAGTTTGGGGCAATTATTAATCATCCAAAGTCTTGCAACTTCCGATGTATGTTTAGGATCGTTGTCCTAGTAGAGAGCAAAGTTCTCTAAAATGCCCAATTTTTCGGCTCTTTGCTTGACATTTTCTTTTGAATTATTCAGGTACGCAAATTTGTTCGTTTTACCTTCGATAAAATGCAAATTACCCACCCCCGCACTGGACATACAGCCCCAAACCATTACTGATCCACCACCATGCTTCACAGTAGCTCGGGTATTTTTTGGATGAAATTCAGTCTTGGGCTTTCGCCACACGTACGTCCTTCCATCTGATCCATGTAAGTTAAACTTACTCTCATCAGTAAATAAGAGTTATATATTGTATAAGTACCACATAAGTATTTCATTTAATATCCACAAAATCTTCCTATCGTTTGCCAAAATTCACTGTCTTTGAAGAAATATTCCTTCGAAAATTTCAAACGACATGACTTATTTTTAGCGCTTAGGAATGGCTTTTTTCTGATAACTCTGCCATGGTAATCATTTTTTCTGCGAACGTTTCTTACAGTTTCAACGCAGACTTCCTTTCCAATATTGTCATGTACAAAATTTTTCAACTCCTTGGCTGTTTTCAATGGATTTAGCTTCACTTCTGCAAGAATGCGCCGTTGATCGCGTTCATTTAATATTTGTCCTTGACCTTTTCTGCTTTTGTTTGCTATTCTATTTTCATCACGATACCTGTTAATAATATCGTGAATGGTAGAACGGCTTCTTCCAACGGTAAATCCTATATCCCGTACCGAATTTCCTTCTCCATAAAGCTTAATAATTAGCTTACGAACCTCAGAAGTAGTTTGTGTTCCTTTTGGCGGCTTTTTGTCACTTGTTGCACTTTCAAGCTTCAATTAAATGTTCACACTGACTACTAAAACTGAAAGAAGCTAATTCATGGTAATTTCTAAGGAAATGCAGCTATGCTGGCAAGTGCAGCCATATTTTTCTTCCCCGTCCGATTATTTGTTTGACTTGAATTATGGAATAACCTACTGATATGCTTGAATTTTACGTGCACAAGTTGAAAAATTTGTATTATTTTCAGATTATATTACATTTATAGAAAGTGTGAAAAGACTTAAGCTGCATATCATTGATAAAATGCAATTATTTTGCCATATTTTCACATGTTCTACCTGAATACTATCGTTGTCCGATTATACGTTTGAGCCACTGCAGTGGCGTGGCGTTCATGGAAGCAAGGGAAGCATTGCTTCTCTTACATTTTTGCTGATATATGTTTTAATTTCATATTTTTCGAATTCGCGAAAAAAAAATCGTGTTTATGAATTTTCTACATAAATTTTCCCAAAAACTAATAGTGAACATATCACGTAACTAAGGTGGTAACACCACAAAATGATCATCACTAGCGAGCCAAGAGCACGCGTGGAAGCAACGAAAAAATTGCATCTACCAGCATTTAGTTCATTCCATGCAGACTGGATTGTGACGTCATAGAAAAAAAAAGTGTTTGTACTATCTATTTGGAAGCAATGAAGAATTTGCTTCTCAGGGGAAATTCTCGTCTCAAGAGAGAAACTGAAAGAGAAGCTGCGTACGTATGGAACGTATTGCCATGTTCCCCTTACGCGTAGCAGACTACACTGCAATCATTGTACTTTGCTTGTATTATTTGTTTTTTTTTTTAACTGAGAATGTTTGCTGTGCTTTATACACTATGAGAATTTTTGGGCAAATTTGAATTACGAGATGTTGCGAGGGTTGCCAGAGACAGCTGATTTGACGAGTCATTATCATTTACTGTAGTGAAGTGGTTGTGGGTAGTTCGGGTGTGAGTTTTGTGCTATATTCTATAAAGAAATTTGGTGAAGGGATTTTTATTTGGTGAAGGTATTTATTTTACTAATAATTTACCATGTTTAGTAATATTGAAATCAAATTCATTTGAATTATGTAGAGTTGAGTGCGTAGAATTACTTTGTCAAGTCGCATGATTTTTTTGTTTTGTACTTAAAATACTGATAGTGCAATTAATACAAAGGTATTTATTTCACTAATAGGTTACAGTATTTAGTAATATTGAAATTAAATTCATTTTAATTGAATGCGTAGAATAACTTTGTAAAATCGCATGTTTTTTTGTTTTATATTCAAATAGTGAGAGTGCAATTAATAGGTTTAATGTGTTTATTTGGTCTGTGAATAGCATGGATCCAAATTGTTTAATTAGTGACCTTTTTCGATTTCCTTTTGGATCTCGATCTTTTGCGGACAAAAAGGACATTATCGAAAAAGGTCGACCGAAACCGAATTTGGAAATTGTCTCTGTAACGAAGAGATGCACTCGGCATTTTACTTGCAAAATCTATGAAGATACGGAATGGATTACCGGTTGTAAAATTAGTCAAAAATTATTTTGCTGGCCATGTCTGTTATTTTCAAACGATTCCAATGTTTGGCGTACCACAGGTTTTTGTGATTTAAATAATTTGCATAAAGCTGTGGACAGACATGGTACAAAAAGCATTGATCATTTAAAATCAGTCCTTTTACTTTTCAAGTTCGGCTCCGGTCCAAGAATTGAGGAATTGCTAAGTAGTCAACATAAATCGTCAGTTATATTGCACAATGAGAAAGTAAGAAAAAACAGAGAAATATTGAAGATTCTAATAGATATTGTTTGTCACTTGGGATGTCAAGAACAAGCGTTCCGTGGTCACAACGAAAGTGTAAATTCTTGCAACAGGGGAAATTATGTAGAAACAATAAATTTTTTGGCAAAATACAACCCAGACTTGCGACTGAGCAACTGTTTTTTCTGGAACATCAAATAATATTCAACACGATCTCATTAGTAGCATTTCAAAAAAATTATTGAAAGAGATTTATAATGAAATTCAGGAAACTAGATTCATAGCAATAATAGTAGATGAAACAACCGATATTTCATGTCGTTCACAGCTTTCAACAACATTTCGTTATTTTACTTCTTCCGGTGCAGTTCAAGAAACATTTATAAGTTTTACAGATATTTCTGATGACCAAACTGCGTTGCGTTTGTTTAACCTTGTTTTGGATATTGTTCAAAAATTCAACTGCGGTAACAAACTTATTTGCCAAAGCTATGACGGAGCTTCTGTAATGTCTGGCAAAGCAACTGGATTGCAAACACGTGTAAAAGAAATCTATAAAAATGCAATATTTATTCATTGCTTCGCACATCGACTGAATTTGGTTTTATCTAAATCGTGCAATAGTATACGAGAATGTCGAATTTTTACTAATGTTCGAAAAACATTAGTATTAAAATCGATTCGGCCAAAAATTCATATTCCCATATATATATATATATATATATATATATATATATATATATATATATATATATATATATATATATATATATATATATATATACACTGAAAAAAATCATTTGGTATTTCATATAAAGAAATAGTCATAATTTACTAAAGAAAATGGTTGATTTTCAGCCTACTAATTCAATTTGTTGTTTCCGCAAATCATGAATCGTTAATTATCTCCGTATGATATTAATCATTTCTTTTACTGTCTTTAGACATTTTTACAATAAAAATAACTAAACTTTCTATAATGCAGACATTCATGCAAATTATATTGGCAAAGTTTTCTATTTCAATAGTAAGAAACTCTACAAACAGTTGATCCTTTTTTAACTAAAGAAGATTAGTTATATCAACTAATCTAGATTTCCTTATTAATTAAAGTGTTTTGAAGAATAAATCATACTTTTAGACTTTTCTACCAAATCAAAGTCATCTATTTGCAATTAGTTAAAATTTCGAATTCTTTTCGTTCAGTGTATATATATATATATATATATATATATATATATATATATATATATATATATATATATATATATATATATATATATATATATATATATCATCAAAAAATTTCAGTGAGATAATCTCGAGAACGCGCCATCCGATTGAGCTGAAACTTTCAGGATACATTGGTGTATATGCAGTATAGGTGCAGGTCTCACTAAATGTCAATTATTGTTAACCTTTTGGCGCTGGCGGCCATTTAAGTGATATTTTTAATATACCTATTATTTCGTTAACAAATACTTTCGCAAAAATGAAGTTGACGAAATAAATTTCGAACGTGTTTTACATGTGAATCGGATAATGTTTTGGAATTTTTTAACCCCATGTGTGCGCTGGGTGCCTAAAAAGAGAACGGGAAAATTTGCAAAATTTTAAACTGTGATAACTTTTGACAGAGCTATTCAATCATTACGAAATTTTAAGGACATATTGGTATCGTTTAGTTGTAGATATAAGAAGCTTTTAATGAGCGTGCTGGCAACCCTGTAGCTAGATCAGGCACTGAAAGTGAAAACCTCCAAATCATCGTCTCTCTTGAAAAAATGCCGCTTCTTCAAAAAAAAGCCACTCATATGTGTAAATCTTGTGCTTTGTTTACATAACCAAGAAAAAAAAAGATATGGTATAACGGGCACGCCTGGTAACCCTTGCCCAATTTACCTATATTTTTAGCATCAAAAACTTCTGTTCACGGAAACTCACGATCCGATAAGCAGAATTAATTGAAATTTGCAGAATGTATTGGTCTTATATAGGACCAGGTCTAATAGAAGTGAATTTGAAATGCGGGCGATTCTGTGCCAGTGGTGCCATCTTGAAAAATCACTAAAAATGATAAATGCTTTAAGCCCTATAAATTCTGATTGAATTGTTCGATTTTGACGAAATTCACACAATAGCTGCACCTTACTTTAAGTCACGTTTGGTAGAAATTTGGTTGAAAAATTCGGTTGGAGCTGCCAGCTATGATCATTTTGGTGTCTTCATTTTGAAAAGAAAAATTTGGAAGTGAAAACATTCAAACCATCGAATATTCAAAAAAATGTCCTTTCTTACAATAAAACCAATCTGTATACAAATCTTATGTTCTATCTACACGTTCAAAATAAAACTTTGAAAATTTAATGTCGGACAAGAACGGTAACCCTCTCCCAGTTTACCTATATTTTTAGCATCAAAAACTTCTGTTCACGGGAACTCATGAACCAATAATCAGATACAGCTGAAATTTACAGAATGCATTGGACTTAAGTAAGACCAGATTTGATAGAAGCGATTTTGAATTGTGGGCAACTCTGTGCCAGTGGTGCCATCTTGAAAAATTACAAAGAAAAAAAACTGCTTTTTGCCCTATGAAATGTGAATAAGTTACCAGATTTTCATGAAATTAACGCAATAGCTGAACCTTACTCTAATCTTTGTTTGGTGGAAATTTGGTTGGAAAATTTGATTGGTGCTGCCAGCTATGGTAATTTTTGTGTCTTTGGTTTTGAAAATTCGTTCAGGAAAATAAAACTTTTTGCACTATAACTTCCAGTGCAGTCATGAAATCAATACGAATTTCATACAATTAATAGAACCTGTCATAAGCATTATTCAGGCCAAATTTGGTTGAAAAGCCACGGTAGGGTTGCCAGCTATTGTTGGTTTTGTGTTTACTTGCAATATCTTTATTAAGCGGTTTTATCGTAGAATTTTCAAATGGTAATGATATTGTAGTGACAATAAACAGCAAATATTAAGTTTTCGATTATTTGAAAAAACTCGCTGCAGGTAACCCTAAATTTCTTTATACTCCTATAACTTCCAATGTAATTAAACAATGTGAAGCAGATGTGATATATTCTTGGCTTTGATACTGGCGAAAGGTTGCCAGCACGAGTCGGTTGTACTACTTTTGTATCAATAAATGCTTACAGTTAGTATTCATACCGGAAACACTTGCAATGAAAATAAATAACCAATGTTTCAGTTCCGAAAGTTCTGCAAATTTTTCATATCACAGCCCCAAACACCAACTTTAGTTACAGTGCTGCAGACACTGAGCATTTTTTTCATTGATGTTATATGAGATGGTGCTTTCAAAATTATGTGAAATAAGCAACTGATAACAAATATAATTAACTCGTGTTTTGCTCCCATAAACGTTGAAATTCATGCCAGTGGTAATATCTGAAACCTTCCACCATATGAGTTATAATGCATTCTTGAGACCAAAGTAAAACGTGGCATTTGAAATAGTTTGGCCGTAATAAGCAGCACATGTGGTGGAATATGCACTCAAAACCTGCACGATTCTTCTACTGATCTTCGAACATTAGTGTTTCTAGCGGTTCAGGTGCGCTAGAGTTTTTTCCAATCAATTACCTGTTTTTCAACAATTTGTAACCATTAAACAAAAAGAACATTTGCTTTAGATTTATTCCTGAAAAAAGACTTCCAAAATTAGCCCCAACACGTTGGACTTTTAATGGTCGATTAGTTCTGACCATTTTCGATAATATAGATCAATTAAAAGAACTTCTTGAACATATAATTGAAAATGAGAGTGCAAATTGGGATGGAGAGACCATTAATAGTGCAAGGGGGCTTCTTGTTCTATTAACAGATTTTCAGTTTGTTTTTCTGCTCATTGTTTTCTCTTAAAATTTTCCACAAACTAACGTGCTTTACGATATATTTCAGTCCAAGCAAACTAATATACTGTACTGTATTAAAAAAATTGCAGATTTTGAACTTCAAATAAAATCTTTGAGAAATAGTTTCACGGTAATTTGGGACCAAACCTGTTCTATTTGCGAAACACTACCACGTATAAAAAGAGTAAGGTACATGGTTGAAAGCAATGATAATGTTGAACTATTCTTTACACGTGTTTATATCGAAATAATTGATAATATATCTGTTGAAATAAGTTCAAGGTTTTCATCCTTTAAAAGTTTCGCATTTCTAGATCTTTTAGATTCTTCGAAATTTAGTAACTATTCAAAAACATTTCCGGATAATCTTTTACTTTATTTAACTCAAACTTACACCGACATATTTGACTTGATTTCATTAAAAACTGAACTCATTGTGTTTTACTCTGATGCAGATTTACAGGGAAAATCTTTTCAAGACATTTTTGAATATTTTACCAATAATAAATTAGAAAATAGTTTCACACAATTTTATAAATTAATTTGTTTGGTTCTTACATTACCAGTAACAAGTGCGTCCGCAGAGCGCAGTTTTTCTTGTTTAAAAAGAATCAAAACTTTTCTCAGAAATAGTACAGGGGAACAACGACTTAGTGACTTGGCAATAATGTCTATTGAAAAGGTTTTCCTAAAATCATGTTTGAGCAAGCAAAAATTTTATCAAGACGTCATAGATGAATTTGCGAAAAAAGAAAGACGAATTGAATTAAATTTTAAATAGAAGTATGCATGAAGTTTGTGATCAATTTCGATTTATAATAGATTTTTTTTATATTTACTAACTGTGATTTCATAAAAATATATATGTTATTCGTTATGGAAATGTTGTTATTTTACTGTTATTTTTTATAAGTTATAGAATATTGATATGTTTTCTTTATGCGTGAAGGACTGTTATCATTTATTTTGCATAGTTACTGTTGTTGTTATTGTTGCCGTTGCTACTTTTGAAAATGCTTTATTTACACAGCTTTGCTAATTTACAAGTCTGCCAATATATAATTTTTGCAACTATTTATTTAAAGAATAAATAATTATATATTGGTAGCATGGGAATTAAAATACTGAAAGCAATACAGTATACTTACTCTCACGTCCCTGTTCGTTATTCCTGAGAGCTTTTATATTAACAATGTTAAAAGTAGCTAACGAGAGAGGTTCTTCCAATACGTCACAAATTTGAAAAATGGATAAGCAAAGTCAATGATCGAAATAATCTAATCGCTTCTCTGCGGTAAACTATCACGCCACGCCACTGAGCCACTGTATATATATATATATATATATATATATATATATATTTATATATTTATATATATATATATATATATATATACATATATATATATATATATATATATATATATATATATATATATATATATATATATATATATATATATATATATATATATATATATATATAAATATATGCATATGCATATATTTATATATATATATATATATATATATATATATATATATATATATATATATATATATATATATATATATATATATATATATTAAATATATATATTTATAATATATATACTTAATATTCGTAGACATTAAAAAATATTGAAATAATCATCCACAGCGGCAAACGTTTATTAAAATAAACATCCACGAATCATCTACAAATGACAAAGAGCGAAAGGAAAACATTTAAGTCTATGGTATATTCATCGACGTACCCGACCAATTTCACCTTAGCCCCACCTTCAATAACTAGATTTGAATAGACTTGACTCGTCTAAAAATGGACGTACGTGTAAACTCGCCTGAAAAGCTAATGTCGAAATAGAGGTCTATCAAGTTGCGAAAAGAAAATTATTAGTTCTGATAACGCATAAAAGAACGGATCGATACTAACAAAAAATACACATATATTTTTGGACCAGAAAGGTCTCAAACCAAAATCATATCATAGTTATGAAAGGGAAGTATTTACATTCATTTTTATTTTTTTACTATCAATTATTTCTTATCTTTTATTATTTTTTATTTTGCTCGTTTTTATTTTGGGATGCAAAATAGTGGCTGTTCCAGCTTCAATATTTTACCTGTCTTCCACTGATGCTTTCATTTTCGATTTCATACAAACTATGAATATTTCAATAATTTGTTTCAAGTGAACTAATTCCGGAAAACAGTCGTCACCATAGTTGAATTATATGTAACTGAACTGCACTTTCTAGTTTTTTCTCCTTCCAAAGTAAAGTACGTTCTGTTCCTTTTAAGTTCCTAAGCATATAACATACTGCGAGAAACAATAACAAATGAAAATATTGTTCATACACATCACAAGAGTATCTGCCAAGTTTTGCTAGCTGGTTTCTACCAGGCTTCCTAAGTGTTTAATCCACTTAATAGTCTTACAAGGTCGTGACAGCATAGTTACATGTACAGTTTGTACATATGTCTGAATAATAGCACTTTAAACAGTCATATATGCCGCTTGCCGATTGTTAGTCGAATGTGAAAAATGCAACTAAAGATTTTCATACTAGGTTTAAAACTTGATGAATTGAAGAAAATAAAGATAGAACTTCTTAGCCCTATTTCCACTCCAGAAAATTGCATGTATGTAGGCTAAATTTCAGGCTAAGTTTAAAATGAGAATTTTCACCTTGAGTGAAAATAGGAGTATATGTAGGCAAAACGCATAGTTACAAATACTCGTTGACATAGAAAGTATAAAAGACATGAAAAACAGTAGAACAAATATGGGAAAATTCGGAATTGCATCGTTGTTCATTGAGTTGAGAATTGTAATTGTGAGCTTTCAATTGTGTTAGTCGTATACTAATGGCCCATTAACAATGAGTATGGCACAAGCAGAAAACAAAGCAAATCATTATGTGCCTTGATTTCAACTACATACACATATATCATTCTCAGGTTGGAGATTCATTTGACAGAGGCAACAGTTTTAGTTTATTGAAAGTAAAAAATCAGGAGAAATAATTTGTACTGCACGGAAAAAAATATTTTTGCATTCAAACTTAACCATTCGTTTTCTGAATTACAAATTGTAAAACTATTTAGACTATTAAGCCTAGTTAGTATGCAGTTCGAGTAAAATGCCACATTCACGTAAGGGGCATTTCACGTGAAGCGGACAACGAAAAAAAATCGAGGTTCTGGATTTCGTTTATATTGTGCATAATGGTATTTTCTAGAAGATATGAATGTGGATGCACAAGTTTTTGTTTCTGAGGTTTAGTTGCCGAGTTATGGGGTTCTGAATAATTGACGAAATTGATAAAAGGCTTTTTTGGAAGCGGATTCTGAGATTCAAAACAAACTCTAAAAAAACTCTAGCGCACCTGAACCGCTAAAAACACTAATGTTCGAAGAACAGTAGAAGAATCGTGCAGGTTTTGAGTGCATATTCCACCACATGTGCTGCTTATTACGACCAAACTGTTTCAAATGCCACGTTTTACTTTGGTCTCAAGAATGCATTATAACTCATATGGTGAAAGGTTTCAGATATTACCACTGGCATGAATTTCAACGTTTATGAGAGCAAAACATGGGTTAATTATATTCGTTATCAGTTGCTTATTTCACATAATTTTGAAAGCAGCATCTCATATAACATCAATGAAGAAAATGCTCAGTGCCTGCAGCACTGTAACTGAAGTTGGTGTTTGGGGCTGCGATCCGAAAAATTTGCAGAACTTTGCGAATTGTAACATCGGTTATTTATTTTCATTGTAAATGTTTCCGGTATGTATACTAACTGTAAACATTTATTGATACAAAAGTAGCACAACCGACTCGTGCTGGCAACCTTTCGCTAGTATCAAAGCCAAGAATATATCAAATCTGCTTCACGTTGTTTCGTTACATTCGAAGTTATAGGAGTATAAAGAAATTTAGGGTTACCTGCAGTGAGTTTTTTCAAATGATCGAAAGCTTAATATTTGCTGTTTATTGTCACTACAATATCATTACCATTTGAAAATTCTACGATAAAACCGCTTAATAAAGATGTTGCAATTAAACACAAAACCAACAATAGCTGGCAACCCAATCGTTTCCTTTTTAACCAAATTTGGCCTGAATAATGCTTATGACCGGTTCTATTAATTGTATGAAATTCGTTTTGATTTCATGACTGCACTGGAAGTTATAGTGCAAAAACTTTTATTTTCCTGAGCGAATTTTCAAAACCAAAGACACAAAAATTACCATAGCTGGCAGCACCAATCAAATTTTTCAACCAAATTTCTACCAAACAGAGATTAGAGTTAGGTTTAGCTACTGTGTTAATTTCATGAAAATCTGGTAACTTATTCACATTTCATAGGGCAAAAAGCAGTTTTTTTTCTTTGTAATTTTTCAAGATGGCACCACTGGCACAGACTTGCCCACAATTCAAAATCGCTTCTATCAAATCTGGTCTTACTTAAGTCCAATGCATTCTGTAAATTTTAGCTGTATCTGATTATTGGTTCGTGAGTTTCCGTGAACAGAAGTTTTTGATGCTAAAAATATAGGTTAACTGGGAGAGGGTTACCGTTCTTGTCCGACATGAAATTTCCAAAGTTTTATTTTGAACGTGTAGATAAAACATAAGATTTATATACAGATTGGTTTTATTGTAAGAAACGGACATTTTTTTGAATATTCGATGGTTTGAATGTTTTCACTTCCAAATTTTTCTTTTCAAAATGAAGACACCAAAATTATCATAGCTGGCAGCTCCAACCGAATTTTTCGACCGAATTTCTACCAAACGTGGCTTAAAGTAAGGTCCAGCTATTGTGAGAGTTTCGTCAAAATCGAACGATTCAATCAGAATTTATAGGGCTAAAACAGTTATCTTTTTTAGTGGTTTTTCAAGATGGAACCACTGGCACAGAATCGCCCGCATTTCAAAATCACTTCTATCTGACCTGGTCCTATTTAAGGGTAATACATTCTGTGAATTTCAAATAATTTTGCTCATCGGATCGTGAGTTTCCGTGAACAGAAGTTTTTGATGCTAAAAATATAGGTAAATTGGGCAAGGGTTACCAGGCGTGCCCGTTATACCATATCTTTTTTTTTTCTTGGTTATGTAAACAAAGCACAAGATTTACATATGAGTGTCTTTTTTTTTGAAGAAACGGCATTTTTTCAACAGAGACGATGATTTGGAGGTTTTCACTTTCAGTGCCTGGCCTAGCTACAGGGTTGCCAGCACGCTCATAAAAAGCTACACAAATCTACAACTAAATAATACCAATATGTCATGAAAATTTGGTAATGATTGAATAGCTCTGTCAAAAGTTATCGAAATTTAAAAATTTTCAAATTTTCCCGTCCTCTTTTTAGGCACCCAGCGCACACATAGGGTTAAAAAATTCCAAAACATTATCCGATTCATATGTAAAACACGTTAGAATATTATTTCGTTAACTTTATTTTTGCAAAAATCATTTGTGCACGAAATAATAGGTATATTAAAAATATCACTTAGATGGCCGCCGGCGCCAAAAGGTTAACAATAACTGACATTTAAAGAGACCTGGACCTATTCTGCATATACCCCAATATAGTTTGAAAGTTTCAGCTCAATCGGATGGCGCGTTCTCGAGATTATCTCACTGAAACTTTTTGATGATATATATATATATATATATATATATATATATATATATATATATATATATATATATATATATATATATATACACTAGCGGTCATGAAAACTGCACCACCATCAATTTAACAGAAATTGATATAACTTTGTTAGAAATTCGAACTATTCGCTCGAACCGAAAAAACAACTTATTCAACACATTAAAATAACTATATTTTCATTATAAATTTGATTCTGCGTCGCTTCCTTATTTAAAAACATGGAAAGAATCCTTATCATATAATTATTCATTGAATTTTAAATAATATCAATTGAAAATTGTTTATTAACTACACAAGCTCCTAACTAATTTTTATATGAAAACGTATAAACATAAGACTAACAACATGAAACTAATTATTTAATAATGCGTCGACCCACCCTTGGCGTCAATTGTGGCTTTTATTCTATCTGGCATCGATTCCACCAAAGCTTCTCGCAATTCAGGCTTTATTTCCTCGAACCAGGCTTTTTCAAGTGCATATTTCAACGCTTGAATATTGTTCGGCTTGTGCTGCTTAACATTAGCTTTTAAAAATGACCAAAGATTTTCGATTGGATTCAAGTCTGGAGAATTACCCGGCCAATCCAGCGTCTCGATTCCCATGTCGTTGATCATTTCTTTAACCTGCAATAGGATTTTTTAATTTTTTTTAAAAAATTAATTAGTGTTTTAGAGTAAACCTCTTAAGGTTTCGTATTAATATTACACTTACAGATTTCGCACGATGGCAAGGGGCGGAGTCATCTTGGAAAATTACTCTATCTGCATGGCCTAGGTGCTCTTCTATTGATGGCAACAAATCATCATTTATTATTTGCCGATATCGTTCAGCATTTACAGTGCCGTGTATAAACTCCAGCTGACCGGGAAAATAATAAGAGAAACATCCCCACACCATTTGGCTTTGAGAATGCTTCACGGTCCTCACTATGCATTCGTCACTGTGTCTTTCGCCTTTTTTGCGCCTTACATATGGAGCTCCGTCGGAACTGAAAAGGTTGAATTTGCTTTCGTCCGACCAAATTACTTTCTTCCAGTCCTCTACGGTCCAATTTCTGTAGCGCTTTGCCCACTCTAATCTCGCAGACTTCATTTTTTGTGTCAAAAGAGGCTTCTTTGCAGGTTTTCTTGCAAATAAACCGGCCTCTCGAAGCCTTCGTCTAACTGTTTCGACACTCAAAATTATTCTATACGATGTTTCTAAGTCACTTCGCAATTGAACTGCACTTTTAAACCGATCGGTTAAACACTGGCGTATTATTATTCGGTCCTCGTGACGATTTGTCTTCCGATTGGGACCTGTCCCTGGTTTCCGAACGTAGGGATTAACGTTGTCTTTTTTTTCTAAAAACCGGGTAACCGTGGTATGCGAGCACTTAATTTTACCTGCTATACACCTCGCAGACAATCCTTCTTCACTATAACACACTACTTTCACTTTCTGATCCCGGGTTAATTGTTTGTACTTTCGTCCCATAGTAAATTTAGATCTTTCCTTAGTCACATGCAAGCTGAAACTGAATTGCTGCTACCCTCTTTCGACAGCTTATCCTTGTACTAATATCCCTTTAACAAGTAAATGATTTCTAGAAAACCGGTTTGAGCCCAAATGGGAAAAGTAGATAATTAGAGTCAGTGGTGCAGTTTTCATGACCGCTAGTGTATATATATATATATATATATATATATATATATATATATATATATATATATATATATATATATATATATATATATATATATATATATATATATATATATATATATATATATATATATATATATATATATATATATATATATATATATATATATATATATATATATATATATATATATATATATATATATATATATATATATATATATATATATATATATATATATATATATATATATATATATATATATATATATATATATATATATATATATATATATATATATATATATATATATATATATATATATATATATATATATATATATATATATATATATATATATATATATATATATATGGAAATATGAATTTTTGGCCGAATCGATTTTAATACTAATGTTCTTCGAACATTAGTAAAAACATTAAACATATTGATTGGTATAGAAAATTAGCTGTTCTTTTTAATGTTTAAATTAGATTTGAAAAATAATTTTTTTTTCCTGTGTGGAACCGGAAGTAGACACTTTAACTTGTGATTTGAATGATTTGGACCAAGTTAATTTTGTTTACTTTTATAACAAAATAAAGCTTAAAGTATACTTATTTTATCACAAAAGTTTTAGAATGGGATGGCCAGTAGTTTAAGAGGTAGGTGAATTTCAATACATGAAAGTCGCATGGGGCGTGGTACCGAGAGCTTGCTTAGGGCAGCTGGTTGGCTCGGAAACAAAAATGGATTTGAAATGTGATTAATAGCGCCATCTCTTATTTTAAAAAGGTTATATTTTCCCATAAAAACCTAATTAAAATATATGACGCATATATAATATATTTGACACCAAGCCAATTCAAATTTTCCGTTATTTTTCGAGTTACTGTTCAACGCTTGCAATGACTATTACTTTCGTTGATAAGTTAAAGAGTCTCAATTATGTGTATTATGTCTCCGTTTGGCTATCGATGTTTCAATCCATTCGATTTGAAGTTTCATCGGAAGGCTAAAGACCTAAGAAAAATTCCAAGAATATTAGCAGAAAATAAATTATGTCGAATCTGCTGGAAAAAACTGATCGTAGAAACACCTCTAGTTATTATTATAAAATAGAACTAGTCTAAGAAACAAGAGTAACGTTGTAGAAATTGTGAAATAAATTCATTTGTCTATACACAAGTACCCTTTTTATCAGCATTATCATTTTTAAATATTTTATATTCTATATGTAAGTGATACAAGTTATATTTAATAGTTTTAATACAAATATTTTGCTTTCACACTCACTAGCTATCATACCACGCCCCATGCGACTTTTATGTATTGAAATTCACCTACCTCCTAAACTACCGGCCACTTTTATGATAAAATAAGTATACTTTAAGCTTTATTTTGTTATAATAATAAACAAAATTAACCTGGTCCAAATTATTCAAATTACGAGTTAAAGTGTCTACTTCCGGTACCACACAAAAAAACATTATTTTTCAAATCTAATTTAAAATGAATGAATGATTTTCTACACCAATCATTATGTTTAATGTTTTTTAGAGTTTGTTTTGAATCTAAGAATCCGCTTCCAAAAAAACCTTTCATCAATTTTGTCAATTATACAGAAGCCCATAACTCGGCACCTAAACCTCATAGAAACAAAAACTTGTGCATCCACATTCATATCTTCTAGAAGTACCATTATGCACAATAAATAAAATAGATAAAATAGTAAGCAAAATTTAGCTAATGATTTCAATGATAAGTAATAATAGATTGTAATAGATGCCGCTACATAAACTTTCCTGTTGAAGCTCATAAATATACCACCATGTTAATTCGGCGCTGCCAAAGATAAAATCAAATTTCTTTTGTCAATCATCTTGTATTACATACATATGTATGTAGTTATCCATTGTTGTACGAATAAAAATTAAACACTGTTGGAACGTGTTTGATTGTACCCACAATTGGTGAGCCCGCGTAGTTGAAAATGAACGAAAGTGAAATGGAAACACCACCTCGTGATGCTTCTGTCTCAGAGATCCTGAGAACTCCTACGATTAATCCAACTTCTTTAAAATTTATACCCGAACACTTTGTTCCAAAACTCGACGCAGTGCAAAATGTGAAATTACCGAACGATGAACAATGAAACGAACTTTGTTCGGAATAAATATATGAAGATCATTGCCTACGGATCCGAAATCAAAATTATCGTGAGCAAAATAGTCGATTCAATATGGTAGACATGGGTGTAGAAAAGGTGTCGGATGTTGACAAAAATTGGTTTATAAAAGTTTTTAAAGTCGCTAGTTACGAATCTGAAGTCCACATTATTTTAAACGAAATGGCTGATGTGGAAACAAATCTAATTTCGTTAAAAGTACAGGGAATACAGGGTTTTCACAGTTCTTTATTACAGCTATTGATGCGCGTAAGAAAATATCAAATTTATTATGACAACTTTAGCCCCGGATCTAGCGGGGACAAGCCAGAGCCCGTGCCCCGGGTGGCAAAACCAAAGGGCGGCAAATTCAAGCTTGGCAGATAAATACACTCCCCAGCATTATCGCATTATCGCAAATAAACAAAAGTAAAAATTGTTTATTTCGGACAACTAAAGGATGTTAGTAGGGTTTGTAGTAGATTATTATCAATAAAAGCACAAAGCACTTTAAATATAAATATAAAAGACACAGATAAGTCCACTTCCCTGTACCGAGGGCAATTAAGGAAACGAGCTGGTTTCCGTATAAGACACTTCCAAGTGAACCTATCAGGTATAGTTTTTAGGATGCCGTTGGGACTGTCCCATGTTCTATGGATCAGGGACATAGTTTTTTTTGCAAATGACGATTGCAAAGCCATCATTCTGGTACTCCAGAAACATCCCTGGCGCACTGCAGAAGCGGGCCAATACCATCATCATCTTGACGATATTATTATATTCGACGCGCAAGGTGTCTAGCGATCTTTTGGTATATCCGACTGACAGGTTCCCCGTGTACAAGCTCTGCCAATATCCCTGGAAAAATGTTACCTTAACTTGCTTAGTACAACATTAAAATCTGCGAGCCAACATACTACCCCTGACTGCCAAAGCACTGGGCTTCCTTTCAATATCAGCATCGCCTTTAAGGTCGTTGGCAATGATATACCCTATAGTACTTTAAGCACATAAATTATTCACTTCGAGGCTCGTAGGCATAGATAGGACAACGATCGCGGTGGCCCAGTGCCCACGAGACACGCGGTTGGTTCAGTGGCAGTGTGCAAGTGGAACGCACTCACATTTCAGGGCGGTTAGCGTCCTTGCGAAAGGGATGCAGCTATATTTATACATATTTATATATATATATATATATATATATATAGTGTATATATATATATATATATATATATATATATATATATATATATATATATATATATATATATATATATATATTATGAATGCTATACTGTATTTATAAAAAAACCTGCCTTTCTTTTCGTGGGTCCGACGAAACCTCTAGCGACTTCGTAATACAATCTCCTCAGCCTAATAAAGAGAGCTTCTTGAAAGTTTCTATTAGAGCACTTAAAAAAGGAACAAGTATCATATTTATCAAATAAAATACAGAATGAAGTTATTGACATAATAGAAAAAACAGTTATAAATAGCGTTCTAAAAGATATCAAAGAAGACAAATAATACACAATAATGTTTAACTGCACTCCAGATATCTCGCATACAGAATAAATGAGCCAGGTCATTCGCAATGTAAGAAATCACTGGCGATGTGTGTGAAATAAAAAACAAATCATTGATTTCATAGAAGCTGTTGGAATGAAAGGAAAGTTCATTTGTCAACAGATTATGCAAAAATTGACAATTGATTGTTTAGATGTTAGACAATGGCTTGGCCAGTCTTATGATAATAGGTCCAATATGACTGGCACGTATAACGAAGTGCAAGCCAGGATTGTAGAAGTAAATGAGCTGGCCGAGTTCGAACCGTGTTTGCCTCACTCCTTAAATCTAGTCGGTGTCCATTCTGCCTCATCATGCCCGGAAGCAATAAACCCATTTGGAGTAATTCAAAAAGTATGCATATTGCTTTATTGTCGGTTCCATGTTGGTTCCGGTGGGATGCTATGAAAAAATATGTAAAACTAATTTAAAAGGAAGCAGTTAGACAAGATGGTCAGCGAAACATGTCGCTGTGAAAAACCTCTTGAATAATTTGCCGGAAGTGTTAGAATTCATCAAAGAAGTTGATCAAACTTCTCATGCTTCGGAAGCAAAGTACGTGGCAGGTCATTTCTTAAATGCTTTAAAGAATTTTAAATTTATTTTAAACTTGACGATTTGGGTAAATATTCTCCGCAATATTAATCAAGTAAATATTGAAATATATAATCCTTCCGTATTCCGTCTCTTTAATGGATGGCCTGATGAAAACTTTGGAAGAAATGAGAGAAAATTTAATTGAATATTGGATAGAAGAAGCTAAAGAAGTTGTTGGGAAAATTGGCGTTGAATCTATTCTACCAAATAAACGAGTTCCGAGGTGCAAAATACAATTTCATGAAATGTGTGATGACGAACCACGACGACTTTAACCTGTTCAACTCTTTGTTAAGGGAACAATGGTATTTGATGGAATCTTGTCAGCAATTAGAAACAGGATTGATAGTGCTACCACGATGATTTTGAATTTTGCATTTCTCAATGGCACTGAAGTCTTGAATATGTCAACTAAAGAACTGCAGAAGCATGGAGCAGATATTGGACGATAATATGAGCAAGATTTAAACATAGTTTAATTCTGCGAGGAACTCTACGTTTCTAAAGAGCAAACTCTACTTTTATTTGGAGATATAAAAAATGCTAGGGCTTTCCATCTCTTGCAACAGATCTATACGCATTTTTTCAGGATGCCTTTCCTAATATTTGTGTTGCTCTGCGAGTTTACTCTACGCTTCTTACTGAATTCACAAGCTGCGAGCGAAGTTTTAGCAAACTTAAACTTATGAAAAATTATCTACGATCGTAGATGAGCCAGGAACGTTTATCGATTCTCTCAATATAAGCAATAGGAAATCGAACTGCTCATGAGATGAATTATGACAAGGCCATAAATTTGTTGGCAGAACAAAAGGCTTGAAGAGTAATTTCAATGTGCAACACTCAGAACAGAGAGTTTTAAGTAAATGAAATAAGCGTATACATATACCAAATTTAATGAAGCAATTTTACTATGAAGATAAAATCTATAATTAGAACAAATCGAGACACAGATTACCTCAGATATTCCCTTTGGCGTCTCCGATACCTAAGGTATACGAGCTTTTGGCTATAACGTGTCAAATGGCCTATTACCTCTATCTCTATCTTCTTATTTGCGGAGTAAAAACCTGTCAAATTTGCATATATAGCATCATTTCCTTCACTACTATTAACGCTCTGATTCAGGCCAATTGCTTCTCTTCTCAATGGTATTTTTATTTCCTTATCTCTCTCTCTTCTGAGGTGCAACATAATAATTACCTTTAATCTCACGTTTAATTTTAATTTTAATTAAAATATACATATGTTCGACACGTTCATTAATTTTTGGAAAAAATATAGGCTTAACAAAGAAAAAGCAGCGCTAGACCGGCCGTTGTAGCGTTCTTCGAGAAAGGTCTATGTCCATCAGTGGGTTGAAATGATGATGATGACAAAGGTAAAAATATTGGTGAGCGGGGCGGCATTTTTCAGTTTTTACCCCGACTCGAAAAAATTCAAGTTCCGGACCTGGACAACCTTTTTGGAATATCACAACAGTTATTATTTGTAACAACTTGTCAGTGCCATTGTAACAATTTTTTAGTACACTGTATTTATTCGTAACACAAAATAGTGTAAATCTTTCGCGAACACGGTTAAATTGAGGTTTCGGGACGCGAAATGAGATACAATGACTTAATAAATGCGAGCAGAGCATTAGAGCCGTTTCACACGAGACACTCGGTGTCCGGCCACTGAATCCTCAGCCACTGTTTTTGTATAGAAAAGTGGCCCGGACACTGTGGCTCTGTGTGTATGCTCTCATTTATTTCTATGCCCCGACAGTGGCTAGAGACACAGTGGCCGGACACCGAGTGTCTCGTGTGAAACGGGCCTTACACGCAATAAATTTATTCATTCCCAAAATACTCACAATGCGAAGTGGCGAGGAAGACATTTTCATTTTTCATCAATTTCAATTTGGAATTCGACCCCTACACAAAATCGGTCTGCTGCAGGAGCGAGTTCCATCGCTACAGTTTCCGGCGACAAACTCTTCAGTTTTTTTTTGCGGTAATTTTTGGACACTCGAAACATAAGCGCAGGCCACAATGCTCCAGCACATTCCATTCCATTCCGATCCAGCACTCTCCAGCTCATGTCCATTCCAGCAAACTGAACACATAGTCTCCATTCCGTTTAGTGTGCGACAGTTTACTTGTAGTTTTAAAATTTCAGTTTTGCGTGATTATTTTAAAATATATAGCAATTTTCTATAGTTATTTGGAATGCTTATACGTTTTATACCCTTGTATAAACAAAAATCACAGCAAAAATTTTTTAGTACTAATAATAATACTACTCTGATCCAGAAAAGTTGAAAGTTGGTCAACTCGTCCTTTCCATTCCATTCCATTCCAGCCTTATGTGTTCAGTCTCGTACATTTTCTATGCCGCCAACTTTGACGTTTATTCTGGAATGGAATGGAATGGAATGGAATGGATCATTGTGTCCGGCGCTATACGAATCAGACGTGATTAAGAGCCGATTGAAAACATATTCAAATACTTTTGCGAGCGCAACTTTGCTGGTTGCTTCACACAAATAGCACCGTTTAGTAGATTCCGTCGATGATACAGCGTTGCAAACTCGACCATCTACCATGATGAATGCTAAGTTATACACTATGTAGATTAATTTTCCATCTATTACACTTTCGAATGGACGAAATGAATTTATTGTTCTTGTTCTTTAATGACTCGAATTTAATTCAGTGCCGACTCTGTGTTGTGTCTTCTGTGTCGGTCGCATCACATAACCGCATGAATTGTGAAGAAAATTCCTGTTGCGAACAATTGAGTAAAATCAAAGTAAACATGCATAGTGCGAATTTCCGTAGGCAACCGCATTTTAGATCTCGCCTACGAAGAAGAGTGAGTACTCGAGACTTCAAAAGCAAAATGTGCTTCTATCTTGCTCGGATCGGACAAAAGATGCAATTTTGCATCGCAATCGGCAAACTGAACTTGTCATCGGTTGTTGGTGCGATACACGACGACATACTGTTTAAATATACGCAATCGGAATAATATAACTAAATAAAATAAATTCATATTTTTAGTTGATATTGGTCCAGATATTTCCATACCTTGGACAAGTGGGAAAAAAGCGAAATCTGACGATTTTAAACTATATGCCGCGAACGATTCCGTGATAAATATGTATGGTGATTTTCGGTATTTTCATATCAATATAAGATGGCGAATTTTTTTTCAATTCCACTTTATTAATAGACATATGTAACAAAAGACTTATAAACTGTAGTTGATCTTTGTACGTTGAATGCGCCGCGAATCTCGAGCGTTAATAATAAAATATACAATGATATTTTGTGCGATTTTCTTTGTCTAACAGCCTGCAAAAAAATTTTTAATACAGCGCAAACAATGTACGACATTATATTATAACGAAAGGACCACCAGTCGCAGACAAGGTCCATCCTATAAATATGCAATCGCGGAAGCAGAATTTGAATATATGATGCAAAAAGACATTTTTTGACCATCAAGTAGCGATTGGGCACGCTTAAACGCTCGTCCCACAGCTTTCGGGAAAAAAGTTTTTCCGAAAATCTATCTCGCAAGCAGTGATGCCAGATCCAGATTTAAGTCTGGAGATTGCCAGATTTTCACAACGTTTTCCAGATACCCAGATTTTATTCAAAATTTCCAGATTTTTTACTAATGTTCGAAGAATTAAAATTAAAATCGCTCTGCCGAAAATTCGTCATATATATATATATATATATATATATATATATATATATATATATATATATATATATATATATATATATATCAGCAAAGTTATAAATTGCATAGACATATGTAACATAAATACATACTATATATATATATATATATATATATATATATATATATATATATATATATATATATATATATATATATATATATATATATATATAAAAAAAGTTTTTACTAATGTTCGGAGAATTAAAATTAAAATCGCTCTGCCGAAAATTCGTCATATATATATATATATATATATATATATATATATATATATATATATATATATATATATATATATATATATATATATATATATATATATATATATATATATATATATCAGCAAAATGGTTAAGAGAGATAATCTCTGGAGTGGCCAATCCGATTGAGCTGAAATTTTCGGAGAACATAGATGTATATAACAGGTAGGTCCATGACTTGCTAGAATTCAGATATCTTAAACCTTTTGGCGGCGGCGGGCATTTAACCCTAGAATGGTATCGATGAGGAAATTTTACTCACATAGGGCATATATTTCGTCGCGCATCAGCCAGTTGGCCACTCCGACTGCCATGAGGCTAGAAGCTATATAATCTTTTTAAGTTAAATGATAAAGTAAAAAATGTACATGATACTATTGTTGCCTTCTTTTTAGTAAAACATGTACCTAAAATCAGCCAAAAATTTACCGTACCATTCCAGGGTTAAGTGAATTTTCAGGTGCACCTATATTTCCATTACAAAAAAAGTACAAGGAATGAAAACTTATTATGTTTTAAGTTTGCTTACGATAAAGAAGTCGAAGTTTTGAGCCTTGTGCTGGCGCTGAGTGCCTAAAAGTAGGCAAGGATCTTTTTTCAAAATTCGTTTTGTCATAACTTCTAAGAAAAATAGTAGAACATCGTGAAATTTTAAAACGTATTGATATAGACTAAAATTGTACACACATGGTTTAAAGTCCATGTGCGAGCAACTCTGTAGCTTCAGCAGGCTCCTGAACAAAAATCCTTCAAATCATCGACCTTCCTGAAAAATTTTTGATTTTTGAAAATAAATTCAAATTATTGAAAAATTTTGACTTATGTCCACCAAGTCAAATTAAATATTTCAAAATTCCGCGGTAAACAAGAACGGCAACCCGTGATCAAATTACCTCTATTTACAGCACTAGACCCTTCTGTTCACGAGAACTGACGATCGGATAATGAGATCAATATGAAATTTACAGAACACGTTGGAATTTGCTAGGACCAGGTCTGAGAGAAGTGATTTTGAAAAACAAGCAACACTGTGGCAGTGGTGCCATTTGGAAAAATCGCTGAGAAAAAACTGGTTTTTGGCCTATAGCTTCTGATTTAGCCACCAAATTTTAACGAAATTCACGCAGTAGGTGAACCTTACTCTAAGATAGATTTCGCAGAAATTTGGTCGAAAACTTGGAGTAGGGACGCCAGCTACGGCAATTTTTGTCTCCTAAATATTGTAAGTTTGCTCAGGAAAATAAAGATTTTTTCCCTATAACTTCCGATGCAGTGACGAAATCAAAACGAAATTCATGTGAAAAGCATATCTTGTTGCGATTGTAATTCTGTAGGAATTTCGTTGAAAAACCGTGAAAGGGTTGCCAGCTATGATGATTTTCGTAATTTATTTACGTTGCTTTATCGAGCGATGTTGTCATAAAATTTCCAAATGGGAATGATCCTGCAATGACAATTAACAACAAATATTTACGTTTCAAAAATTTAAAAAGTTTGGACGATCGTAACCCTAAAATTTAATTCACTCCTATAACTTACAGCGCAGCCATTCAATCGAAACGAAATTCATAGGCTGGGTTTAACACAACGTGAAGCAGCTTTGGTGCTAGCACATGATTGCCAGCACCGGACAATTTCGTAAATATCGCACCAACAGATGCTTCCATTTTCTATTCATAAGCAAACCATTTACAATAAAATAAGCAACCGATATTTAAATGTTCCGAGTTTTGGAAATTTTATTGTTTGTTACTTGAATCTATAATCAAGTTTATTAGCTTCCCCCTTATATGGTAAGGGGTTTTTTTAGGTTAGGGTTTTTTACACTTATTCTGAAACTTTTATAGTATAAATGTTTAAGTAAAAGTTTGAAAAAATCACATACCGCAAATCAAAACGTTAACCAAAAAGGTACAGAGTTTGAAAAGTGCAGCCTGCGGCTAGCCTTTTGTCAAATTATACAATTAAATAAGTTCTTTCAAAGTGAGCTTCCAAAATTATTTTGGCTTGATTTGAAAGTATCAAGGTTAACGAAAATAATGCTCAATAATTATATTCAAAGGGATTACTTGGAGAAAACCAAAATAATGGATTTTAAATTTTGAATTGACGTGTAATATTTACCATAGGATAACCTTTTCTTGGGGGCTACAGTGAATGCCTGGTTAAATTGACTCAAAGATTATATATTAGTATTTAGAACGCACTGTTCAAAATTATGTTGTGCTTTTGAACCAAATATGTCAGTATCAGTTTCATGGATTCTGAAAATGTTGTTTCGAAAAGACAGCCTTCAACTATCGCACTTTGTCAATGTTTTACAAACTCTATAAAAATATCAGAATTGCAGAATATAGATTCACAGTGATGGAAGCTGAGAGATATTAAATTCACCGATTTCAAACCGGCAATGCTAAGTTATTTTGGGAAAAATGGCAACAATTAAATCATGAGAACGCAAGTCTGCTTTTCCAATTTTGAGTACTTTTGTTTTTCACCTATTATCCTTACCCAATTCTTCCACGTGTGTAGAAAGAATTTTCTCTCAAATAAATCTCAGTAATGAAAAAAACAAGCAATCGATTACAAATAAATACTCTAAGCGGCATACTTTTGTCTAAAGAATATTTAAAATCAGAAATGAAACTTATGCAGGTATAGAATTAACTGAAGCCCTTTTCCCCCCATTCACGAACAGTCCAAATGGCCTGAGCCCATTTGGCTTGAGTCCGTTTGGTTTAAGTTCAATTTAGCTCGCCACTCACGATAGAGCCTCGATCCAGTCAGTCCATTTCATTTTCTGATAATAATTTAGAAAAAAATAAAGATAAACTTGAAGAAAAATTGTTTTTAATCTATTAATGGATCAGAAGCATATGGAAGAGTTTTTTGCAATTGCAACTTGTATCTACATAAAGCAATGATAGCCAAAAAGAAAGAAGCGAAAATTGTAAATTTGGTAAAAGAACTCACACTTGAGCCTTCTGATTGACAAACTTATTGAAGAATGGATGATACGGCATACGACACGTTGCTATAGTTGGTCACCCCATTTATCAAACGAAAGGATACAAATATGAGGCAAAATATCACTCCTCACGAAAGATTGACCGCTACTTTGTGGTGCTTAGCAAGCGGTTGCAGGTTTTGGGTCAAATAATATGATATACATTCATGTGACCTATTATATTATTCGATAGCTTCCAAAACCAAATCATAGCCACCACTATCCATTATGCAGAATTTTTCGATTGAATAAAATAATCACAGAAACAGTCAATGTGCTTGTCACAGGTCAGCGTGCAAAGCAAGACTGCCACGTTGTTTAGACTGAGGCTTCAACACACACGACTAGTCCATTTTATGGATTGTCCAAATTCGTCCTACTATTTTCCCACACACGATCGAGCCAAAAAATTGCCCGATGGCCTGAGTCCATGGACTTTGGATTGATTGGAAATTCAATTTGGTTCCTTGAGTCCATGAGTCCTTCCGAGTTCTCCCACACACGCTGAGATTTTGGCCTGGCCTCAGGCCATTTGGACTGATGGACTGCTCGTGAATGGGGGTCTTTCAAAAATATTTTCGGAAAATATATATTAAAACATAATCATGTGCGCTGATAATAAGTGCTATGAATTATTTTTTTATCATGCATTGTTTTTTATGCTGAAATAAATAAATTTTATTCAAATGATCTAGTTTTTACTAAAACTAAGTTACGTTTTTTTTATTGAAACTAAAATCCCAAGATTTCTCCAGATTTTCTGAAAAAACTGCTATAGACTCTCTGTATTTTTTCTGGCAACGCTGCTCGCAAGGGCGTATCATCATATCTCAGCTGCCGACGATGACAACGAAAAGCCATCAGTCATAACGCCATTTGATCTCTTCGAATTTGTCATAATGCCATATTGACTCCACAACGATGCACAATCACTTCAACGTTTCCTTGATGTAGCGTTGCGTAGATTAAACTGTTGTTACGCTTACTTGAACAGCATGTACAAGATCTCAAAAGCATACAGTCTTGCCTGCAAGAGTACAGTTCAAAAATAAACCCAATCAAATGCGTCTTTGGTATATCGAAAATCGAGCATCTTGGATATAATATCTGCAGCAAAGGAACGAAGCTCGTTGCTGAGAAAGCTAAAGCCATTTTATCATGCGAAAAGCCGGCAAACATTTTAGAATTGCGACGATATCTTGGAATGGTAAACTTTTACAGACGCAGAACAAACACTATCCCTGCTGAATAATGATAAGCGCGCAATAAAATAGACGGAAGAAGCTGAACATACTTTCGAAGATAGCAAACAATTTCTGGCATCTGCAGGACTCTTTTCTCATTCACGGTCAAACGCGTCTCCGATGTTATCCACGGATGCCTCCAACACCGCCGTAGGAGCAGTTCTGGAACAAGTAACAACGGCGAATACCAACGCTAGCGCTATTTTTCCAAAAGAAACAAAAAACAGACGTGCTATCGCAATATAGCACATATGACTGTGAGCTACTTGCAATATAAAGTACAAAGCAATAAAATATTTTCGCCAACAATTGGAAGGAATATATTTTTTACTAATGTTCGAAGAACATGAGTATTAAAATCGCTTCGCCGAAAATTCGTCATATATATGTGTATATATATATATATATATATATATATATATATATATATATATATATATATATATATATACATATATATATATATATATATATATATATATATATATATATATATATATATATATATATATATATATATATATATACATATATATATATATATAGATATAGATATATATATCTATATATATATATATATATATATATATATATATATATATATATATATATATATATATGTAAATATATATATATATAAATATATATATATATATATATATATATATATATATATATAAATATATATATATATATATATATATATATATATATATATATATATATATATATATATATATATATCAGCAAAATGGTTAAGAGAGATAATCTCTGGCGTGGCCAATCCGCTTGAGCTGAAATTTTCGGAGAACATAGATTTATATAACAGATAGGTCCATGACTTGCTAGAATTCAGATATCTTAAACATTTTGGCGGCGGCGGGCATTTAAGTGAATTTTCACGTGCTCCTATATTTCCAAGCAGTGTAAATTTTTGTAAAAAAAAAAAGTACTAGGCATAAAAACTTATTATGTTTTAAGTTTGCTTATGAAAAATGCTGAAATTTTTTTGATTTTTGAAAATAAATTCAAATTATTGATAAATGTTGACTTTTGTCCACCAAATCAAATAAAATATTTCAAAATTCCGCGGTAAACAAGAGCGGCAACCCGTGATCAAATTACCTCTATTTTCAGCACTCAAAACTTCTGTGTTCGAGAACTGACGATCGGATAATGCGATCAATATGAAATTTACAGAAAATGTTGGAATTTGCTAGGACCAGGTCTGATAGAAGTGATTTTGAAAAACAAGCAACACTGTGGCAGTGGTTCCATTTGCAAAATATCGCTGTTCAAAAAACTGGTTTTTGGCCTATAGCCAGCATACTTGGTCTCGATCTACCATGATAATGCTTCTCCATCTTTGAAATGTCCTGATGGAACCTTTGTCCATGCTCATCACTTACAGCCCCCGAATTCCCAGGGAAAAAATCCAGATGTGAATCTAGAAAATGAATTTTGAGCGGCATATTGCAACTCAAAGCTTCATATGTCAATAGAAACTCGTTAATCAATTCTCTATGTGAAATTGTTTTTGTGGGATGATTAAAATTGAAAATTTTTTAATTAAGTGGTTTAAGCGATTCTCATCAGACATCAGCTCATAGTGCATACCTGACTGATGTGACCATTTGCAATGAGAGATCATTAATTTTGATTTACGTAAGTTGCTATCAATTTTCATTACGGCCATATATTGACAAAACCAAATCCTCCGTAAACTCATTAATCTTCTCATCATACATTTGCTAACATACATATGTTTATAAATCATTCCGATCAGACCCAGCGTTCCAAATTCGGAATTCGGAATTGGTTACGACTATTCCGAAAGTAAGCGAAAGAGATAGAAATATAAAAAGCTCTTGAAATGAATACAACATTTGACTGGGGTATTACTGTTCATTATTTTATGAGAAACATTCGAATATTTTTTAAGAATCTCTTCTGAAGTTTGGAAGAAACAAATTTAAAATCAATCGGAATTCGTTACGAAAATTTCACTGAGTTCGAACAAATTCCTAACAAAGTGCGAACGAATCTGTGATAGGGAAATTGTTAAGAGTTTGTTACGAAATACATTGGAATTTGCAACAAATTCCGAACCTAATGCCGTTAATGTTTCATCTAGTAAAGTAAGTATTAAAACAGTACTTTAGTCGTACAACTGTTTTTCATGCATAAGTGCAAGTGCCTACAAAGTTTTTTGAAGTTGTGTTGTTTGAGGTGTTAACAGTGTCTATTTTAAAGGTTCGTAATGCTATTCAAATTTGTTATTCTCTTGTAACTTCTCCTTTTTGTATGCAGAATTTTTATGTGTATTAATATTATGCAGAATTTCCTTTAAGAAGACGGGACAAGATCGATGGTTTTTTTTAAAAAAGGTTTTTTTATAGCAGCAAAGACACGCTTTGCAAACGGGCGAAAAAATTGGCCTATAGCTTCCGATTTAGCCACCAGATTTTAACAAAATTCACGCAGTAGGTGAACCTTACTCTAAGAGAGACGTCATAGAAATTTGGTTGAAAAGTTAGTATAGGGACGCCAGCTACGGCAATGTTTGTCTCCTAAATATTGTAAATTTGCTCAGAAAAATAAAGATTTTTTCCCTTTAACTTCCGATGCAGTGACGAAATCAAAACGAAATTCATGTGAAAAGCATATCTTGTTGCTTTTTTAACTCTGTAGGAATTTCGTTGAAAAACCGTGAGAGGGTTGCCAGCTATGATGAATTTCGTACTTTTTAAACATATCTTTATCGAGCGATGTTGTCATAAAATTTCCAAATGGGAATGATCTTGCAATATATGACTAGCAAAGGACTGCTAGCATGAGGTGTTTTTGTTATTTTCGTACCAATAAATGCTTACATTATGTATTCATATCGCGAATATGCAATATATAACAATATATATATCAATACATACAATATATAATATATAAGACAATAACAACAATATAACAACAATATATAAGACAATATATAACCATACACTCAAAAGCTGCACAAATCCTCTACTGTTCTTCGAACATTAGTATTTCTAGCGGTTCTGATGCGCTAGGGCTTTTTTTATTAAAACCGACCACAAGCCATTGATGTACGCTTTTAATTAAAGAGCAGATTGCGGTTAGCAGAAGCAGCCCGAGTTCGAACCACTGCAGAGCGTATATACTAATAAATAATGCAAAATTACCACATTACCCCACAAATTCCGAAAAATTGATAGCAGTACCCAATCTCAAAACAACCGAAATTGAAACAAGACAAAAAATACATCGCCAACAGTTATGCTACGACAAGATACGTTCTTTCATTCCCACAAAGCATGTATACTCGCATATGTTCTTTGCATTAACACCTTGTTAACGACTGGCGTTTTATGCAATATTAATTTTGTTAAAACCTAGTCTGTGTATTGAGGATGAGCCGATACTCTTGTCACTGTTACTTGGAGCGTAGTATTTGCCTGTCACTGTTACTAACTGTTCCTGAAATTCCAAAATAACAGTTCCACCAGTACTTAATATCCCACCTCAAATGCCCATAATATGCAAAAGCAATGCAAATATTTTAAACAGGTTGGAATAATGATAAAGTAACCATTCCAAAGTAACAATTCTTGTTCGTAATACATACGAGTGTATGTGCACTGAACCTCAATTGGTACCACTGAAGCGAAGCTAAAAATCTAGAAGTGTTTCTGAAAGTTCAAATAGCTGAATCATAAGAGTATAATCATATCGAAGAGCTACTTACATTTTTATCTACATTTTACACAAGCATACTCTTCAAACATAAACTCAATTTACGGGCTAAAATCACTTTCTTCAACGTATTGTATGAGATTTCTTCAGAAAATCTTTTCATTCAAGATTATATTAGCGCAAACAATACAGTCACAAAAATTCCATTAGTGTAAAATAATACAATTACAAAAGTAAATTCAAAATTTGTACTAGCATTATGGTATTTAAATACTTATTTTCATCCCTGTATACAACTAATTACTTAGTTTCAGCAAATTATTATTGAGACTTTTCCGCATTTAACTTTAAGAAGATTTGTTCACCTTAAGATGATTTACACAAACCAGCAATCATAAATGTCAAATTTGTGTCAACAAGAAAAAATTACACTGGTTAACAAAATACAATCTTCGCTGTGCCACACGAACTTTTTTTATTATTTTTGCCATGTAATAAGTGTTGTGAATAAAAAAACAATCACGTATGAGTTTTATTTGGCAAAGAAACATTAATTATAAAGAAAATATTAAATAGTTCTCAAGAAACATGTGAATATTGTGGTTTGTAAATTAAAGGTCTACGATTTTCTGGAATAATTGGGTTCCTGTTGGCCCCTTTTGATTGGCCAGCAGTAGATAGCCAGCATACTTGGTCTCGATCTACCATGATAATGCTTCTCCGTCTTTGAAATGTCCTGATGGAACCTTTGTCCATGCTCATCACTTACAGCCCCCAAATTCCCAGGGAAAAAATCCAGATGTGAGTCTAGAAAATGAATTTTGAGCGGCATATTGCAACTCAAAGCTTCATATGTCAATAGAAACTCGTTAATCAATTCACTATGTGAAATTGTTTTTGTGGGATGATTAAAATTGAAAATTTTTTAATTAAGTGGTTTAAGCGATTCTCATCAGACATCAGCTCATAGTGCATACCTGACTGATGTGACCATTTGCAATGAGAGATCATTAATTTTGATTTACGTAAGTTGCTATCAATTTTCATTACGGCCATATATTGACAAAACCAAATCCTCCGTAAACTCATTAATCTTCTCATCATACATTTGCTTACATACATATGTTTATAAATCATTCCGATCAGACCCAGCGTGCCAAATTCGGAATTCGGAATTGGTTACGACTATTCCGAAAGTAAGCGAAAGAGATAGAAATATAAAAAGCTCTTGAAATGAATACAACATTTGACTGGGGTATTACTGTTCATTATTTTATGAGAAACATTCGAATATTTTTTAAGAATCTCTTTTGAAGTTTGGAAGAAACAAATTTAAAATCAATCGGAATTCGTTACGAAAATTTCACTGAGTTCGAACAAATTCCTAACAAAGTGCGAACGAATCTGTGATAGGGAAATTGTTAAGAGTTTGTTACGAAATACATTGGAATTTGCAACAAATTCCGAACCTAATGCCGTTAATGTTTCATCTAGTAAAGTAAGTATTAAAACAGTACTTTAGTCGTACAACTGTTTTTCATGCATAAGTGCAAGTGCCTACAAAGTTTTTTGAAGTTGTGTTGTTTGAGGTGTTAACAGTGTCTATTTTAAAGGTTCGTAATGCTATTCAAATTTGTTATTCTCTTGTAACTTCTCCTTTTTGTATGCAGAATTTTTATGTGTATTAATATTATGCAGAATTTCCTTCAAGAAGACGGGACGAGATCGAAGGTTTTTTTTAAAAAAGGTTTTTTTTATAGCAGGAAAGACAAGCTTAGCAAACGGGCGAAAAAAATTGTTATTTATATAATAATATAATATAATAAAGGTTAGGTTAGGTTAAGGTGGCTGCCGATCTTCAGAGGCCTGACGACCAGCACACATAGGCACAGGAGAGGCCCGTTGTGATACCACAATATTTTAGTGACTCTCTTCTACTCACTAAAGTCAGGAAACCATTTGCTTCCTTTGAGAAACCGGACTATTTCCTTTAGCTCTACCAGGGACAGTTCCGTCAGGTTTGAGAGAAAGGGTGCACCAAGTGCCGCCAGTTTTCTCCTTGCCAAAGCCGGACACTGGCACATGAGGTGAAGGACGGTTTCCTCCTCATCCTCAGAGCCACAGCTCCGACAGAAGTCATTAAACTCTACGCCCAAACGTTGTGCATGCCGTCCTATAAGGCAGTGGTCCCTTAGAACGCCCACAGTGCAACGAAGGGCGCTTCGAGTTAAGCCTAAAAGCGGCCTGGTGCGATGCGCATCCATGGATACCCAGGACTGCCTTGTTATCACACAGGAAGATTCATCTTCCCAGGACTTCTTAGCGTCCTCAAGATATTTTTGCCTTATGGCCAGTTTGACCGATGTCATCGGTATACCTATTGAAAAGGAGCAAGAGACCTCAGGCAGCAAAGTTCCAAGCCTTGCTAGCTCATCGGCCTCACAGTTGCCCTGAAAACCCCTATGTCCAGGTACCCAAATCAATTGAACAACCGAATGTCTCGACATCTCCCTAAGAGATGCACGGCATTCAGCAACAATCTTGGACGTTGTACAAGGACCAGCAAGGGACTTAATAGCCGCTTGGCTATCTGTGAAAATACCAATATTGACCCCGAATATTCGATTACACAGAAGCCAGTCGACTGCTTGATAAATAGCCACCACCTCCGCCTGAAAGACACTACACTGGTCTGGTAGACGGAGGGACAGCTTGAGATTCAGCTCATCTGAGTATACACCACTCCCAACTCTATTGTTTAGCTTTGAGCCGTCAGTGTACACATGGATAAGCCCATTATCAAGGGTGATACCATCACACCATTCCTCCTTGCATGGAATGCGAGTTGTAAACTCCAAATCCAGTATGCATTGAGGGGCGTTGTAGTCAACAACCGCTGGTGCGGGTACTCCCTCGGCCAAGATCGTCGCATGACCGAACTCTGTCCTATTCCATGCTGAGATACAATTAAGTCTCACAGCAGCAAGATTAGCTTGCTGTGAGATCAGTAGGTTGGTTGGCAGCCAATGTAGCAGCACAAACAGTGCCTTAGTAGGAGTGGAGCGGAGCGCTCCAGTTACCTGTAGTGCAGCCATTCTTCGCACTTTTTCAAGCTGCCCTTTGCAGGTAGCCTTAAGAGCAGCCTGCCACCAGAACGCCACCCCAAACAACAGAATTGATTCCACCACAGCAGTGTAAAGCCAAGCAACAGTACGAGGCTGCAATCCCCAACTCGCCCCTATGGCCCTTTTGCAACAGTAAAGTGCGTTGAAAGCCTTCCGAGCTCTTTCTGCCACATTGTACGTCCATAGTAACTTCGAGTCAAGGATCAGCCCTACGTATTTGACCTTCTGACTCAAGTTAATGGAGACCCCATTCAATTTGGGTAACTCAAAATCAGGAACTTTGTACCTCCTTGTAAACAGCCATAGCTCCGTTTTATTAGAATTCACATTCAAGCCGCACTCACGACTCCAACGCGAAATTATGTCAAGAGAGTGATTTAACCTCTCCGATAGCGTAGATAAATACTTTCCCGACACTGAAACAGCTATGTCGTCTGCGTAAGCAATCACTTTGCAGCCGGCACGGTCCAGCTTCCTTAGAAGAGTATTCACCGTGATGCTCCACAGCAGGGGAGAGAGAACTCCACCCTGAGGTGTGCCCGTGCTGACTCCTCGTCTTACGCTGGCATTACCCAGCGTAGAGATTACAACTCTACTTTTGAGAAGCTGCACAATAAAGGCAACCAACCGTTCATCCACATGCAACACCGAGAGAGCCTCAACAATTGCGTTAGAATTAACGTTGTTAAGACAGCAAGCGTATAAATATAATAAAACAACTTCATATAATAAAACAACAAATAAAAAAAAATGTTTATTGGAATTAAAAATTATAAGTATTTTATTCAATAAATGTTATTAAAATGTATCCAAAAAGTATTGGAAGCATTCTCAAAGAACTATTTGAAACCTGCACAAAAATCTTCAAAAAATTCACAAAGAATTCGTAAAGAGTTCGAAATGAATTCGTAAGGAATTCGTAAAGAATTCGCTAAGAATTCACAAAAAATTCACAAGGAATTCCGAAAAAATTCGCAATGAATCTTGGAAAATATGAACCATTGTACGAAAGTTTTTCAGGAGCTAAAGAGGGGAAAGTTTGAGCACTTTCGGCGTTTTTGTAACGTTTTCCATATACCAGTCTTAAAGAATTCGTAACGAATAAGTTTGAGAATCCGAAACTTTTTTCTGAATTCGCTTCAATTTTCTGAAAGAATTCTCAACGAAATGCCGAATTTGGCACACTGGGGAATTACATTTGACACCAGTACGCATGCAATATCAATATCGCGAGTACAAATTTCAATGCCTTAGATAACTCTAATAACAATTTATAACAAAATTAAACAGGACAGTGAATTTTCTATACAAATTAGTATGTTTAATATTTTTTTAGATTTTTTTCGAGTCTCAGAATCGGCTTCCAAAAAAACCTTTCATCAATTTCGTTAATTATTCTGAAGCCCATAGCTCGGCAACCAAATCTCATAGAAAAAAAATCCGTATCCACGTTCATATCCTCTACAAGTACCATTATGCACAATATGAACGAAATACAGAGCCTCGACTTCTTTCGTTGTCCGCTTCACGTGAAATGCCCCAATAACTAAATCACTGTTTATGGTTTTAAAAATGGATACAACTGATTGATGTCGCCCTACCATGCCACTAGCACCGTCAATACCAATACGTATGAAACTTTCTATCTTCAATCCATCTATTTTCAGTTGAGCTTTTATTGACAGCATCGCCGGCTTTTCTTCCAATTAGCCTATAAAACTATGTTTTAATTTTTTGCGAATCCTTACAAAATTTTTATTTTAGTGCAATCAAGAGCAGTACTTTCATCCAGTACTAGTGAAAACTGGCTATTGCGAATATCATGTGTAAGCTCGCAAGGTACCATGGCATTTAAAATCAATGCAGTTCATTTTGTACGATGCAGCTTAATGTCACCCGAAATTTCAGATCTATCATCCAACTTCTTCAGCAAGTTTCCAAGGGGGTCCTCAGTACGCAGAGAACAATGTTCTGCTGGGAATACTGATATTATCAACTCCGCGATTTTCCTTTTTCTGGAAATATCTACGTTCAAAAACTCAGCTATTTTTAAATTGGTCCTTCATTTTTACTAATGTTTGAAGAAGAACATTAGTATTAAAATCAGTTTGGCCAAAAATTCATATTTCTATATATATATATAGATATATATATCTATATATATATATATATATATATATATATATATATATATATATATATATATATATATATATATATATATATATATATATATATAGATATATATATATATATATATATATATATATATATATATATATATATATATATATATTTATATATATATATATATATATATATATATATATATGTATGTATATATTTATTTATATATATATATATATATATATATATATATATATATATATATATATATATATATATATATATATATATATGTATGTGTATATATATATATATATATATATATATATATATATATATATATATATATATATATATATATATATATATAAATATATATATATATATATATATATATATATATATATTATATATATATTATATATAAATATATATATATATATATATATATATATATATATATATATATATATATACATATATATATATATATATATATATATATATATATATATATATATATATATATATATATATATATATATATTATATATATATATATATATATATATATATATATATATATTATATATATATATTATATATCAATATCTATATATATATTATACATATATATATTATATATCAACAAATTTCAGTGGAAAAATCTCAGGAACACGCAAACTGATTGAACTGAAATTTTCAGGATACATTGGTGTATATGCAGAATAGTGCCAGGTCTGACAAAAAGCTAAAAATCTTTAACCCTTTGGCGCCGGTGGCCACTTTAGTGATATTTTAAATATACCTATTATTCTGTCAAAATATAACTTTTGCAAAAATAAAGTTTATGAAATGAGTTTTGAACGTGTTTTAAATGTGAATTAGGTAGTGTTTTGGAAATTTTCAACCCTATGTGTGCGCTAGGTGCCTAAAATAAGATTAGGAATTTTGGGATATTTTTGAATTGCGATAACTTTTTAATTAATTATGAAATCATTATGAAACTTAACGAACATATTAATGTTGTTAAGTTGCACAATTGCGTAGTTTTTCATGAACGTGCTGGCAACCCTGTGGCTACGGCAGGCGCTGAAAGTGAAAACATTTAAACCATCGAATCTCCTAAATAATACCCGTTTCTTACAATAAAAACCAATTTGTATACAAATCTCATTCTTTATCTACACAGTCAAAATAAATCTTTGGAATTTTCATGTCGGACAAGAACGGTAACCTTTTCCCAATTAACCTATATATTTAGCATCAAAAACTTCTGTTCACGGGAACTCACGAACCAATAATCAGATACCATAAGCATTGATGACGCAAACAAAAAAATTGACAGACAAGACACAAGACAAGACAGACGGACAACCAAACGTGGAGACGACAGCGGTGACGCAGGGCGAAGGAGGTGCCGCCATAGACCATTTTGCGTTTGCGAGGAGGCCGACGGTCCCCTGCCGAACACTCAAACGCGAAGCGAGGGAACGATCAGCTCCGTATGCGCAACAGATGCGCAAGGTGCTAAAAATGCTGATCCCAGCAGCAGTGCTTTGGAGACTCCGAGGAGTCACACGCGTAAAAGTGCTGAGACGGAAGTGGTGGATGAAACGGCACCGCGACGACTCGCACTAGAATGTGCGTCTCCCAAGAGGGAGTACATTAAGCGAGAGCGAGTGTCTGAGGAGGATATGTTGAGGAAGTCCCAGCATATCCTTCGAAAAATGTTTCAAGCCGCCAGCGTACAGAAAACCTATCGAAGCACGTTAAGGACGGTACGCTCGAGCTGGAGGAGGCATTTGAAGTCATCTTCGCCTGCAGAACGAACTGGCAGAAGGCAGAACTGGAGTATCAGCGAGTGTTGGAAGACCAGACTGCTGAGGCAGCCACTCCTGTAGGAATCCCGGGACTGGATCAGCAAGGGCAGAATGAGCGTGTGGCCGAGTCTAGTCCTGAAGACACACAAGAAATCCGGGTCAGAAAGGAGGTGCCACTATCCGATTTAAGGAGGTAGGTGACGGTCACCCATAGAAAGAAGAAGGTGAACGTCGCTAAACCACCGGTGGTACCCGCTGGCCCAGAAAAGGTGCAGAAAAAGGGGGTCCAAAAAGGCGAAAACAAAGAAATGGTGGAAAAGAAAAAGAAGAAGGGAAAAAATAGGCGGAGAAAGCGGGGAAAAAAATTGATGCTGTAATCGTCAAACCAGCCCCGGGGAAACCTACGCGGAGGTCCTGGGGCCATCCGTAAAAATGTTTCCCCAGATGAAACTAGCACACAAGTACGACGCATAACGAAAACTGCAGAAGGGGGGGTTCTTCTGGAAGTTGCGCGGACAAACGATCGAATGAAATTGCAGGACTCGATCCGGGCTGCCGTAGATGGCCAAGGGGACGTGAAGCTTGTGACCCCTAGAGTCAAAATTGAGCTTCTCGATCTCGATTGCCTCACAGTCAAGGTGACATCGTCCATCAATCGTGAGGCTGGAGAGGAAGGAGCCGGCGAGGTGAAAACCACTCTACTCCCCCCCAACACAAGGGAACAAAAGAGAGCTGTGGTTGAGCTGGATGAGGCACCAGCATCCAAAATCCTCAAGTCTGGTCGAGTCCGGGTGGGAATAACTAGCGCCCGGGTACGAAGGTGGGCTGAGGTTACACGCTGCTACCGGTACCTAGGCTACGACCACACAAGACGTAGCTGCAAGGGCCCGGACCGGAGTGCCAGCTGCTGGAAATGTGGACAGGTTGGCCACCGGGCAGCAAACTGCTCTGCGCAGGCTCAGTGTATATTATGCACTGAGAGGCATGGTGCGAATGGTGCCAAGCATTTAATGGGATTGAGTGCATGTCGAGTTTTCAAAGACGCACTTGATGCCAAGAAAAAGCAGGGAAGGATATGAGAGTCCTTCAAGGCAACCTGCAGGGCTGTAGAGCTGCAGACGACCTACTCACGCAGCTAGTCTGCGATCATAAGGCTCAGATCGTACTGATCAGCGAGCCTTATAGGGGGAGGCATTCGTCCGTTTGGCTGGCAGATTCTACGGGGTATGCGGCGATTTGGATCGCCGACGGGCAGAGGGCCCGTATCGGCGGCCGCGGCTCAGGAAATGGTTACGTGTGGGTGACATACGGAGAAGTCACCTTTGTGAGCTGCTACTTGTCCCCGAACGATTCAATGCAGGAATTCGGAGACAAGCTTAGCTCACTGGAGGACTCTCTCCGTGGCATTGTCGGCAACGTCATCGTACGAGGTGACTTCAATGCAAGGGCGTTGGAGTGGGGCATGCCCACCAAAAACACTCGCGGTTGGCGCATAGTCGAGATGGCATCGAGGTTGGGCTTGTTGGTGCTGAATACGGGTTCAACGCCAACATTCAAAAGGACCGGATTTAGTGAATCGGAGAGACTAGTGGCACTCGTCAGCGATTGGAGGGTGATTAAGGATTACACTGCGAGTGATCATAATTACATCACTTTCCAAATCGCTGAGGGCAGGCAAAGACACCGCCGCTCTCCCTGTAAGTGGCTAGGCTGGAACGCCGCTAAACTTTACAGGGACGCGATGACCGCATCGCTCGCTTCGAGCTTGGAAGGGGAGCATCTAGCATATGGGAACCCAGTAACCCGTGCAGCAGCAGAGGCCGCTGCTAACAGAACCATGGAGTGGATTCGCAGGGCGTGTGCGGCTTCAGCTGACCAAGAGGGAGCTGACCAAGGCCATCACGAGGAGCAAACGTGCCAAATGGCAGGCTCTTTGTGAGGAGGTCAACTCAGACCCCTAGGGAGATGGCTACAAATTGGTCACTCGTAGACTTGGCTGCATGCGGCCTAGCACTCTCATGGATGCGATATCCATGGAGCGTATCGTTGGTTCGCTATTCCCGGTGCATCCGTCAAAGGCTGACGGTCCCATCATCGTTTACCAGGCGGATGTTCCTCCCTTTACGAACGAGGAGCTGAACAGTGCAGTGTCCAGGATGAAGAACCGGAAGGCTCCGGGTCCTGATGGGGTACCGGTCGAGGCACTTAAAGTCGTGGCGCAAAGCCAACCGCGTCTATTATTGGACTTGTCTAGTCGCGGGGGTCTTCCCGTCGCGGTGGAAAGTAGCTCGACTGGTGCTTGTGGACAAGGGGAAGAGTAACCTGGGCAATCCATCAGCATACCGCCCACTGTGCATCCTGGATACTGCGGGGAAGCTTCTCGAGGGGTTGCTCAAGCCAAGGCTGCTGTCAGCAGTAAGATCTGCTGGTGCTCTCTCTGCCAGGCAGCACGGCTTCCGAAAAGGACATTCAACAATCGATGCCATCTCAGAAGTTGTTGGGGCTGTAGCAAGAGCGAAAGAGGCATGCCATCAAGCCAGACCGGTCGTCCTGCTGGTAACACTGGAAGTACAAAATGCCTTTAACTCGCCGAGGTGAACAGACAACCCCCGGGGGGCCTTGAGCAGACGTTCCGTATCCCTGACTACTTGCTAGCCATGATGCGGGACTACCTCAGGGATCGCTGGTTGCTCTACGACACCGACAAAGGAGTCAAAAGAAGGTTTGTCACTTCAGGTCCCTGTGCCGCACCTGAAGTGACATCGATCTTAGGACCTGACCTCTGGATAATCATGTACGATGACCTGCTGCGCCTGGAAATGCCTGCGGATGTGTTTCTGGTAGGTGACGCTGATGACGTCGCGGCGGTAATCACTTCCAGATCTGCCCGAATTCACTCAATTCAGACTTAACCAAGTCATGAGAAGGGTGGATCGGTGGATGACCGAACACGGCCTCCAGCTAGCAATCTCTAAAACAGGGATTGTTATGCTGACGAAGCGGAGGATACCAACTGTCATACCCATGACAGTTGGTCCAGACCAGCAAGTCGGTCAGGTATCTGGGAGTGACCCTGAATACCAAGCTGACGTATTGGGATCATATCCGCAGGGCATGTGATAGGGCTCTAGTAGTCGTCACTTCGCTGAGTAGGCTAATGGCCAACGTTGGTGGACCCACTAAGACGCGACGGAGGCTGCTGATGGTAACGACCGATTCCATATTGCTATATGGAGCCGAAATCTGGGGAGATGCACTCCGAACTGAGAAGTTCCGGTAGCGCATTGCAAGTGTCCAGCGCAGGGGTGCCCTGCGTATCGCCTGTAGCTACCGTACAGTCTCAGAAGAGGCTGTGATGGTGGTATAGGGAGTAATCCCGATCGACCTACTAGCGCGAGAACGCAAAGAAAGGTACGTCTATCGCTCAGAGCTGGGTAGAACTGCGGCTCTGACGCACGCGCGTACGCTTACTCTCCAGCTTTGGCAACAACGTTGGAGTTTAAGTGCTAAAAAACGCTGGACGGCTAAGCTAATTGGTCTCATTGAGCCTTGGCTGAACCGGAGTCACGGAGAGGTAAACTTTAACCTTTGCCAATTCTTGACAGGGCACGGTTACTTCAGAAAATACCTGAACAGAATGGGTAAGGTGGTCACACCGTACTGGCGGTACTGTGTGACTGAGCTCGATGATGCTCAGCACACATTCTTTATGTGCAGTCGCTTCGTAAGTTTGAGGCGCACCATTAAGTCCACGATTGGCCTGGCAACGCCTGAGACGATCGTGGAAGCAATGCTGCGAAACGAGGAGAACTGGCGCGGAGTCTCAATATATGTTGAGAAAGTGCTGCGCATAAAGCCGCAGGGGGGTTGCCTTACCGACCCATGAACTGTGGTAATTTCTGAAGTCCGTGGTTACCGATGGGTGAGTCAGCACGACCGGGTCGAAGCAGTGCTTAAGCGGGTCCCGACTCGGAACTTAATGGGCTTGCAGATGATCCTTTTTTTAGTGAGTCAAACCTCACATACTCCGAGGTGATAGGTCACCCGGCGAGTTGGTAAGCAGATTTTTTTGCCATCTACACTAGGGAAAAAAAATCAGATACAATTGAAATTTACACAATACATTGGACTTAAATAGGACCAGATCTGATAGAAGCGATTTTCAATTATAGGCAACTCTGCGCCAGTGGTGCCATCTTGAAAAATTACAAAGAAAAAAAACTGCTTTTTGCCCTATGAAATTTTAATTTAATTTAATTTAATTTATTTATTTACCAAGCAAGGCGTACATGTATAAAAAGAATAAAATAAAATAGTACATGCATAAAATTACGAAACAAAATAAAAATAAAACAAACTATATAAATACAAGACTAATAAATAGTGCATAAATAAAATAAGTTATAAACAGACAACAAATAAAGTGATAAATAAATGACAGATGGCGAATGAATGACTAACAAATAAAATAGTGCATAAATAAAATAAGTTATAAACAGACAACAAATAAAGTAATAAATAAATGACAAATGGCAAATGAATGATTAACAAATTAAATACCAAATTTAAATTGAACATACAATACATATATGTTAGTATGGTGAGGGGGGTGGGGGAGACTATAAAGAGAGAGCCTTGATGATGTTATTTTTAAACGTTGATTTAGAAATCGTAGGGGAAAAGTTCTCACTCATGCTATTGAATAGCTTGCAGCACCTATTTATTGGCTCGTTTGCTGCATATGTTGTGTTGTGATGGTATTCAATAAGCAAACGTCGGGATCTAGTGACTCTCAAGGGCTGATTGAGTACAAACTTTTCTTTCAAGTAGACGACATTAACCACGTCTCTGATGACATCGAAGCTGAAGCAGGCAGATAACATTAATCTTCTCGACGCAAGGGGTAACAAATTCATACATTTAAGGCGATATTCGTATGATGGTAGATTACTGAAATCATAAGGGTTGAAAAGGTCCCTCAAAGCGAATAGTAAAAATTGCTTCTGAACAGACTCAAATCTTTGGCTATGAATTTTAAAAGCCGGATTCCAGATAGTGCACGCATATTCAAGAAGAGGACGCACGAGTGAAATATACAAGGATTTAGTAACCCAGAGATTCTTAAACTCTTTGGCCCGTCGCTTAATGAAACCAAGTTGTTTACTTGCTCGGGAAAGCGCTCTATCGTAATGAAGATTAAAGCGGAGCTTTTCATCCAGGGTGACACCGAGATCTAATATGTTGTCAACCCTGCTGAGTGACTTATCGTTGAGGCGGTACGTATAATGAACGCGTGCAATTTTGCGAGAGAAGCTGATTGCGCGCCATTTATCAATATTAAGAGGGAGCTTGTTCGCGGAGCCCCAATGGTCTAGAGAGTTCAGTTTAGACTGAAAAAAGGTAGCGTCAGATGGTGTCCTGATGACATGGTAGATTTTGAGGTCGTCCGCATATAGTAAATGGGGGGGGATAAAACCTCCGATATATCAGATATAAAAATATTAAAAAGAAGAGGGCCAAGATGACTTCCTTGAGGTACACCAGATTTCACGACAACTTTCTTAGAAATTAGACCCTGGAATTTCACGAATTGCAAGCGGTCGTGTAGGTAGGAGCCAAGCCACTTTAGTAAAGATCCTGCAATTCCAAATTGTTTAAGCTTGGGGATCAAAATGGAGTGGTAGACTCGGTCGAATGCTTTGCTGAAATCTGTATAGACTGCGTCAATTTGATCACCTTTCTCCATTTTGCATAAAACATCAGAAACAAGGACCATAAGATTAGTTGTAGTAGAACGACCTTTTCTAAATCCATGCTGCTGCTCGTTCAGTCGAGCGTCGACCAGAGGAGAAAGTTTGCAGTAGATGATTTTTTCAAAAAGCTTTGGAATAGCAGATAGAATGGCGATGCCTCTATAATTTTGAACAGAACGTCTATCGCCACTTTTATAAATTGGAGTAATATATGAAGATTTCCAATACGAAGGAAATAGCCCAGAGGAGAGAGAATTATTGAATATAGTATGAAGGGGCGAGATCAGTTTTTTTACACACTTGATCAGGAAAGTAGGAGGGAGGAGATCAGGTCCAGGGCCCTTGTTACTGTCAAGCTCCATAATGGCAGTAAATATCTCATTCCTCGATATGGTCATCTCCTCAGCAAAAATTGTTTGAGTCGCACCCGGGAATCGATACAATGTTGGGATGCTAACTGGACCAAAAACTTCTTGAAAATGGTCAGCAAAAAAGTTGCAGATCTCCTGAGGAGAAGAAAACAACAACGAATTTCCAGTGGACATTGAAGAGGGGTAGCCACTTGTTTTCCGCTTCATATTAACAAAATCAAAAAATTTTTTGGGGTTCTGGATTATATTCTCCCCTGTAGTTTTAATGTATCTGTCATACGCTTCGTGAGACTTAGTATGGAATTCATGAGCAATTAAATCGTATTCTACTTTAATACGACGGCTAATGTCGACTTGATTCTTCATTAGCTTGTAAAGTTTGTTCCTATGATTTCTCAGACGCCGAAGAGTCTTGTCAAGCCAAGGTTCAGAGAGTTTATCTTTTTTCCTTATCTTAGGGACAAATTTGTCGACCGCGTCAAAAACTATTCTATAAAACATGGTTACATCATCATCAAGAGAATGGCACATAAACACATTTGTCCAATCGACATTGTCAAGGATATTGTGAATGCTATCATAATCAGCATTATCGAAATCGTATACAATCGTATTATTGTATGTACTTAACATATTCCAATCTGTCGTGGAAAGTTCAACTGTAAGAGCGGAATGGTGAAGACTATTAGAAAAGAGATTCTCTGCGTCATTTGTTGGACTAACCACTACATCGTCATAAACATTCGTAAAGATTAGGTCTAACCAATTACCATTTTGATTGGGAGTCGGAACAACCTGCTGCAAATCATGGCCATACAACGTACTCACAAGGTTAAAATCAGAAGACTCAAGTAGGTTTACTGGTATTAAACCATCATCAGACTTATCAGAAACAAAACGCAAATTCGGGCGATTAAAATCACCCAAGATTATAATTTTATCCTCAGTACTACGAGAAGCCATAAAATAAGATATTTGTTCGCATAAATGATTGTTCACTGATTCGTCAGATCTCGGTGGAACGTAAAATAAACCTATATAAACCGAGGTTTTGCCCATTGAAACGCGGATAAATATATGCTGGAACAATTCGTGCGAGGCGGAATTTACAAGTTCACTTGAGTGAGTGTTCTTAACTGCGAGTAAGACACCACCACCTCTTGTTTGACCAGTGGAAACAAAGTGTCGGTCATTTCTAAAGATAGTCCAGGTACTGTCAAGGATTTTTTCATTCATGTGGGAGTCATTCAACCAGGTTTCAGTGAAAGCAAGCACGTTGAAATGGCAAGATTTGGTGTCAAGAAAGAGTTTATTTATTTTACCCCTCATACCACCGCAATTTGTGGTAAAAAATTCTGGGGCTTTTGATTGAGGATATCTTGTTAGGAGCGATACCCGATGCGGTTACAGGTTTTACGTGAAGAATTCTTAACGAAGTTAGAATTAGCAGAAGTCGCAGCAATAGAAGTGCCAATAGTTGATGATCTACTGAATGAATTCAAATTACGAGTTACGATTGAGTCGGAACATACCTTACGGGAATGAGAAGTCAGAGATGGAGAGGAAGTTTTAGTTGGATATGCTATAGCATGAGTCTTTGGATGGGAACACCTGACGGTAGAATTTCGATTCACGCTAGTGAAGTCTCTAGTCAGAAGATTTGAAGAAACTACCTGGTTAGTAGATACAGATGAAGTACAATTACTAGTCACAATTGATTTCTTATTTCTACTTTTGATGCTGCTGCTAGCGATGATGGTCCTCCAACGACGAAATATGATGCCATTCCATTTATAGCTCCTACCGCTTCCATTCACGTGAGTGAAAAGCCATGCATACTTTTCAGGAATTGAAACTTTGTAGCTCCTGCTTGCATATTTATTACGTTGAGGTAACATCTCAACGCTGAAATCACTGATGGAAAGTTTTTCCTTTAAGGTCTTGCTAAGCCAAGATTTATCGGTGGAATCTGGTACTCCTTTTACAAAAAACGAGGTTCTCTTATCAGTCGAAACTTTGTGAGGGGGTTGCAAATCGTCATGATTTTTGATTTTTGAAATACGTCTCAGCCAATCATCTTCCGACCAATAAGTGCCAAATTTAAAAATTGGTTTTTGAGAATCGTTCTTGAGAGGTTCAGATCGAGTTTTTTGTTGGATAATAGCTTCATGGTCTTCGATAGAATTGAACAATTCCTTGATGGGAGAGGTTGAAACATCTTTGGTAGACTTCATCGGCATTAACAAGTTTGAAGAATTGTTATTATGTGCACTCAGTAGTTCCTCGCGAAGTGATATATCCATCAGATGTGCACAAGGATTGGATGGCCCTACCTCTGCCGATGGCTTTGTATCGGACTTAACTATACTCTCTAATTTATCAGCAATTAGATTTTGGTTGGAGAGTAAATTGGTAGAGATGGTATTTGACAGCTGATCAATCTTGGTAGTTAATGCTGCCGTTATTTTATTTTCTAGCATTTTAAACAGATTGCTATCATTTGCTTGGCATTTAGATTTGGTTGTGCTTAAAGTGCTGATTGATGAATTAAATTGAGCTAAGATGTCATTAAGCTCGGCTGATCTATCTGAATTTCTTTTGCTGGCATTAGAAACAGCATCTAGGGTAGCCGTAAAACTTTCGATGTGCCTTGTGATTTCAGTTAGAATTTCATCGTTGAGTTTCGTTTGTGCGTGTAGTTTCGAAAGCATATGATCCTTTTCACCATTAAGGTTGCCGATATAGTTAGCTAAGTTATTGTGCATACTCTGCATGAGTTTTTCTGTACGCTGGCAGTCGGAGCAAATAAAATGGGACTCCAAGTAGGGATTAAACCAATCTCTCGGTGCACCCATGCAAGCACCGTGCAGTTTCCGGTTGCGAAATGCCTTGCATGTTACAGATTTTAATGTGTTGTCGAAGGCTATGCAGTTATCAAGGCTACACTTGTAACTCATATTGTCTAGTTGATTTCCGTACCACAAGAAGAGTCGATTCAAGGCGAAACAGCAAATAGAAAACGCTCGAAGTAAGCTACAAAAAGCCGCACGAGTCGAGGATCGAGCCCAGGGCGCTGGTATGCTAGTCCAGGAAACTACACACTAGACTGCACGTGACTTGAATATTGTTTAAATAAAAGCAGTCAAATCAACATTAACATCACAAATATTCAAAACTAATGTTAAAATAAACCGTAAGTAGAGATTTCTTTGTCAGTGTTTTTTTTGTCAGTGTTTTTTGTCAGTGTTTTTTGTCAGTGTTTTTCTTTACACAAAATTTGAAATCCAAGAAAATGAAATACTAACAAAGACGAATGATGAAACAGATCGTACAAGGCTTGACACAACAGAAAACCGGGTCGACCCCTCAGAGTTGTCTGTTGACGCGTAATAGTAAACGACGCGACGTTACGCGGCCTTGTTTAGAGCAAATTCCTCGAATGTAGAAAAAAACAAGAATAACACAAGTAATGAGGGAAAGCACTCGCGTAATGTTGATTAACACAGAGTATTTAAATTTAAGAATATTTCACTGTAGAGACTGTATGTAAATATTTTGAAAAATTAAATATTTCTGAAGCATCGAAATCATACACAGGTGACACAGTTGACAGTTGACAGTTCAATTGATTCAGTTACCAAATTTTCATTATATTGACACATTAACTGAACCTTTATCTAAACCGTGTTTGGTAGAAATTTGGTTAAAAAATTCGATTGGTGCTGCCAGCTATGGTAGTTTTTGTGTCTTTGGTTTTGAAAATTCGCTCAGGAAAATAAAGTTTTTTGCCCTATAGCTTCCAATGCAATCATGAAATCAATTTGAATTTCATACAATTTATGGAACTTATTATAGGCATAATTCAGGCCGAATCTGGTTGAAAAGCCACGATAGGGTTGCCAGCTATTGTTGGTTTTATGTTTATTTGCAATATCTTTATTAAGCGATTTTATCGTAAAATTTTCAAATGGTAATGATATTGTAGTGACAATAAACAGCAAAAATTAAGTTTTCGATTATTTGAAAAAGCTGGCAGCTGGTAACTCCAAATTTTTTTATACTCCAATAACTTCGAATGCAATCATCGGATCGAGACGAAATTCGCAGGGTAGGTTTAGTTCAATGTGAAGCAGATGTGATATATTTTTGGCTTTGATGCTGGCAAAAGGTTGCTAGCACAATCGGTAGTGTATCAATGAATACTTACAGTTAGTGTTCATATCGGAAATATTTACAATGAAAATAAATAACCAATATTTCAATTCCCAAAGCTCTGCAAGTTTTTCGGATCGCAGCCCCAAACACCAACTTCAGTTACAGTACTGCAGGCACTGAGCATTTTCTTCATTGATGTTATATGAGATACTGCTTTCAAAATTTTGTGAAATAAGCAGCTGATAACGAATATAATTAACCCGTGTTTTGCTCTCATAAACTTTGAAATTCATGCCTGTGGGAATATCTGAAACCTTTCCACCATATGAGTTATAATGCATTCTTGATGTAGGAAATACATATTGGCCCAAGCAAGACCAAAAGAGGCTATGGCCAATATGTGTACACCCCATTGGTGCGAGCTGGGCTGGTGTTGGGCTCGTTCCCGGCCTGAGTGGATTTTTGGCCAATATGTTGGGCCAACAGTTGGGCGAATATGTATTTGAAGCATGAGACAAAAGTAAAACGTGGCGTTTGAAACAGTTTGGCCGTAATAAGCAGCTCGTGTGGTAGAATATGCACTCAAAACCTGCACGATTCTTCTACTGTTCTTCGAACATTAGTGTTTCTAGCGGTTCTGGAGCGCTAGAGTTTTTTACTTTCCGCTTCTATATGAATTTTGCTGTTTGCGTGTAAAAGCATTTTTTTCGTGGGCCAGCATTGTTCGTTTGCAGAGTCTGCATGTTGCCTTCTAATCATCCCCTAATGTAGACATGATCCATCCTAAATGTAAATTTAAAAATATGCTTATGAAAAATAACTTTAAGTCTGATTTTTCCATAAAAATCGGACTTTGTTTTGGCTTAATTTTTTCCCCCAAGAAGCCCACTTATCTATATTGAAGGCTTACCAATTAAAACAAAAATCGCAACACCAGTGTGTTACGATTATATTATGTTTTGTAATTCAGTAATAGTCTATAATTAAGTAATAGCCTGCATATTTTAAACTGCTTGTGTCATCTGCGATTTCAAAGCAAAAGATTCTTCAAAACTCAAACTAATCGACGTTGAGTTTCCCCAAAAAAAAATCCCCCATGAATATCAATCCCCCAAAAATCCCAAAGAGCTCAAATTTTCCCCCGAATTCGGGGGAAAATACCCCAATCTGGCAGCGGTGGCTGCTTGTTGCCCTTTTTAATGCCTACCTGGCATGTGTGAATGTGACAGCTTGCTTTGGTCGGATTTTAGCCGCTTCATTGAAACGTTGACAATCCGACCATTAATATTCACGGTAAAAAATATGCTTGTTCTTTTATTTATTAATTCTTTTAATAATTTTCTGCGGTCTTGTATACGGTCGAGGAAGTGGCATTTTGACTGAGTCCACCCGTAATTAAACGTGTGTGCAAGAAGCTTATTGCCTACTGATAAAAATTGCTCGAGCGCTTCAATGCGTTGTCTTGTCAGGGGCCTCAAATTACATGATATATTGATGGAAGAGATTGGCAGGGAGTGAAAGATTTACCATCAGCTGGCACGTAACGAGAAACAAAACCAAAATAAGTTCACTTTATCACATGCGAAAGTGAGAAAAGCATACTGTCAAACGACAGGTGAGAATGTATATAGCCGTGTTAGCTGATAGGTGAGAGTGTGGTGGCGTGCGTATAACCCCATCAAGAAACAGTAAGCGCAGCGAACATTCACTGGCAGCAAACGAAATTCTCTATATTGGGTTGCATAAAAGTGTCGGAGATATTCCTATTACTTGCCAAATGGTATCGAAAGTAGTATTCCACGTTAACTACCTTATCGCTTACTATTTTAATACTCAGAAAATAATTTAAGAAAATCAATATTGCATAAATCGCCATTCGCTAAAATAGTCTCTTTGGCAAAGCGCATGTATATTGCCTAGTGGGAATGAAAAACGTATTTGATCGTAGCAGCGTTGCTTGGCGGGGTACTTTGTGTCTTTTTTCAACTTGGACTTGGATATTGCTGCTTACTTCTCGCAATCAGTGGGGAAATATTGCAAATTGTATTGCAATTCACGTACTTTCCGAGCTATATATAGCTCTTAAGCTATGGCGTTGTTGACATGGACAAAATTTTATTCATTTTTTCTCGCAATAAAGCCAAAAATTCATATGACTCTACAGACGCTTGATTGGGGATAAAAAAAAACTCTCCACGCAGGGAGAGTGTAGTGCCATAAACCATTCCAGCGAGCGACCACGAGGTGTACTCCTAGACACTAGAGCGGTGCCCCCGTAGCACCGTTGGTATGATGTTTGGCCAAGATAGGTTTCGTTCATGGCACATTGTAGCTGCTTTTAATGAATGGTATCAAGTTTCTACTATCCCGTTTGAAGCCGGATGTCTTTCTGCTGCCGATAAATTTTGCCAACGCCTTAAACAACGTTGACTCCAATTGGGTAACCTGATCTGTTGTGATTGTTCGCGGCCTCTCCACTTCGAAAAACCCGAGGGGGAGTATTGTGGCAGCCCAGTAGGAAATGTAACCCGACTGCCGAAGTACTGTGGTAGCTTGATAGGGAATGCAGGTATACGATGGCGCAGTGGTACACGGACTAAATCAGATCGAAATAGTGAGACAGTTCCCAGTTCGCGTGCGATTGAGTGTATCTTTTATATCGAGTGTAATAAACTTAAATTGTCGTGTTATAGTTTTAAGTTTTTTTTAGTAGTTTTATTTACTAGTATATATTTTTTAGTAGTTTTATTTAATAGTATTATTTACTAACTAGCAGGCCAGGTCAAGACCTACGCACAATATATTTGCTGACGGCCTTTACATTAATTTTGGCCCGTAAATGTGCAGTTATGAAGAATTCTATTTTATGATTTGGCTACTAGTATTGTGAAAATTCGATCGAGCTTTTTTTGACTGAATCTCCTTATAAGGTTTTAACCTATTTTATACTTAAAATCAATCAAACCAGCCTATCACTATGAATATTCAATTTAACGTATTATTTACTTTCCAGTAAAACGTTTAAACACATGGTGTGAGCCATAGGTATGATAAATAAAAAACTCCGCATTCTATGCAGCCAAACAAATGCTCAAAATCATAGACATCTATATCAGAGAAAATTAACTGATACAGTTTCGCAACATTTCCGTGACACTCGTTGCAACTTTGTTTTATACCTAATATATTCCTTCGAATATATTCCATCTTTGTTTTATTTTTTCTCACGAAAGTAATTTCCCATCACATTGCCCTGAATATTAATGCTGGATGAATTTCTTTATATTTTCATTGCGTTTATATGGCTTGGTTACAACTATGATGCGTGCACAGGGCCCTAATGAAACGCAAATTATCTTACATAATCGAGATCGTTTCCAAGACAATTGATTTCTCAACTATGATGAGAAACCATGATTTGGATGTTATTGTCATTGTATAGAGAATTAATATAGTAGATATGTTTGCATCACCATCATTATGATGATAGAACGACTAGATTTGAGTGCTTTCGAAAAATTGAATACCATATGATTATCGACAGTGACTTAACGAAAAAATTCCAACGAAATTGAACAATAAGCGATGATGATATGGTTTGAGCCATCTTAATAGTTTAAGGTGGAGTCGAAAAAAACGGTTCATAGTAATTTTTGATAAAGAAAACGAGAGAAGTAATAATGCTTTTGAGGAATTGTTTGAAACTTGTTAGATTCCCGTTGAATCAGGCTGTCATGAAATTGCAAATGCTTATGTGAATAAAGTCATTCAATAAAGGCGGTCGTAGTTACTGCATTCTGGATGAAGCTTTCAAAGTAGGCCAATCCGCCTACCATACTGTTTCAACGTACACGCTGATACACAAATATGGCCAACATAGGCAAATGCCAAAAATGTACTTCCTTTTGGCCCGGACACACACCATCAGTACACTTTGTAAATTGAAAATCTGGACTTGAAAGCATTTCTAGGCTCCTACGATTTCACCCCATCCATCAAATTCAGGCACGTCATTTCTTTACAAGTGCGAAAAGTTTGTTACATAACCTGGAGTGATTTAATTCCACATACTAAATATTTAAACGACCGAAATGTTTGCAGCAATAATTATTTCGGCTCGAACCACTGAATTGAATCATTCAATTTATCTTCTCGTCCTTCCCAAATACAATCAACCCAAAAACATGCCGTCGTCCTTACTTGTATTCTTCAATGAAGTTCTGCCAGGCTTAAAAACTGACACAATTATGTACAAACAGCGATCAACTAAATATACCTAGTCTAGATTCAACTAATGGCTAGGACAGAATGTGTATTTGGAGCAAAACCATTGAACTTCAATCAAGAATATCCTATATGTATGTATGTATATACAAATTATGTGTGACTGTTGTGGAAAGACGATCACAGAAATCCACCAAAATATACGCCTAGTGGGGACAATCGGTTCAGGAACATTTATTGCGAAATCTATTTATGTCAAAAGGCTTCATTAGATATTTTTTTACTGGTTTTCGAAGAAAATTAGTATTAGACTCGTTTCGCTGAAAATTCATGTTTCTTTATACATATGTACATACGCACAGACCCGGCCCTAATGTATTAAGCGCCTGGTTCATATGAGGAATTTGCCGCCCTCAACAAAGAATCTGCAAATATACTACATGAAGCACTACTATACTAAAACCTCCAAATTGGTGTTTTGGTCAGGTTTGAGAAAGTGGGTGATGACTAGAAAATATTTATCCCCCAACTCATCTCACTCGAAAACAAATTGTTTGGTGAGCTCATTGTAATGGCTTTATTTAGTTTCAGTGAAATACAAGTAGCTTTGGTTACTTGGCCTATATGATACTTCTAAATTTAATTCTTGCAGTGACAAGTGTACTTTCAAATCCTGAATTGCCACTATATTCCACCAAAAACTTTAAAGTTGGCTTTGAAATATTGGTATCGTTTTTAGCAGACGCTTAGTCCGCGGACCATACACCAAATTCCACCTAGATGATTTAGTCCACTTTCTGTAAACACTCAGTACCCGACCCAAATTAAGGTCAGTCCACGATTTCAAGCGACCTGACCTAAAATAGGTCGTGGACTATATCGCTGTAAACATACCCGACCTAAAACATTGATATTTACTATTATTAATATATGTTTGTTGTTTATAAGCTCATAACATTCCCCTTTGACTCAAAATCATTGAAATAAACATGTTTGAGAGACAAATGAAACGGTAAATACAGTGCATTAACGAAAATTAAACTAAATGATAGCTGTCAAATACAAATGAGGACTAAATTCGACCAGAGCAAATTTTAGGCCAGGTCGAAGTAAAAACCTTAGGACTAAGTTCACTGAGGCCGCGCTATAGGTCAGGTCACATTTGGTCCGACCGCTGTAAACCTAATCATTCTCAATGGTGGTTTGATATAGGGGGTGGTTTTAAATGAATCTGGTTGCAATATTAATTTTATCGAAATTACTATAATATACTATCAAACTAAAAATAAACTTAAATTTTAGCAATTTTCTTCCCAAAGACTCTACGATGTGTTTAATAGTTAAATCTTCACTTTCCGCTTGAGCTACTAACGCTTCGTAGACATCAAAAAGATTTTGCATCAGGAGATTAAAGGCGTTAAGCTGACTTTGCACGCCATGTTGTCTGTGCTCTACACTGGAGCCTTTGTCATCGATTTTTAATTTATAGCCGATTGTTCATTAATGCATCTTAAATTGTGAGTCCTTTTACGGTCATATAATTTGCGTCTAGAAATCCTATAAAATGCTTTTTGTTATTATATACTCCCTTTTAAATGGTGCGAATCTGATTACGAAAGGTTGGGCAGAACCTGCTTTTGTCTTGTGTGAATTCGAATGTAATTGTATATTTGCTTATTTTAATGTATTCAACGATTTTATTTTTATTTTTTTAGAAAGAACCAGTAAACAATCACATTTACGGGCTCTTTCTTTTTACAGCTTTATGGTCATGTAAAGGTGGAGCAATATGGGTCCAATTTTATTATCCAGACCTCCCTAATAAGTTTGTATTGTCAACAGAAATTAATGAATAGAAAGAAAAGCGTCGTTAGAAATCAAATTAACAAGCCAATCTAGGGGAAAAGTTTTAACATTTTTCAGTGTCTTATCATAAACGTTTGTGTTGAATTTCCGTTACATGCTAGTTTGTATGAAACATAGATTTACTACTATTTACCCATAAAATGAAAGTGTTTTCACTTCATTAAAATCCAATTTTCCTCTCTGAAATTTTCACTACACTCCAGAAATGGCAAATCCAAGTGACAACACTAATATCTAGCCGCAAACTATGTTTCTAAATGAATCAGTCTCAATTTTTCTCCTCCGTGAATAAACAATAATATTTTTATATTTTGTTTTCTCCTTCGAATTCATCTACGATGATCAGTCAAAGCGCACAAGTGCTCCATACCCATGTCCTTTTGTTACACGCAATTGTTCTCTTCTGACGCATATAGGGTGCCATTGGTACGGCGCATTAGTGACATCGGAGCGCGATTTGAAAGTGCACCAAATGAACTTGCTGGGCATGAGAGATAAGCACTCCACCTCGAACCCAAAACGGGTTCATTCACACTCTCGGTATGTTTATGTATGTACATGCATGAGACATTTTGATGTTTAAATATGCAATAAGCCCTGTAGGAAAAATGACAGGGAATGGATTCTGGGAGTACTAAACTATTCACGAAGCTCCATTACTTACAATGTAATCGAGTTTCTCGAGTAAGCGATCAAGTAACAACTTACCCACTGCATTACCTTTCCTGAAAAGTAATGCAGTAGGTAAATTGTTGCTTATTTCTACGAACAAGTGAGGCTGCGTAGCCACAATTTTTATTAAAATACTGCACATAAGAATTCTTATGCACGCTGTTCGGAAAAAAATGTATTTCTTAACAGTGCAACTTATATCAGTATATAACATCAATTTCGTGCAAGTGATGTGAACGCGTGTTCGATTTTTCTTTTTAAATATAGGTTTAAAATAGTATATTTTGAATAATGCTGTAATATCTTTATTTTATATCCTTGTTTTAATAAATACATTTTTTTAACTTTATAGTGATATTTGCTGTTTTATTTGTCTTTTCTCATCCATGAAATCTTTGTCTATATATTTCGTTAAAACATTGTATTTATCTGTTTTTCCGCTAAACGAATCAGCGTCATTGGTGTGCTACACTCCGAATTTGACTTTGATTTTCATCACTCATACGTTTTCGAGATGCTTATCTGCAATTTTCGTAGTTTTCATCATATATCAACGTACCATATTACCACTTCTGTAATGTATTCCAGCATGTCACTTACTGTCATCACTTTTGAAAGCACTCCAATGTAACTGTTTCCGTAACTAGTACACAACACAATCACAACACATTACCTTCTATGACATAATGAGGTAAATGTAAAGCAGAAATTATATTGAAAGTGCTTACCTTGGTAATTAGTGACCTATTACCTAGAAGTAGTTACGAATTCTATGCTGAATGAATTACTGAAGCTACAGGCAAAGTGTATAGAATGATAAGTGGGTGAACTTCTTCCATTTTCCAGAAAAAACACTTTGACCATGAAATTGCGCCTCCATTTACGCAATGCATTATCTGTCAAAGCAACCTGAAAGTAGCTGGTGTTTTTTGTGAGAGTGAGCCGTATGTGAGCAACGAAAAATCTGGCCTGAGTATGTAGTTGTTGAATCTTATCTTGCACCTCTTTCTGTTCTATGCGATTTCTTCCAATTTTCCAGGCTGATCAACAATACAATCTCAGGCCAGTTCACTGGATTTTTGGTTCGTATACATATAAGGGGTCCGCACGCTGGTAAGGAACCAGCTTCTTACGCTGTGCTACAGGGACATGATGCGAATCTGGTAGCATATTTTTTCTAGTATACGGGGCATTTCACGTGAAGCGGACAACGAAAAAAAATCGAGGTTCTGGATTTCGTTCATATTGTGCATAATGGTATTGTGCATAATGGTACGATACCACGCTCCATGCGACTTTTATGTATTGAAATTCACCTACCTCCTAAACTACTGGCCATCCCATTCTGAAACTTTTATGATAAAATAAGTATACTTTAAGCTTTGTTTTGTTATAAAAATAAACAAAATTAATCTGGTCCAAATCATTCAAATTACGAGTTAAAGTGTCTACTTCCGGTTCCACACAGGAAAACAAATTTGTTTTTCAAATCTAATTTCAAAATTAAAAAGAACAGCTAATTTTCTATACCAATCATTATGTTTAATGTTTTTTAGACTTGCTTTTGAATCTCAGAATCCGCTTCCAAAAAAACCTTTTATCAATTTCGTCAATTATTCAGAAGCCCATAACTCGGCAACTAAACCTCATAGAAACAGAAACTTGTGCATCCACATTCATATCTTCCAGAAGTACCATTATGCACAATATGAACGAAATCCAGAACCTCGATTTTTTTTCGTTGTCCGCTTCACGTGAAATGCCCCATACACAAGTTTCTATGCAAGGATTTGATGGATACTAAAAATTATGTCAACTAATTTTATGGTGTATGGGTGGTTTTACAGTAAATAATCATACATGTGCACACTCAAGGTGTTACCGTAAGCAGAAAATAAATGTACTGAAATTTAAATATCTGCAACTTATTTTACATGTAGAGAAAGGCTTGGTAGATATCTTAGAGGAAGATAATTTATTCTAGAACTATATGTTTTATTCTGCAGCCTTTTGTGCTTGTCGTATGGTGCCGCCTAGATTCAAAGCACCATGTGAACATAAAGAAGAACCGGCTCTGCATATTCATAAATATCAGCAAAAAGATTAAGGGTGATAATCTCAGGAGTGGCCGATTTGATTGAGCTGAAATTTTTAGGCAACATAGATGTATATTGAGAGTCGATCTTTGACTTGTTAAAACTATTATATCCTTAACGCTTTGGCAGCGGCGGGTATTTTAGTGAATTTTCAGATACTCCTATATTTCTATGCAGAGTAAATTTTTATTAAAAATAAATACTGAACATGAAACTAATTATATTCTTTGCTTATCAATGATAAAAAAAATTGGCAATTATGAACCCTATGTAGGTGTGCCTGAAAGTAGGCAAGGACTTTTTTTTAATTTTGATTTGTCATAAGTTCTGACAGACACATTGGATCATCGTGAAATTTACAGAGCATATTAATGCTAAATAAACCTATACGCAAATAGACTGTGGGGCAACCCTGTAGCTCAGGCAGGCAAGTGAAAAAAATCCTTCAAATCATCGACCCTCCTGAAAATTTTTAGCTTTTTGACAGAAAAATTTAAAATTATTGAAACATTTTAGCCTCTAGTAGTATTTTAATACTACTTACTGCTGCTTCGTTGAAACAGTGTTGCCAGCACTGAACAATGCCTTCATTTATGTTGCAGGAGATGATGCCGAGAAATGGTTTTTGTTGCATTGGATAAGAAATGGCTGATATGACACTACAAAAGGGGTATTACGTCTTTCAACACTTTTTGGTCACTCACACATAATTTCTTCGAATATTAGTTTTCTATCGGTTCTGATGTGCTAGAGTTTTTTTTTAGTGTTTGTAAGTTTATTAGTAGACAATTGAAAATTTTAGTTTTATAGTGTGATAGAACATGGTGATAAAATTTTTTTCATGAACATAAAAAAAAAATTGCTGCTCTGAAGCTCAGCCTATTCTCGGATCAAGTTGTCTCGGACCAACTATTCTGTTTAACCAGCTAGTTGTGTTTGCTAGCTTTCAATGAACCATTAACTGCGACGTGATGAAGCTCACTCAGAAGTACTACCCACTAATCTTTTTCGTTTAGAGTCTTGCTTGATTATTTAGTCAACCGGTAAACCGTTTTCCCGCCCATTGAATAAGCATAAATTCGAAATTACACATATGCGAGCCAGTGGCGTGGCGTTCATGGAAGCAAGGGAAGCATTGCTTCCCTTCCATTTTTGCTGATATATGTTTTAATTTCATATTTTTCGAATTCGCGAAAAAAAAATCGTGTTTATGAATTTTCTACACAAATTTTCCCAAAAACTAATAGTGAACATATCACGTAACTAAGGTGGTAGCACCACAAAATGATCATCACTAGCGAGCCAAGAGCACGCGTGGAAGCAACGAAAAAATTGCATCTACCAGCATTTAGTTCATTCCATGCAGACTGGATTGTGACGTCATAGAAAAAAAAAGTGTTTGTACTATCTATTTGGAAGCAATTAAGAATCTGCTTCTCAGGGGAAATTCTCGTCTCAAGAGAGAAACTGAAAGAGAAGCCGCGTACGTATGGAACGTATTGCCATGTTCCCCTTACGCGTAGCAGACTACATTGCAATCATTGTACTTTGCTTGTATTATTTGTTTTTTTTTTAACTGAGAATGTTTGCTGTGCTTTATACACTATGAGAATTTTTGGGCAAATTTGAATTACGAGATGTTGCGAGGGTTGCCAGAGACGGCTGATTTGACGAGTCGTTATCATTTACTGTAGTGAAGTGGTTGTGTGTAGTTCGGGTGTGAGTTTTGTGCTATATTCTATAAAGAAATTTGGTGAAGGGATTTTTATTTGGTGAAGGTATTTATTTTACTAATAATTTACCATGTTTAGTAATATTGAAATCAAATTCATTTGAATTATGTAGAGTTGAGTGCGTAGAATTACTTTGTCAAGTCGCATGATTTTTTTGTTTTGTACTTAAAATACTGATAGTGCAATTAATACAAAGGTATTTATTTCACTAATAGGTTACAGTATTTAGTAATATTGAAATTAAATTCATTTTAATTGAATGCGTAGAATAACTTTGTAAAATCGCATGTTTTTTTGTTTTATATTCAAATAGTGAGAGTGCAATTAATAGGTTTAATGTGTTTATTTGGTCTGTGAATAGCATGGATCCAAATTGTTTAATTAGTGACCTTTTTCGATTTCCTTTTGGATCTCGATCTTTTGCGGACAAAAAGGACATTATCGAAAAAGGTCGACCGAAACCGAATTTGGAAATTATCTCTGTAACGAAGAGATGCACTCGGCATTTTACTTGCAAAATCTATGAAGATACGGAATGGATTACCGGTTGTAAAATTAGACAAAAATTATTTTGCTGGCCATGTCTGTTATTTTCAAACGATTCCAATGTTTGGCGTACTACAGGTTTTTGTGATTTAAATAATTTGCATAAAGCTGTGGACAGACATGGTACAAAAAGCATTGATCATTTAAAATCAGTCCTTTTACTTTCCAAGTTCGGCTCCGGTCCAAGAATTGAGGAATTGCTAAGTAGTCAACATAAATCGTCAGTTATATTGCACAATGAGAAAGTAAGAAAAAACAGAGAAATATTGAAGATTCTAATAGATATTGTTTGTCACTTGGGATGTCAAGAACAAGCGTTCCGTGGTCACAACGAAAGTGTAAATTCTTGCAACAGGGGAAATTATGTAGAAACAATAAATCTTTTGGCAAAATACAACCCAGACTTGCGACTGAGCAACTGTTTTTTCTGGAACATCAAATAATATTCAAAACGATCTCATTAGTAGCATTTCAAAAAAATTATTGAAAGAGATTTATAATTAAACTCAGGAAACTAGATTCATAGCAATAATTGTAGATGAAACAACCGATATTTTATGTCGTTCACCGCTTTCAACAACATTTCGTTATTTTACTTCTTCCGGTGCAGTTCAAGAAACATTTATAAGTTTTACAGATATTTCTGATGACCAAACTGCGTTGCGTTTGTTTAACCTTGTTTTGGATATTGTTCAAAAATTCAACTGCGGTAACAAACTTATTTGCCAAAGCTATGACGGAGCTTCTGTAATGTCTGGCAAAGCAACTGGATTGCAAACACGTGTAAAAGAAATCTATAAAAATGCAATATTTATTCATTGCTTCGCACATCGACTGAATTTGGTTTTGTAGCGATTATGATGGATGGAGGAGTGCTAGACTTAGCACAACTCAGAACCAGACCGAAGTCCGGAACCAAGATGGCCAAGGTCTAGCACAAGTGGGAATGGCTGAAGTCATTCAAGAGGCAAAACAAAAAAGAAGAATTGCCCCGAGAGCAGGGTGCCCTAGAAATGGCCGTGAAGGTCCCTCGTCCGCATTAGCGGAGCACCCTTTAACCAACCCCGACGGATGTTGATGGGCCGCTTTGCTAGCTTGCTGCGGCTGGAGTGGGTTCTTTAAACAATGGGGATGGTTTGCTCTCTAAGAAACGGGATGCTACGTAATATTCATCCGTCATGAATTCGTAGCCGCAAACTGGTATATAAAATACCCAGGGACAAAAGGGGGCATAGTTCCGTAAAGGGAACCACCCATGGCTCTGCAACATGGGCTGACTAAGCAGACCCAGTGCTCGTGACAACACACGGAGCTAGAAAATTGAAAATCTACAAAAGGGAAAAGGAAAACGTACTACCTCTCTTTTCTAAGGAAGCCGGGCGAGGCAGACAGCCCCGGGCCCCCGATGGTAGTGGAGCCCTGACCCCGATGGTCTGGGGTCCTCCACCCTCTGATACTGGCCATATATTTCAAAATTTCAAAAATCTAATTCAAAAATCTAATTCAAAAGCTAATACCAAGAAAAACTGAAAGCTATTAAGATGGGCCAGTATCCCTCCCTTGTAAGATGCTGAAAAATCACGGAAAAATCACAAAACTATTTTTATCATTAGCCAGCCAGGCCACGCGCAGACCCTGAAAAAGAAGAAGAACTTCCCGGGCTTTCGCCCAATAAGAAGGCCAGGGATTTGTAATTTAGCACAAATTCGCCATCGGCTTATTTATTATAAATATTATTTTTTTGTTTTTCTTTTGCCTAATCTATCATCAACTTGCATGTATTAAGTTTAATTACATATCAAAGTATATGTGTTACATTTATGCCTGGTTTGGCTAATAAGTATGATGAAAGGAAAGAGAAACAAACTAAAGATAACCATTAAATTTGATTAAATATTTCCTTCTTCTCTGTTTTGCTTGAAAGTAGTATTTAACATTATTTTTTTCTTTTTTTTTCTCAGTGTTCAAAAACATTTGCTTGGGTATCTTTATGGAGCATATGATAAGGTCCAGAAAGAACAATTAATAAAAATAATTCATGATCATCAATTTACATTTGCTTCAAAAGTTTACTATATTACGTAATGTACGGAAAAAAAACTTCACCAGTTGTCTTTTAATTTCAAAGAAGTAATATAAGGGTCAAGACTTATAAGGTTGACCTTATAGCTATAACGGAAGTCTATTTATTAGTTTATATATATAGAAACGTGTAATCATATTGAATAGATAGATTAACATTAACTTTAACACTAACAAAAATTGATTTCCGTATTTGTTTTGTTTTGCCTGTTCGCCATAGTTTATAATTATGCAAGAACAGTGTTTGTTTACTTGCTTGTTTGTTTGCTTCATTTAAATAGACATAATAATTCATTTCTTATTGTTCTCATTATTATTCAAAAAAAAAAAGAAAACACCAAACTGTAATTAATACTTAAAGGAGGGATCAACTGAATTGATATTTATTATGGCGGAAGTGTTGAGCCCAAGATCATAGAAATAAATTAGAGAAGAAAATTTGGAGTATTTGTTAAAGTTCGGGAGCATAATTTCCAAAAATATCTTTTCCTGTCTGGTTCTCGAATTCATACTTAAAGTATTGAACTAACATTGACATGCGTACTAAAGGCGTGTGATTCTGCCTTAACGGTAAAATTAAAAACCTTCCTAAACTACTGTCAACTATCTTTTTTTGTCGTCTGCCATCGCAGACATAGATCTTATAGCTGATGAACTTAATAAATTATTTTCAGAATAAACGCAAAAGAATGTAATTGCATTCATAAACAATTATAGAACATGCCTATACATACAGATATTACCAGTTTGTAAAAAGTTTCCTTTGATAAAGTAGGTGGAAAATCTCGAACCAGCGAATCAACTCTCTTTTGGATATCCTCAATCACGCTATAGCAACACTCGCAGCATGTGGTTAAGTTCCTTCAAAGCAAGTGAAAGAGCTATGACCGGTTTTCCACCGTAGTGCCCAACGTCTGTTACTAACTGCTCTATTTCGCCCTTCGAACTGACTGACAAAAACTTTGTATCAAAGCTTTTCCGATCAAAGCCGTTGAACTTCTTCAGATGCACGCCAAGAAGCCCATTTAGCAGCATTAATTTAACACGTTTCAAAGTTAAGGTGCATCTTCTTGATAATGGCCCAATTGTTGCGATGGTCGAAGTCACGCGTTCCAATGCACTCTTTATTAACCAACTGCTTGCATAGTCATTCCCCCATGAAAAAAATCCCATCGAAAGCAGTGTCTTCTTGCTTATGAAAATATTCATGTATTAGTTTGTCGCCTTAATATCATCTTCCTCCGTACCACGAACATAAAGTTCTTAATCATGAGTAAAACCGTCTGGGATTTATTTGCTTTCGAGTTTAGATGTGTGATCAACTTAAAATAAATACTCTGATCGCCATACTGACGTTACTTAAACTAATCCACAACAGTATCTTATGCACTCGTTTTCAAGTATATCCTTCGGCAATATGTTAGACACTCAATTCTCAAGACTGCTCCAGTCACACAGTTCGACGCGAATACGTAAAAAAATACAGAAAACAACTGAAGCCAAGATGGCCCCCTCCTGTCAATTTGGCGGCGAACACTAAATTTTTCACCTTGTCACGAATTCGCACTTCTCACGTAAAATTCGCAGTAAACAGCTATTTGCACGGGTTTAGATTCGCCAAAGCAATCTTTATTACCCCCCCCCCCCCACAAACTCACATCAAAAAAATTCAGGTACTCAAGAAAATCTTGCGCGTTCTGGCCCGAATAGCATCTTCCTCGCACTTCCGGCAAGGACAGAACAGGACCCGACAACGAGAGTTTTCACTATTTTTCAGGTCACCCACAGAAGCGATTTTTAATTTCTAGTAACCACGATGTTCGAGAATGATCGAAAGATCCGTTCACTTTCCGCACAGATTTGAATTTATCATTTCGGCAAGTCACTGTACGATAATCAGTATTTTTTTCTGGTATATTATCAGAGATAAAACTTTTTCACTCGAAATCTATTCCTAATATGAACTTCATTGTGAAGTTTCGGTTAATCATTTACATTTCGCCGATATGTTTCCCGCACGGCCAGCACCAGATCACCCCCGTCGTGGCTGCGACCAAAACCAGCCTCTTTAACCACGAACTAATATGCCGCAGCACTTGAGAAGATTTTTCCGAAACAATTATCAGCACAAATCAAAATAATCTAATTTTCGCGAAGCACGTCGTTGTAGCCGCCACCATTTTCTCTCTCGGTTCTTTCTGCCTTTATTTTCGGCCGCCCGCCATGCCAAACGACACGTCGCTACCGCGACAATCCAACGATTGTCCCGATATTCAGCACTGCAGCTCGCAATGCGCGTTCGAGCAGCAAAACAAGATTCCGTTAGGAATTTGTTGCTGCTCGAATTCAATAATAAGGTCGCCGGGGACTTGCGGGACTTATTATTGACTCAAATTGCAATTTGTTTTTTTCGATTTTGAATTTTTTGTAGCGTCTCCGATCACATACAGTGTGGATCGGAGGTATGTGTCCAGTGATTTTTGAAAAAAAAATATAAAAAAAAATTACTGGATGCTACAGTTTTATCTAAATCGTGCAATAGTATACGAGAATGTCGAATTTTTTTCCAATCAATTACCTGTTTTTCAACATTTTTTAGCCATTCAAAAAAAAGAACATTTGCTTTAGATTTATTCCTGAAAAAAAGACTTCCAAAATTAGCCCCAACACGTTGGACTTTTAATGGTCGATTAGTTCTGACCATTTTCGATAATATAGATCAATTAAAAGAACTTTTTGAACATATAATTGAAAATGAGAGTGCAAATTGGGATGGAGAGACCATTAATAGTGCAAGGGGGCTTCTTGTTCTACTAACAGATTTTCAGTTTGTTTTTCTGCTCATTGTTTTCTTTAAAAATTTTCCACAAACTGACGTGCTTTACGATATATGTCAGTCCAAGCAAACTAATATACTGTACTGTATTAAAAAAATTGCAGATTTTGAACTTCAAATAAAATTTTTGAGAAATAGTTTCACGGTAATTTGGGACCAAACCTGTTCTATTTGCGAAACCCTACCACGTATAAAAAGCGCAAGGTACATGGTTGACAGCAATGATAATGTTGAACTATTCTTTACACGTGTTTATATAGAAATAATTGATAATATATCTGTTGAAATAAGTTCAAGGTTTTCATCCTTTAAAAGTTTCGCATTTCTAGATCTTTTAGATTCTTCGAAATTTAGTAACTATTCAAAAACATTTCCGGATAATCTTTTACTTTATTTAACTTAAACTTACACCGACATATTTGACTCGATTTCATTAAAAACTGAACTCATTGTGTTTTACTCTGATGCAGATTTACAGGGAAAATCTTTTCAAGACATTTTTGAATATTTTACCAATAATAAATTAGAAAATAGTTTCACACAATTTTATAAATTACACCCAACTCTCTTTTTACACGGTAGATACGTTTTTGAGAAAACCGTGTAAAAAAAGTTCACGATATTTTGTTCGAAAAACCGTGTAAAAAAAGTTATGACAAATGTATAGTTTCTGCTTTGCAAACAAGTAGTATTATTACATATGTAACTTTATTGATTACTAAATATTTAAATACATTATTGATACAGCCTAAAATTAGCAATACAATTAAAGATATAACAATATAATTATTCGTCATTCGTGATATCCACATCCATGGTAATACAGCTTTGAACTGCCGGACTACTTTCCGAATGATCTTGTCCCGTTGACTTTTTATTAAAAAAATCGGTTATCGAAAGTTGAACTTTGGGTTTTTTGAGTTCTTTATACAACTCTCGATACCCAGAAAGACAGTTGTTGATATTTCGCTCAAATTTTAGGGCCCGTTCCATATTCGAATCAATTTTTAGGAAGTGGCTCACCATCTGCTTGCCAATTGCTAGTCCTTCACCAATTGAACTAGCAGTTAATTGATTTTCAGCATCCTCTTCATGATCGCTATCGTGCTTCTCAGCATTACTGCCATCCGTTACTAGTTCAACCAAACAGTCAACATCTAAAGGCCTATCTACCATCAACTCCTCGACGTCTTCAACTTGTAGGTCTTCAAATCCTTCTCCGCCGATTTGATGTGCCAAAGCTATAATTTTTGAAGACTCTATTGATGTCTGGGGCACTAGAATATCATTCTTGACACATTCTGGCCAAAGCGCTTTCCAGCACGAATTTAGTGTTGATGCCTTTAATTTGTCTTTGGCCATAGAAGCATATGTGATGCAATCCAAAATCGAATACTTTTTCCATGCTTCAAGAATGCTGACATTTTCGTTTTCTACTGCGTCCAAAATATGCTGGAATGCTCGTTGAATATAATAAAGCTTGAACGTAGCGATTATACCCTGATCTAATGGTTGGATCAAAGACATGGTATTAGGTGGGAGAAAGACAACTTGCACATTTGGACGTTCTAATATGGGATGACTGGGTGCATTATCTATGACCAATAGCACTTTAAAATCAAGACATCGGTGTTCCATGTACTTCTTGACTTCAGGAACAAAGCATTCTCCGAACCATTCTGTAAATAGACCTGTCGTCATCCAGGCCTTTTTATTCGCCCTCCAATAAACGGGTAGCTGTTGAATGTTTTTCCCACTCAAAGCTCGTGGCCTTAATGATCTGTTAATTAGAAGAGGCTTCAACATTTTGTCGCCAGAAGCGTTGCTACACAATAAAAATGTCACTCGATCTTTAGCAACTTTAAACCCACTAGCAGTTTTTTCCGATTTTGCAATATATGTTCTAGAAGGCATTTTCTTCCAGAACAGACCCGTTTCATCGGCGTTAAAAATTTGGTCGGGAGTATAGCCACCATCTTCAATTATTTTGGCTAGTTTCGCCGGAAAACTTTTTGCAGCCTTTTCGTCTGCTGATGCAAATTCTCCTTTAATTTTTAAATTATGGAATGCATTTCTTTTAAGAAATCCTGCTAGCCACCCATCGCTAGCAGAAAATTCTCTTCTCTTATCTACTCGACTTGTTGACGGCTCTGATATTTGGAGTTCCTTATAAATTCGTAGAGCCTTTTGCTTAATAATAGCTCCGTTCACAGGCAGTCTCTTTTGCAACAAATCCTCCATCCAAAGTACAACACATTTTTCCGTTTTCACAAGCACTTCATCTCTAATGTACGACGATGATTTCGAACTTAGCTCTGATGAAGTGATGACCGATTTCCGGATAACGTTTTCACTTTTTTTGATAGTTCTGATGGTAGCCTCGTTCAATCCAAAATCCTTGCCCACAGATGTCGAACCTTCTCCTTTTGCAAGACGGTCCAAGATATTCAATTTCACTTGTAGAGAAATAGTCTGCCTGCTACGAACTTTTGATATTTTCGACATAGTAACTGTTTTCAACTGTTTCCTAGAAAAGAAATGCTTCAAAAAAATATTTGTAAGATACATATATCAATTATTCCACGATTACTTTTTGTATTCACCAGTAGATGTTTTCGATCTGCAGAAAAAGTCCGTGATCGCCCTATTACAAATTTTTTAATTTCTGCACTTCGGAACTTTTAAATTTCTTTCGATATCCTGAGGCGTAACCGGGTAATTAGTAATAACTAAACACCTTTGGGCTGTTGGCGCGTGAATCGTCGAAGATTTCGTACAACTCATCGTTGTACCTCATTCGCCATCGGTCTCCATCTCGTTTGGCTCCAATTATGCGTCGTAGGAATTCTCTCAGTTGCGTTGAGCATTTTTTCGGACGATTGTGTGAGAGTCCACGTTTTGCATCCGTAGCATAACACAGGTCTTATAATTGTTTTGTACACTTGGAGCTTTGTACGCCTGTGTACGCAGCTGGCTTTTAGAATTTCGAGGACGGAGTAAAAGGCTTTATTCGCGAGCTGTATTCTACGTTCTATTTCGTCCTGTTCATTTCCCTTTGTCGTCAGTTGTGTGCCTAAGTATACGAAGTTGTCCACGTTTTCTATATTGTAGTTGTTCATTTGAGCGGACTTGTAGAGCAGAGTACCTCCTGGGTCGGAGGTTCAACAAAAGTCTCATCCACCAATGGAGTCGGTTGGAAGTGGTTATTGTGGGTTGCATGCGAGGGGTTTAGGAGCTCTTTGAAGTACGACGCCCACCTTTCTCGGGTTTCTTGGTGGTTTCCTATTACTTTTCGACCTGCATATCAATATAATTGCGAGACAATGATTTCAAAACCGTAAAAGCCAAAAAAAAAAATCGGATTTATTTTGGAACCGTGTAACTTCAAATCCGTGTAAAAAAAATCCGTGTAAAAAAAGATTTGGGTGTAATTTGTTTGGTTCTTACATTACCAGTAACAAGTGCGTCCGCAGAGCGCAGTTTTTCTTGTTTAAAAAGAATCAAAACTTTTCTCAGAAATAGTACAGGGGAACAACGACTTAGTGACTTGGCAATAATGTCTATTGAAAAGGTTTTCCTAAAATCATGTTTGAGCAAGCAAAAATTTTATCAAGACGTCATAGATGAATTTGCGAAAAAAGAAAGACGAGTTGAATTAAATTTTAAATAGAAGTATGCATGAAGTTTGTGATCAATTTCGATTTATAATAGATTTTTTTTATATTTACTAACTGTGATTTCATAAAAATATATATGTTATTCGTTATGGAAATGTTGTTATTTTACTGTTATTTTTTATAAGTTATAGAATATTGATATGTTTTCTTTATGCGTGAAGGACTGTTATCATTTATTTTGCATAGTTACTGTTGTTGTTATTGTTGCCGTTGCTACTTTTGAAAATGCTTTATTTACACAGCTTTGCTAATTTACAAGTCTGCCAATATATAATTTTTGCAACTATTTATTTAAAGAATAAATTATTATATATTGGTAGCATGGGAATTAAAATACTGAAAGCAATACAGTATACTAACTCTCACGTCCCCGTTCGTAATTCCTGGGTGCTTTTATATTAACAATGTTAAAAGTAGCTAACGAGAGAGGTTCTTTCAATACGTCACAAATTTGAAAAAAGGATAACCAAAGTCAATGATCGAAATAATCTAATTGCTTCCCTGCGGTAAACTATCACGCCACGCCACTCGTGCGAGCATTGGTAGGCTCACCACGTCGTACAATAGACATATCTATAATGGGCCATTCAGACATGCGTCCATGCGTCCAAGCGTCCAAGCGATCTAGCGTGTTTTGCTTACACGAGTCAATTTGATTTTGTTTATATAGGCGGGTCTAAAGCGAAGGAGGTGGAGTATGCTGATTCATGTACAATAGATTTTCAAATGATTTATTTCGCTCAGTAGCATGTGTGGATGATTCGTTGATCATCATTTTAATATATGTTTTGTGGATGATTATTTTATTATATGATGATGTGGATAATATTTTTTTTTTGCATCCTTACGTGCATGACTATTACGAAAAAATTAGAATGCATACGAATAGCTAGACACAAACAATTTTATATGAAGGTATATATAGTCATATGGATAAATATATCCAATTGTCTGCTACCAATTTATTTTTACGGAGAAAAAAAATGGGGAAATATTGAGGAATGAGTTTTAGTAATGCTTTCAAATTGATCACAACGATGATTTTGAAATTTTTAGGCGTTTGTGGGCCTTGGCTGTTTGAAAATGCGTTTATTTTAAAATTTCGATTTATAATAACTTGTTATGTAAAGGTGATATCATGAGGAAATGCACACGCGGCGTAATGTTTACTGCAAATATATTGGATATTATATTAGGGCTGCCTGGTATGGTTTTTTTTCTAATTATTTTAAGGGCGCATGAAACCATACAATTCGCAAATTATGGTGTCCATACAGTGAAAGTAAACAAGCAATATTTAAATTATGATAAATTTTTCATTGTTTCCGCGTGGCAAATCTAAAAATTTTTGCATTCTGCTAAGTTGGAAGTAAGTCAGTAGATGTAAAATGAATTTGTATGATACGTTGATTTTTACGAAACAATTGTGATGTTTTTCAAACAGTTGGGATGATTTTCTTCCATTGGTGATACACTGTTGCCGACAATGAAAATTACCAGCGTTTCTGTACTTGAACATACTGCCGCTATTTTTGTAATGATAAACATGCAATAGTTGAAATAAGCTTAAACTATTGCTGAATTTCGAAGAAAATTAGTATTATAACTGTTTCAATTGTTACAACTGTTTCAAAAAAAAAACTACCATACCAATAAACCCTAATAGAATATCCAATATATTAGCAGTAAGCATGATGGCTCGCGAAAATTTCATAATGATATCATCACTTGACAAGTCAACATAAACCGAAAACATCATTTTCAAGTTGTCAGTGCCTCCGAACGGCTGAACATTTTTAAAATATCGTCGTGACCAAGCTTACAACCATAATAATACTGATTTATCATATTCGTTATTTTTACAATTTCTTTTTCCATATAAATAAATCTCTGCCTCAAAACTATATATATAGGTCAATGTATAGTATCTAGGTATATATATATATATATATATATATATATATATATATATATATATATATATATATATATATACATCTATATATATATAGATATCACTTTGATTATATTCGTATATATTCAAATAGTATGAAAATAAAAAAACCATCGTTGCAAGCGCGCAATATCCATCCTCTTATCAATCCATCCATCCACTGATCATCTCGAAATGACAAAGAGCGAAAGTAAAACAATTAAGTCAATGGTATATCAATCACCGTATCCGACCACTTTCGCCTTAGCCCCGCCTTCAAAAAACCGGATTTGAGTTGACTTGACTCGTGTAATCTAAAAACCCTTGAACGCTTGGACGCATGGACGCATGTCTGAATGGCGCATAAAATCTACAGCACTCCACAATCGGTTTCTGTGTAGAAGATACATACAACTCTCTAAATCTGCCTTTGTGGAATCTATTCCGCTGGAGCAATCAGCAGTGGAAATGAATTGACTAAAAAGCAACAATGAAAACTGGACGAGTTGCATGACTATCGGCAGCCACTATCCGGTCGAACGAAATGTTGGAAAAGACACCGAGTATCGATGGAAATCGGCACATTGCTGTCGATTATTCAGTGCTTGGTTACACAAGAAAGTATACGCAACACAAACGGCCCTGGTTGAACTTTTGCTCGAACATTTCAGCAGATCAATTTAGACGAGTCGTTCAGTTTGTTCGGGGCGGCTTGACATCAGTATGTGTAGTGAGTGGGTTATTCGTTTTCGTTATCGAAAATGATATTTTTCGAATTCAGGAAAATGTACATGAATTATAAACGATCCGAGGAAGTGAATTGTGATTTTTAGAATGAACTCTCCGTTCTCGAGTGTTTGCGTGTAATCGATCAAAAGAAAACAAGTGAAAAAATTTAATTTTCTATTATCTTAAGATTGTTTATTTTGCTGTCGGTGAAGCCAGATAAATACTGTCTAAGAACCTCAAACCTTAAAAATGTATTAAACATATAAATTCTTCAATCAATTATACATTTTTCATCCTATTTGAAAAACACATTCTTGGGTTGTGCCATTTTTTCGAATTTCCTCAAGACTTCTTTTCTAAACCCAGTTTGTTTTTTTTCCGATGAAAATAGAATTGTGCCGTGCGGGAAAGTAAAATCAACTTGAAATGTTCAGATTTTGCAAAGACCAGACAAATGTGGTGTAGTATATAAATATTTTTTTGATGAGCTGTATTTTTTTCAAGTTTTGCGAGAAATTTATTTTTCGTAATAATCATACTTAATCGCCGAAAAGAAAAACATTAATATGTACGTTGGGTTAATATGCTATGAAAGTGGAACTAAAACTTGTGTGTGCTTGTATTGTTTGGTTCAAACTAACCGTCAATTTTGATAATGAGTATAAAATGTACATGCATATGGAATTATCGTTTGTGCGAAAAATGCAATTTTGTATCAATTAGATGATAAGTAAAGGATAGTAAGCTGCTATACGAAAAAAATTACAATCACAATAAATGTAAATGATCATTTGGTGAAGCAATGAAGAACACAATTAAATTCACACAGATGAATATTTGTTTCGCATGTTTTCTATGGATGATTTCAAAAAGTTTTTTCCATCCCGAAATTTCTAGTAGAAGGTACTTTTTTCCGCTCAATGATAATAGACTTAAAAAAGGCCATAAAACTACGGCCCAGCTATGAAGCTCTTCAAATATTCAATAATTGACGTATTTGAGTCTTCGTAGTGAAAAAAACATAAACATTTCTGTTAAATAAAAGAAAATTAACAGTAACACTTCCAAAGCTAAAATGCATTTCTTTCTAATCGATAATCACACAGATAGAAAATGATCAAAGGTTTTGTCATTGGTTTTTATTTTCAAATTTTAACGAATGTTTTAAGTGCATTAATGTTCAAATCAAATGGAGGAAAATATTCAAATGATAATCTGCAATCGATCACATCAGAGCTGAGCGTCTTAATTTTGTCCACAGAAAAGAGATAGTAAACCTAGGTAATCTACAATTTTATGTAACCTCCGTGACCCGCATTAGGCAGCAACTGATCCTGTATCAGAACCAGACCCAAATTTTGCTTTCCTGTGATTTAGAGAAAGAATTCTGTTGTTTGAAAAACAACTGCTGAAAAAAGCTACTGAAAAAGCTGTAACTTTTGTCAAGATGATAGCACTATAAAACACCGGTTTGTGATATTTATTCGCTATATATATTATTCTCTTCACTAATTATAAAAGATGGTATGATGGATTCGTCGTCGATACCGTCTGTTCGTGTCTACTCGTCGATCAAGACTGACTCTCCTCTCCTGCTCGGGTTCGTCAGGATGAGTCGAGGTTGCCGTTTTGTGACAGCTCAGCCAAACCTGACACAGGCATCGTCTCGATGGCATCGAATTCGCCAACATCCTCCGCGGAACAATCGTCTTCATCATCCAATTCTGGGGGCGAGGAGCACCACGGTTTGATTCTATCCGACGAATAAACCGCAGAATATCTTCGTTGCTTGATTTTTAACCCTTCAATATCCTCCAACAAGTAGCGATCATTCCCAAGGACTCGGGCCACTTTATAAGGTCCACGGAACTTATGCTCTAGCTTACGAGAATCTTCGGTTGCTTGTGGCTCATTTTCAACCACTACCAAATCGTCTTCGTTATAACAAATCGGATGTCGATGTTTTTGGTCGAAGCGCAGCTTCCATTTTTCTCGCTGTAATCGTATGTTTTCCGCAGCCGATGATCGTTTTATTTGTATGTGTGTGTCCACTGAATCGTCTATCACGGCAGCCAACAAATTGTTTCGTATTATATCAATTGGCTTGTAGTCGAAAATCAGCTCATTAGGGCTGAATCCGATTTATCACCAAAAATTGTCTTACCACCACCATCAACTTGAATGCCTCGTTGATTTCCGTCGGCGAAATATGTGGTCAAGGGTTCACTACTACTAAACGTCGGTAGGTTTGGCTCAGGCACACGATCAAGACGCACGTATTGCAACGATGATGGTATTACTTCACGCACCTGATCAAACTTCACGTTTGGTTGAGCTTCGTCTGCCGAAAAGGAAACGATCGGTGCACTACCCCTCACATCTGTTGGCATAGTTACATACAACTGTTTTGTTCGCACATTGCGTTCAACGTCATTTGGCAACCCTGCAGTAGACCAATCGCGAGGTAACGATTCACCAGTACGAAGATGTTTCGCAGAAGCAATCGCTCCCGACACAAAGCCTTTTCTCCGATCCGTAGACTGTACTTGCGCGTCACGAATTGTGTTGCTTTGTACCGACGAATTTTCAGCGATTGGGGACGAATGGCTAGCAGGAACAGTATTAGCACTCATATTTGCAAGAGTTTGTTCTAACTGCTCAATTCGTTGCCGCATGCTTTCACACAACGCACTAGTAAAACGATCGCTACTATAATGTTCCTCGAGTCTTTCGATAAGTTTCGCTTTGTTTCCCGAACACGGTAATCCAAGCTCCCGTAACTTTTTCTTCAACTCACCGTCGCGTCACTTAATTTAAACATATTGTTGCACAACTCGGCACGTTAGCCCAATCCCACTTCTGAATATTGTCAAGATGATAGCACAATAAAATACCGTTTTGTGATATTTATTCGCTATATATATTATTCTCTTCACTAATTATAAAAGATGGTATAATGGATTCGTCGTCGATACCGTCTGTTCGTGTCGACTCGTCGATCAAGACTGACTCTCCTCTCCTGCTCGGGTTCGTCAGGATGAGTCGAGGTTGCCGTTTTGTGACACTTTGTAAAGGATTCTCACTAAAACCTTTGTGATGCTTGGGGTTTGAAGTCGGAAGAGACTTCTTCAAATTTAATAAACACGACAGTGCAGTGATAAGTTCTAGCTATGTTAACTCAAGGAACTTAAGGTAGAAACACACTGCTGTCACGTCACGTGAGCTCACGTGCCATCACATCAGCTGACCTCACGTGACATAGATCTACAGTACAATTTTGTGTGCTTAGAAGTATACTGCTGGCACGTCACGTCACCTGGACTCATGTGCTGTCACGTGAGCTCACGTTCCCGATCATCTGCAAATTTAGATTTTTGAGCTCACGTGACAGCCCGTTGAACATGTAACGTATATTTTTGAATGTTGTATATGGCGAAATAAGCACTGATTAATCAAAATATGCATTATAAGTGTATATATGCACATTGAGTGACGCAAATATGTATTTGTATATATATTTTCTAATTGAAATCGTAATTTAAGCCAGTTTTAGTCGATCAACTTAAACTAACTGCAACTCACGTGAGCTGCTATCATGACACAAGTGTGTTTCCAAGCGTGAGCTAATACCTCCACACGCATGACGTGACAAGGCGTGAGCTCACGTGACGTGACAGCAGTGTGTTTCTACCTTTAGAGTCCGCTGTTTGACCTATAATTGAATTTGAACCATGAATTACAGACGCTAGCAGACTCCTCCCACTCGGATAGTCAAGTTTAATATACATTTGTATCCTTCAAATTATTATGACCAGTGTCTTCTTTGTGATTTATGTCAATAAATGTGTGTGTGAATTTCTCCTCCATCTTGTATCGTAATTTCATCTAGAACCATTAGCTTAGAAAATAACCTAGAACAATAACCTTGAAATATTAACTTTTATCATGTATTGCCGCCTCTCTTCAGCGACTAAGTTTTCGCTCTTCTTTGCGAATCCTCTCTAAGCATGCTCCTGTCAAAAAAAATTTTCCACTTCTAACTGCTATGCATCCTTGGTACACAGTGCCAGAAGTCTTCAAATTGTGTCTCTATACATCCAATTGCAACTTTTGCCCATTGCCCAATGACAACTGCAACTGAAACTAGTACTGCAAATCAGTTAAAACACATGCAAATATATGTCAACTGCAACTTTTCAGCTTCAGTTGGGATATACCTAATCCAATTCCGTAATGCTGCAGTTTCGTCGTTTCCGATTATATTTCTGCGTTCTAATTTGAATCCAATACTAGTTTCAGAAGCAGTTGTCATTGGGCCATGGGCATTAAGCTTATGCCAGCTTTCGCACAATGCTTACCTTCTGCCAATTGACTGCAAATATTTATCAATTTTCGCCAATGCTTATTCAGCTTTACAATATTTCATGTAGGAAAAACGACGTACTAAAAGTCATCTCATATTTGCCTGCACATAGTTGAAAAACAAAAACCTATCTTTTACTTGATATCGCATCATAATTAGTATAATATTGTCATAATCTGAATATATGTGATGAAATTAGTTTGTTTTTACAATGTTCTCATATTTCAATATATATATATATATATATATATATATATATATATATATATATATATATATATATATATATATATATATATATATATATATATATATATATATATATATATATATATATATATCTATATATATATATATATATATATATATATATATATATATATATATATATATATATATATATATGTATATATATATATGTATAAATACATATATATATATACATAAATATATATATATATATATATATATATATATATATATATATATATATATGTATATATATATATATATATACATATATATATATATATACATATATATATATATAAAATATATATATATATATATATATATATATATATATATACATATATATATATATATATATATATATATATATATATATATATATATATATTTATGTTATACATATATTATATATATATATATATATATATATATATATATATATATATATATATATATATATATATATATATATGTTTATCATCAAAAAAAAATCAGTGACTATTTCTCGGGAACGCAGCATCCGAATTTGTGTGCATGCAAAATAGGTCCAATCTCACCAAATGCTAATTATTTTCAGCCCTTAGGTGCTTAAAATGAGATCGGGAAAATGTCAAATTTTTGGAATTGCCATAACTTTTGACAGAATCATTACAAAACTTACAGAACATGTTAATGTTACTAAGTTGTATACCTGTGTAGTTTTGTATGAACGTGCTGGCAACTCTGTAGCTACATCAGGCGCTGAAAATAAAAATCTTCATACCATCGACTCTCCTGAAAGACTTTCGCTTTTTAGAAAAAAAACAACTCATCTATAAATCTTATGCATGTCGGACAAGAACGGTAACCCTTCTCCAATTTACCTATATTTTAGTATAAAAAAATTCTGCTCTCGGGAATTCACGACTCAATAATCAGATACAGTTGAACTTTACAGAATGTAGTAGTCTTAATTAGGACCAGGTCTGATAGAATATAGATTCTGTGCTAGTGGTGGCAGCTTGAAAAATCATTCAAAAAAATTACTGCCTTTGGCCCTATAAATAACTACTTTTGGCCCTAGATTTTGAGGAAATTCACACAGTAGCTGAATCTTACTCTAAGCCACGTTTGATGAAACTTTTAAAATTCGCTCAGAAAAATAAAGCTCTTCGCCCTGTAGCTTCCAGTGCAGCCATGAAATCATGACGAAATTAATATGGCAAATTATACTTATTGTCAGTGCTGCCATTTTTTTTTTGAAATAATGCTAGATTCAATTTTATTTAATGCTAAATAATGCTAGATTTTGTAAAATTATAGTGCTAAATAATGCTTTCTTATTTAATTGAAATAAACATGGTTCAATATGAAAATAATATGTATATTTATATAATAATCGGTCATTTCCAGTTCGCATAAAATTAAAACAAAATATTTTTTTTTACTACTACACATACTCACTAGGTCAGCATGAAAAAACATATAAATAGGCGTCGATTCTAGGGAGCTACATTCCTTTGAATACGAACAGTCGAAGAGAGAACATCAAAATGGGGAACAACGAAATTAAAGCTGTAATTAAGTACCTCTGTTTAAAAAAACTGTCTACCAGAGGCATACACGGCGACATGGTGGAAACATTAGGGAACTCTGCTCCTCCTTATTCCACCGTTACACCCTAGGCCAAGAATGTTAGGCTGGGAAGAAAATCCACTGAAGATGAACACCGCGAAGGAAGTCCATCCACATCCCTCTCTGAAGACAACGTAAAAAAAAGTCAAAGATGTCGTGTTGGTAGATCAAAGAGTGACCCTCAGGCATGTAGCTGAGGTCACAGCGATCTCATAGGGTAGTTTTCGAAAAATCTTTGCCAACAAATTACACATGAAGAATTTCTCTGCGAGTTGGGCACCAAGAATGCTAACAGACGAGCACAAGAAGAAACGAGTCGACATTTCAAGGATGAATCTCGAGAAGTTCCAGGCAGATCATGAGAATTTTTTGTCACATTTCGTGATCATGGACGAGACCTGGATCCACCATTTTGATCCAAAAACCAAAATGCAATCGATGACCTGGAAGCGACCCTCTTCATCGACGCCGAAGAAATTCAAAGTGTCAAGTTCGGCAGGAAAGGTTATGGCATCAGTTTTTTGGGACGCTGAAATAATTATTGTGGTGGAATATTTGGGAAAAGGAGCGACTATATTTGGCTCTTACTAAGCTGACCAAATAAGAAGATTGCGAGAGGCAATGAAGGAGAAAAGACACGGCAAACTGCGAGCCGGAGCTCTGTTTCTTCAAAATAACGCACCGGCTCACAAGACTGCAGTTACGATGGATACAATTAAAGAAACAGGACTCAAACTGCTTGAACACCCACCCTATTCACTAGACCTAGCTCTCAGTGGCTTCTACCTCTTTCCTCGGCTCAAACAACACCTTCAGAGTAAGAAATTTGAAGATGATAGGGAAGTGAAGGCCGCTGTTGAGGCATTTTGGGAGAGTCCACGTAAAGAATTTTTTTCTAAGGGTATCCTGGGTTTGGAAAAAAGATTGACTAAATGTATTATCTTTTAAGTTTAATCACCTTGCTTTATATTCATTATCATCACTTATTGATCATTGTATGTATAACAAACACAAATTAGAAGTTTTAAATTTACATTTCAAAATGATTCTATAACTATTACAGACATATCAATTATGTCTAAATCTTCTCATTTCTACCAATATTTTTCAAAACATCGTTGGAATCTCACAATCAAAGCAGCAACAATTATTTATTTTTCAGTGAAGAAAAAGTATTAGTGTCGGATAGCATTTGAAGCCCTAACAAAACGATTGATTCACATTATTCAGGAAAAATATCTAACTAGAATGCACATACTTTGGTAAAGTTGAGCTTGTAGATGCCCGAGGCTCCTGGGAGTCTGAAGTGGATGGGACCACATCAATGATTTTTAGCAACATCGCGATTTAATTGAACGTTACCATATTTAAAGCAATGTAGATGACTTTATAATCTTTATATTTTAGACTTTATATTCACTATCATTGTTTTAAAATCAGACAACTATCACATCTCGTTTTCACTTCTAACAAAATGCCATGAGCGCGTTTTTGTATTTTTCATGAATTCCCGCCACCACATAATTCAGGAAGTTTCGTTTCTGAAAGTACACGAACAGAGCTATTGAGAAAAATTTGATGGGCGAGATTGTAAATAGATGATTCCGAAATCTAAATTTAAATGCTAAAAATAATGCTAGATGCTAGCTCCAAATTTCGAATGCCGTTTTGGAAAAATAATGCTAGATCTAGCATTCAAAATGCTAAAATGGCAGCACTGCTTATTGTAGATAATACTCAGCAGCAATCGAGCTGGAGAAACAATGAGAGAGTTGCCAGCTATGGTTAGTTTTTTTTCGGCATATCTTTAGTAAGCGATTTTCTCATCAAATTTTCAAATGAAAATATACAACAAATATTACGATCTAGAAAATTTGAAAACTTCTGCGGGTGGTAAATAAAATTTATTAAACTTCTTTGTATCCCTATAACCTCCAATGCAGTCATCGGATCAATACGAAATTCGCAGAGTAGGTTGACTTCAACGTGGGGCAGATGTGACATATTTTTGGCATCGGTGCTTGCAAAGGATTTCCAGCACAAGGCGTTTTTGTTATTTTCGTGCCAATAAATGCTTACATTAAATAAATAAAAAAAAACTCTAGCGCACCTGAACCGCTAGAAACACTAATGTTCGAAGAACAGTAGAAGAATCGTGCAGGTTTTGAGTGCATATTCCACCACATGCGCTGCTTATTACGGCCAAATTGTTTCAAATGCCACGTTATACTTTTGTCTCAAAAATGCATTATAACTCATATGGTAGAAGGTTTCAGATATTACCCCTGGCATGAATTTCAACGTTTATGAGAGCAAAACACGGGTTAATTATATTCGTTATCAGTTGCTTATATCACAAAATTTTGAAAGCAGCATCTCATATAATACCAATTAAGAAAATGCTCAGTGCCTGCAGCACTCTAACTGAAGTTGGAGTTTGGGACTGCGATCCGAAAAATTTGCAGAACTTTGGGAATTGAAACATCGGTTATTTATTTTCATTGTAAATGTTTCCGGTATGAATACTAACTGTAAGCATTTATTGATACAAAAGTAGCACAACCGACTCGTGCTGGCAACCTTTCGCCAGTATCAAAGCCAAGAATATATAACATCTGCTTCACGTTGTTATATAACATTTGAAGTTATAGGAGTATAAAGAAATTTAGGGTTACCTGCAGCGAGTTTTTTCAAATAATGGAAAGCTTAATATTTGCTGTTTATTGTCACTACAATATCATTACCATTTGAAAATTCTGCGATAAAACCGCTTAATAAAGATATTGCAAACAAACACAAAAACAAACAATAGCTGGCAACCCTATCATGGCTTTTCAACCAAATTTGGCTTGAATAATGTTTATAATAGGTTCCAGTAATTGTATGAAATTCGTATTGATTTCATGACTGCACTGGAAGTTATAGGGCAAAAAGTTTTATTTTCCTGAGCGAATTTTCAAAACCAAAGACGCAAAAATTACCATAGCTGCCAGCACCAATCGAATTTTTCAACCAAATTTCTATCAAACAGAGTTTAGAGTAGGGTGCAGCTACAGTGTCAATTTCATGAAAATCTGGTAACTTATTCACATTTCATAGGGCAAAAAGCATTTTTTTTTTCTTTGTAATTTTTCAAGATGGCACCACTGGAACAGAGTTGCCTACAATTCAAAATCGCTTCTATTAGACCTGGCCCTACTTAAGTCCAATGCATTCTGTAAATTTCAATTCTATCTGATTATTGATTCGTGAGCTCCCGTGAACAGAAGTTTTTGAAGCTAAAAATATAGGTTAACTGTGAAAGGGTTACCGTTCTTGTCCGACATGAAATTTCCAAAGTTTTACTTTGACTGTGTAGACTGAGCATATGATTTGTATACAGATTGGTTTTATTGTAGAAACGGACATTTTTTAGGATATTCGATGGTTTGAATGTTTTCACTTCCAAATTTTTATTTTTTCAAATTTAAGACACCAAAATTATCATAGCTGGCAGCTCCAACCGTTTTTATATATATATATATATATATATATATATATATATATATATATATATATATATATATATATATATATATATATATATATATATATATATATATGTATATATATATATATATATATATATATATATATATATATGTATATATATATATATATATATATATATATATATATATATATATATATATATATATATATATATATATATATATATATACATATATATATATATATATATATATATATATACATATATATACATATATATATATATATATATATATATATATATATATATACATATATATATATATATATATATATATATATATATATATATATATATATATATATATATATATATATATATATATATATATATATATAGAAATATGAATTTTTGGCCAAAGTGATTTTAATACTAATGTTCTTCTTCGAACATTAGTAATAAGACAACAGTGGTTAAATTCTCTAAGGTCTGGACATTTTTCGAATGGCAACCCCAAATACCATTCTATCGCTTGAACTTTCGATGAAGTAATTGAAATTAAATTGGCTTAGGGTCTGTTATTACTTAGAGCGTATTAGTATCACACGTCATCAAGTTGTTCACACAGCACATGCATAGCATATCACGATGTGTACATGCAGTACAAAAATATTTTAAGCAAACTATGCATATATGCAATGATTATACTAATTCTAAACATCCTCCCCGCATTGAACAGAGCTCAATAACTATTTACACGTTTATCAGGAATTCGGATGTTGATTGCTGCCGTGGTGCTGGAGTTGACGTGACCGATTTGAAATTCTTCTTCGTGTTGCGCAATTTTAGCCAAGTCCACGTTAAACCAATAATGGTGAGGATGAGTGCGGTGTATCCCACAGCTGTGTTGTGTAGATCTTGCACAATTGATGGCAAATTTTGTAGGTTTTGTAATTCCAATGTTTTTTTAAGTGCTTCCAATTTCTCCAGATGTGAATCGTAAGTCATACAACCATTTATTTGAATTCGGTGAATTTGCGAAGGGCTAAACATTTCTGTTATTTTACCAAAGCTTGCATATGATGTACAGTGTCGGTAAAAATGATAAGACACCCCATGTTTTTCAAGAAATCGTAAAATAACAAAACAATCCCAGGAAGCTGTGTATGTATCTGAGATTGCCGCACCACATTACGTTAACCTGGGTAATTCGCCGGAGATTTTTCGTATAACATACGGAGTAATTAAAGAAAGTTGAATTTCAGGCAGGTAAAAAAGATAAGACACATTACATTTGTGCCATATTAGGATAATATTAAAGTAATGAAACGCAACTATTTGTAATATTTCAATATTTTATTGAGCTTCCTTTCTTTTTTATAATTTCTATAATTCTTTTTGGTAGACTCTTATATAATTTTCGAACATATTTTCTCGAAATCTGGGCCCATGCAGAGGTAATAGCTTTTTCTAATTCCTTTGTGTCTTGAAATTGTTTCGATTCAGCGTAAACGATTCGGGTCAGTTGACCCCAACAATTTTCGATTATATTTAGTTCTGGAGACCTTGCTCGGAAATCGAGAACATCAATTTGTTGCTGTTGAAAATATTGTTTAACAACGTTTGCATTGTGAATTGCAGCATTATCTTGCTGAAAAATAAACGGTTGATCCGCGATTTCTGCCAAATTATTGTCAAACTCCTCACGAAGCATTTCCACATATCGTAAGCTGTTTATTTTTCCAGTTAAAAACCGAATGTTTGACCGTCCGTTGTATGCTATAGCATCCCAAACCATTACACTTCCGCCACCATGCTGTCTCTTGCTCGAAACTCTCGTTTCTTTCCTTATGTCGTGGAAATAATAGCTAAAACCGACGGGTCCGTCCAAATTAAATTTCTTTTCGTCTGTAAAAATAACACGACGCCATTTTTTCTTCCAACGCAAGTGGCTTTCAGCAAATGCCAGTCTGGCCCTTTTGTGCTGTTCGGTGAGAGACGGTTTTCTGTGCAATTTACGGCGTTTGAGATACTTTGCTCGCGCGATAGTGTTTCGAACATTTCTGATGTTCGTTTCAACAACCGCTTTTGCCGCGATTTGTCGTGCGGTGAGTGTAGAATTAGAGGCTAATCGAATAATCCTTCGTTCGGACCGAGGACTTACTGCTCTTGGCCGCCCTTTTGACTTCTTCTTGCCATAATTTTCTGGATTCCGAATAAAGTTGCGGACCGCACATCTGCTTCGCATTACAATTCGAGCAATTTCTGTTATGGATTCTCCTTCGCCGTGTAATTTATTTATAATATTCCTTTCTTCGGCAGTCAACTGCTTTGCTCTACCCATTGTCACGAGCCCACAACACAAAACTAGTAAAAACTCACCTTAAAATATTCAAATCTAATTCTTTAAATACTTTTCGTATTCTTTACAGAACAAACGTTCACACCCGAAAAAAAAGAATGGTGTTTCCTTGCTGTCTTATCTTTTTTACCTACCTGAAATTCAACTTTCTTTAAGTACTCCGTATGTTATTCGAAAAATCCCCGGCTAATTACCCAGGTTAACGTAATGTGGTGCGGCAATCTCAGATACATACACAGCTTCCTGGGATTGTTTTGTTATTTTACGATTTCTTGAAAAACATGGGGTGTCTTATCATTTTTACCGGCACTGTATGAATGGTGTTGCTGATTGTGCTGAGTCCATTTAAGGTGATTTTTTGGTACTTGGCTACACAATCTGGTTCCAATTCAAGTAATCCAACTCCAGTCAATCTTATTTGATTCATTTGATTTCCACAGATAGCCGTAAATTTTACGTCTGATTTTACCGCATATATCCACTGGTTCTGGAGATGAGACATTGTCAATGGTTGCAGTTGCAAATGTGCAATCGGAGGCTGTGTCGTTGGTCAAGAATCCTATCTCGCATGCATAAGCCTTGGTTCTTACGCTGAATACGGAGTGTACATTGAAACAAAGGTGGGAATCGGTTGACATGACAACACATGATGCGAGGCTGGTTTTTGACAATAGAAAAAATTGGTCCTGATGTGGGTTAATCGCAATTAATTCTAAAGATGGTTTTATGCTGATGATTGTGTCATTGACGACAATAGGTATCGGAATTACATTGAATACGTCAAACCGGGTTGGACTTATCAAGGGAAGTCTGATGTAGAAAATTACATGTTTTTCTGTAATGCCTGCTTCTGCCTCCTAGCCCAGTGAAATCCGACATAAAAAAGGCGAAACTTCGGAAAAATTAGGGGAAAGCTGAATTTTGGTGTGAACCTTGGTACTGGCGTGTTAAACTAAATGTCAAAAGTCCCCATCAATCCGAGAGCTGCGTCGCTTTTTATATGGGGTCAAAGGTCACCAAAAGTGACCTTTCCTAAATATCTCAGTAACGGTTACGTCTTCAGAAAAACAATGTATGGCGAATTTGTAGCTTAGCAAATTTCAATCAAAAAAGATTATAGAGCTTTTTTCCTGTAACCATAACCGTTTTTGAGATATATTGATCTAAACATTTGTTACTAACTGCACCCTCATTCTCATCGGCACTCCAGGGTAGGTGGAAAAGTGAACTCGGAAAAGTTACGGAAAAGTAACGAGCTCATTTCTGAAGATTTGGGATAGATGCTCAGGGATACCGTTTTATGGCAAAGGGGGAAAGGGGAACTTTTCGGAGCACACTTTTCCACCTACCCTGGAGTCTGGTAGATAAGTTTTTGTACATGTTTTTTTATGCGCCTCTTACACATAGAAAAACAAACTCACAAACATGCCAAGTCGTAATCAAAATCGGATAATATCAACATGCCGATGAGAATGAGGGTGCAGTTAGTAACAAATGTTTAGATCAATATATCTCGAAAACGGTTATGGTTACAGGAAAAAGCTCTATAATATTTTTTGTTTGAAATTTGCTAAGCTACAAATTCGTCATACATTGTTTTTCTGAAGACGTAACCGTTACTGAGATACTTAGGAAAGGTTACTTTTGGTGGCCTTTGACCCCGTATAAAAAGTGACGCAGCACTCGGATCGATGGGGACTTTTGACATTTTGTTCAACATGCCAGTACCAAGGTTCACACCAAAATTCAGCTTTCCCCTAATTTTTCCGACGCACCATGTTAGATTTCCCCGGACTATTCGTTAGTTTGTAGAGTTGAAGTAGATTCTCGTTCTCTATGGGAAAACGAAGATCTGTAGGTAAATGAGTTTTCAACTTGGCGCTTTCGATGCTTAATTGCTGTGGTGATAATAACAGTGGACTTATTGTTCCATGGTGCGCATCTGTCAGTACATTTATAATTAGACTTAGGGATCGTTGAAGACCTGAGATCATGGCATTAAGTTTAATTATTTATTTATTTATTTTTATTTGGAAAACCAACAGGATTTAAGATAATGCCAATGATAGGTTCCCACTGAATTATCAAAGCAGAATAGGCTATTTAACAAGAGTGCTTAGTTGGTAATAGTATCTATAATTACTTTCTTAAATTTAGTTTTTGAAAGTTGAAATAGGTCAATATGAGAAAACTTCGAGTTGTATTGTGACATTAATCTGTTCCTTGGCGAATTGGAGTAATTCTTCGTATTAGAAAAAGGCAAATAAAATAATGTATTGAGTCTTGTGTACACAGGATTTGTTGAAAGATTGAAATATGATATAATTGATGAAGAGTATATATCATTATTGAAAATTTTAAAAAGAAAGAGCATATCCATTACTGTCCTTCCATCTTCAAGTGGTATCATATTGAAGTATTTCAGTCTCGACTTATAATTAGGTAAAGATATCATACATTTTTTACATAAGAAAAGAACAAATTTGCGTTGCAACATTTCAATCATATCTATGTACTTTCTGTAGCACGGGTCCCAGACAGTGTATGCATATTCAAGTTTAGGTCGAACTAGAGTGTTAAAAAGGTATATACATGTTTGTGGATTAGTGAAGTTCCTGGAATTTCGTAAAACAAAACCTAAGGTCCTGTATGATTGCCTCAAAATTATCTCAATATGAGAACTAAGCAACAGTTTGGAGTCAAAGTGCATTCCTAAATCCTTTTGCAAGGTATTTTTCTTCAGTACAGAATTTTCTACATAATAGTCGTTACCAATTGTATGTTTGTTACGAGTGTAACTTACAACACAGCATTTTTCAACGTTGAGTGACAGTTCATTTAACTTCCAATAGTTATTTAAATTATCTAAGTCTTTTTGAAGTTGAGTACAATCTTCTGAACTTTTGATTACTTTGAAGAATTTCAGATCGTCCGCGTATAGAAGCGCATTAGAAGCGTTGAAGCATTTTGTAATGTCGTTGATAAAAAGTATAAATAAAATTGGACCTAAATGTGAACCTTGTGGAACTCCGGAAGTGACTAACATCGGACGAGATAAGTAGCCATTACATCCAACCAACTGAGATCGATTTGATATATATGATTCAACCCACCTCAGAAGTGAGCCATGAATACCAGTTCTTCGTAGTTTACTAATTAACAATGGATGACTGACCCGATCAAAAACTTTGCTAAAGTCGGTGTAAATAACGTCGACTTGATGTTTCTTATCCATATTAGAACTTAATAGCTGCGAAAAAGTTACCAAATTCGTAAAAGTTGACTTTTTTTGGACAAAAACCATGCTGCTCATCAATTATCAAATTATAAACATCAGACTTAATTTCCTCAATAACTAATGCCTCAAAAATTTTACCGAAAGTAGATAGAATAGAGATGGGCCTATAGTTAGAAATGTCATGGATATCACCGGATTTAAAAATTGGTACGACGTGTGAGATTTTCCATGCATCAGGGAACACATGCTATTCAAGTGATTGGTTGAATAAAATATAGAGCGGTTCCGTTAAATAATATGCACGAAAACGGATAAACTTTGCAGTAATCTGATCAGGTCCAGGCCCTTTATTAATGTTAAAAGTTTTAAGATGCCGTAGTATTTTCGCTGAATCTATATGAATTTTATTCAGGTTCATTACATTATCTACAGCATTGAGAGATACATTAGATTCGATGTACTGTCTATTATTAGAGAAAACTGATTCAAAGTAATCTACAAAACTATTACATACTTCTTGACCATTATGTGCTTCGGATTTGTTATAGTTCATTGTACTGGGTAAAGCGACATTGTTCTTTCTAAATATTTTTATAAATTTCCAAAAGTTATTGGGATCACGTTTGATATTGCACTTCATACGTCTTACGAAACGCATTTCATCTAGTTTAATTTTTAGTTTTACTCTAGCCCGCAGTATAGAGAAGGATTGATAATCAGAAAACATTCTATAAGATTTCCAGTTTTGATGAAACTTGTTCTTTTCTTTTATCATCTTTTGCAGTGACTTAGAAAACCAAACTGGATATTTATTCTTCTTTGCTATTTTCATAGGTATGAATAACTTTATCAAACTGAAAATAATTTTATAAAAAGTATGTACATTCTCATTTACATTATTACTTTCAAGTTTCGTTTTCCAGTTAACAGCAGAAAGTTTTACAATAAGATCTTCATAATTGCATTCACTGAAGTTGTACATAGATACGTATTTCATTGGCAGTTTTTCATCGAAATTGATATTAAGAAGTATTTCAAGAGGAGGATGGTGAGAGTCAACTTTTAAAGGATTATATTCACAAACGCTGACTTTATATATAATTGTATTCAAAACCAGATCCAATATATTATTACTCGGATTTGTATACCGTTAAATTGCTTTAGGGGACACATATTTAGCGTGTTGATCAGTTCAAAATAAATTGTATTGCGATGTCTGCCTATCGAAGGTAAATAGTGATCAAAACTGGATTTTCAGCCTACACCAGGTAAATTATAGTCACCAATAATTAAAAAATTATCATTCGAAAATTTCAGTGCAAGTTCACATAACTTTTCAAAATGTTGTTCGTATATATCATGCTTAGAAGATGGAGCAATGTACACGCAACAAACATGCAATTTAAGAGAGTCCTGCTGTATGGATATCCATATGTCCTCAGCGGTAGATCTCCAAGTTGATCGAGCCTTGAAGTTTAGAGACGATTTCAAGAAGATAAGAACACCCCCTCCGGACGTTTTGTTTGGGTCGATTCTGTCACGTCTGTAGATGTTATAGTTTTGACCACAGTAGAATTCTGAATTCGAGACACTATCATTAAGACACGTTTCCGTAAAAACTATTAAATCGTAATCGCAGATAATTAGTTCATTATATAAGTTCAGAAGTTTTGATTTGATTCCTCGGACATTTTGATAATAAATTTTAATTCCCATGAGTTAAATATCAATGAGATTGTTAGTTCGCTTTATTAAAAAGTTCTGGGATTTAAACAATTTTTTTAAGATTACTTTCCGACTTTATATAAATTATTGGAGAAGTTTCAGATATACGCGTAAAAATTTTTGCCGATTTGATCCAAGTGAATTTAAAATTATGCTCTTTAGCGATTGACTTAGTCAGTTTCAATAAATGTTTGTTGAAGGGACTAAGGTGGTCATTGACAAAAACTTTTCTGTTCTCGGTGAAATTAAGCTGTGTTGTGTTTACATTTTATTGCTTTTTAGCAAATGCAACAAAGTTGTCCTTCCTAAGCTTCGACATGAATCGCACAATAATAATTTTTGGATTATTGGAATTGTGAACACAGGGCGCAACTCGATGAATGTAATCAATATCGCTATCAGTTATGGGATAACTTTTCACATCACTTAAAGTTTTCACCAGTTGAATTATATTTTCATTTTGTTTTTGTGGTAAACCAATGATTTCATTATTATTAAGACCACTTTGCTGCTCCAAATCACTCATTCTATCTTTTAGAGTCATAAAATCATTCGTCAGATCATTCATCGAACTTAATGATTGTTTAAGTATTTTCAGTTTATCTTCAAAATCTGCGCTGACAGATTTCAATTTGGCTTCGAAGTCGTCGACTTTGTTGCAACAAAAGTCAACCGAGTTTTTTAAATCATTTAACGAGCTCATTACATCAGATAGTGTAGGCTAAGTGTTATTATTAGAACTCTGTTGGGATACACTGTTAGGTTGACATTTCGTGCACATCCATTTCAGATTTGGTGAGGCCAATAAGGCCGATTTTGCAGCACTGGAAATATATGCACAGTCGTAATGATACGATAAATTACATTTTCCCGCACAGACTACTCCCGGGTTGCCCCGATTTAACATAGACTTGCAGATAACACAAGTGTTCACCATGATCAAAAACCGGTCTTGAAAAGCGATGGACCACGAACCGTTGAATTTGCGATTGTGATGTTCAATAAATATAAGGATTTATTATCGTTAATAAAAGCACTTGCTAACTTCACTTCAACAAAATTAATATTCAGAAATCACGGTCACGAAATAATTCGAGAATTAGCTATAATCCGCCTGTAATTCAAACAAAATTAAATTCAGAAATCGCGGTCACGAAATAATTCGAGAATTAGCTATAGTCCGCCTGTAATTCTGCTTTAGCAATAAAGTATCAACAGAGCACAGTAGTCACAGCGATGTCGATACAATCAAATTGAATCAAAGTTGAGCTGATATTAGCATGAGTGATTGCCATGCTTCATTTTGCCGAATTTCTTCTTGCGTTTGTTGGATCTTGTTACCGAATTGTTTCAGAGCGTTATCCCATTGATCTAATTTGGTTTTTATTTGTACCTCATTTCGTTTGATGATGTTGATTGTTGAATCTATAATCGTAGTTTGATTTTTAATCAATTTCAATAACTCATCTTCATTTACGGCAATTCGGTCAATGGTTTTCGTCATTTCGTCGGCGTAGTTTGAGTCTAAAACCCCAAACAGTGATCGGGCTATGTTTCGTACCAAATTTATTGCACCTCTTTTGCGTCTTTTTGGAGAAAGCAAGGTATTTTCTAGCACTACCTCTAATTTAGCGTGCTTGAAATATTCGACCAGTGACATGCAGAATTCGTTCTGCTTCACTAACTGACTTATGTGTTTTCAGGCCCTAACTCCCGTTGAAAGCATCGAAATTTCAATTTTTAGGGGCTGTAGGTCGTAGTAGACGATTAACTTCCATTCTGATGCAGTGGCGTTGACGTGAAAATTTATGTTTTTTACAGGACTTCCGATAGCCAGTGGTAAAAATAATAGGAGAATTGCCGTTATGACAACGTTTGAATATCTTAAAGTTCGTCTTTTTTTGTTGGTGTTTCACAAGAACTGATTTGCTCGTTTCTTTGTTCTCGCAATGGAACTTCGGTTTGGCTTCATCGGCCTCTGCCTGACTCAACTTCTGCTGGAGCCTCCATGTCTTTAAGGGGAAGTGGTGTCAATCTATGAATGCAAATACCTGTGGCGGTTCGTACGTCTGCGACTCTCACCCGGCCGTCCAAGCCCTTATGAACAGATTCGATTCTTTCAAGGGGCCATTTCAGCGGAGGCAAGCTGTCGTCCTTGATTATCACCATAAGTCCTGGTTCAGCATTTGTCTCTTCCCTTGTTAAGATGTCATACTAATTTCCATCTAGGCAAAAGTGACGCCTTGCATGGAGCTGCGCGTGAATCTAGGGTTGATGTTAGCGGTGCGCCAATTAAAAACTGACCTGGTGTGAGGGCTTCCAGATCATTAGGATCGTTGGACATTGTCGTGATTGGGCGGGAATTCAAGACAGCCTCGACTTCAGCGATGGCAGTTTCTAATTCTTCATACGTAAGAGATACACTGGAAACTGTTTTTAATAGTAAATTTTTTGCTGATTTAACTGCAGCCTCCCACAGCCTTCCAAAATGTGGAGACCTCGGTGGAATGAAGTTAAATGTTATCCCCTTGTGTGCACATGATTCAATGATCGACTCCTTGGCGTCATTGGAGAATAAACTATTTTGAAGCTCCCACAAAGTTGGTTGCGTTATCACAGTAAATATTCATACAGTGACCTCGTTGAAAAATAAACAGTTTTAGGCAGCCTATGAATGCCTCAGTAGTAAGATCACCTACAAGATCGAGGTGTACTGCCTTTGTTGCGAAACAGCAGAAAACTGCAATGTACACCTTATATGGACGCCTTCCTCGAATTTTGTGGTGTGCCCAGAAAGAACCACAATAATCTACTCCTACTTTTCAAAATGGACATGCGGGTAGGACTCAAGTTGCTGGCAGGTCATCCATAACTTGAGTTAAGAGTTTCGGTTTTGTCCTTGAGCAATAAACGCATCGCTGGATGATTGATCGGGCCATCGTTTTGCCTTTTATTTGCCAAAATCGTTGTCGTGTATGAGCTAGCAGGGCTTGAGCACCGCAATGAAGGTGTTGTTTGTGAAGCATTTCCATCAGCATCCATGCTATTGAGTCGTTGTATGGAAGAAGTATTTGATGCTTAGCGTCGTACGAAAGTAGTGCTGCGTCAATTCGTCCTCCCACTCGGATTATTCCTCTTTTGTCTAAAAACGGTGATAAGCTAAGCAACAAGCTTGTGTTGTTTAGTGGCTTCCCTTTGCTTAATTATTCTATCTTGTGTTAGAAATCAGCAGCTTGGATGTTTCTGATTATAATGGTAAGAGCCTCTTCTAGTTCTGTAGTTGTTGGTGATAGTTGTGGAGAGTGGTGATACTTTCTGAGTTTACATCGAGTGAATCTCACCATGTAGGCTACAATACGCTGGAGAGTTCGAAAAGAGTTCCGATGATTTATTTTGTAAAGCATGTCTCCAGGATTTTCGTCAGTTGTGACTGTTAGCGCAACGGAGGAGTTTTTGATTTCTTCATTCTTTATGGACGATGACTTCAAATCCTTGTTGAAAGCTGGTGGCCAAATGGATTCGTTACCGTGTAGGAACCTTGGCCTATAAAGCAAAAGTAGAGAAGCCTTTCATTGGCTTGGTGAAGCTCCTCTCGATAGTATGTCAGCGGGGTTTTCCCTTGAGCCCACATGTCTCCATTGAGTTTGCAAAGTTAGATCATGAATTGAAGCTATTCTGTTGGTAACGAATGTTTTGTAGGACGCTGATGACAAATTTATCCAATTGAGAACAATCTGAGAGACTGTCCTCATGAATGTAAGTATCTCGCAATAATGCAAGTCATTCTTTACTCGTGCAACGAGCTGTGCACCAAGAACTGCTGCGCAAAGCTCTAGGTGTGGAAGTGTTTGTTTTTTCAGCGGCGCTACTCTTGATTTTGCACATAACAATCGGACGGAGATCGATTTCTCTTCAAAAGATGGTCTTAAGTACACTGCGGATCCATAAGCCTTTTCAGAGGCATCAGAAAAAACGTGAACTTGAATATTCTCGGCGATTCTCTGTTGATGTATGTGACGGGGAATTTGCACGCCTCTAATATTTTGTAAGCTGGTTCGAAATGTCTGCCATTTTGTGTGTAATTCGAGAGGTAGTGATTCATCCCATGTTAGTTTCAATTCCCATAGATGTTGAACAAATATTTTGGCAGTGACAACAACAGGTGCTAGCATTACAAGAGGATCAAAAATTTTGCCAGTTCAGAAACCACTGTTTTTTTTTTGTTATTTTTGTCTTACCATCAGGTGACATAGTTTCGCATGCGAAAATTGTCGGGTTTTGGAATCCAAGTTAGGCCTAACGTCTTTACTTCTTCATGTGACATTGTACTGAAGTCAAAGTTTACTTCTTTATCTTCATTTGGCAAACCTTCTAGCAGTTGGGTATGATTTGCGCACCATTTTTGAAGTTGAAATCCAGCACAGGTCAAAATTGTGATCAATCGTCGTTAAATTTCAATCGCAGTGTTTAGGTTATTGTTTCCAGTTACGCCATCATCAACATAAAAATCATTGTTAAGTGCCTGCGCTCCTAGCGGCAGGGTAGACATGCATTCCTTTCCTAGCTGCTGAAGGCGTTTAGTGGCTAGATAAGGAGCAGCTCTGGTACCATAGGTAACTGTGTTCAGCTGATAGAATATTAATGATTCTTTTCGGCCCTTGCGCTAAACAATCAACTGAAATTTTCTGTCATCTGGATGCATGAATACCTGCCAATACATTTTTTTTATATCGGTGGTGAATACGAAACGTGGTAATTGAAAACGGAGTAATATGGAAAACAGCTCGTTTTGGGCAATTGGTCCATTAAATAGAAAATCATTAAGCGAAATTCCTGTTGAAGTCTTAGCAGATGCGTCGAATACTACTCTAAGTTTTGTCGTAGAGCTGCTTGGTCGGCGCACGGCATGATGCGGAATGAGGTACATTGGAGATATAATCGTTTCTAGGTCAACTTATGTCATCTGCCCCAATGCTTCGTATTCGTCCATAAATTTTACATACTGCTCTCGTAAATCGTTGTTTTTTGTTAATTTTCTTGCTAGTGCAAGAAATATGCTGGTGGCTTGTTGTTTTGACTCTCCAAGCTGACAAGGATTGTCTAAAAACGGTAATCTTACAAGGAAATGTCCATTTGAAGACCTTTTTGTGTTTTTTGCAAAGTGACGTTCACATTGGATACCTGCTTGAGTGAGTGTTGGCTCGGATGTAATTAAGTCATCAAGTTTCCAGAATCGTTCAACCATTTGACTGGCTAAACGCTTCGGCATCATGCTCGATACTGCCACACGTGGCTGACCTTATTCGTTGATTACCCACTCTTGCACTTACAATCCATCCTAGGACTGTATTTTGAAGAGTTCGAAGATTTTAATCCAATTTGAGTTGCCCGATTGGCAGTAGTTGGTGGTAAAACTCTGCTCCGAGTAAAATATCAATTTTGTCGGGGATTTTGAACAGTGGATCAGCAAGCACTATGTTTTTTGGCATTGGCCATGAAGACACGTCCACTTGCACGCTTGGTTGGTCTGCCACAATGTGGGGTTATACTAATGCTTCCAATTGTACACAAAAGCGGTTAAGTCTCGGTTGTAGGTTGATGCTGACTCTGTATTGAGAGGTTATGGATCTATCACCAACTCCCTTAAAGT
>OZ022263.1:114554631-114602131 GCA_963978885.1 Nemotelus pantherinus | reverse complement strand
GTAGATTACAAAAATTCATAGAACGCAAATTCCACTCGAGTCTTGTAGTGTTTATGATAACTTTTACAGAAGCGTAATCTGATACGCCGTCTATGATTACGATTGTGATGCGAGAAAGAAAAATGCTGATAATGTCGGGTCGAGTGGAATTTGCGTGTGACAATGTATTACAAAATTTAATACAAAATTTGATACAATGTTGGATACAATGTTGGATACAATGTTGGATACAATGTTGGATACAATGAGTAAAATAGGTGGGTGAGTAAGTAATGATGGAATCGTACAGCAAGGTTGCCAGTGCGTTGCGTTTTTTGCTATTTTCGTTTCAATAAATGTCTGCGTTAACTATTCATATCGCGATCAATTACAATGAAAATTTGTTACCAATGTTTCAATTTTCTAAGTTCTGGAAATTTTTTGGGCTGTGATCCCAAATATCTTTCTATCCCGGATAAAATCGAGATTGATAGGGTAATTTGATTTTGACGTGAGGCAGTTGTGGGAGACTTCTAGTTTCAGTGCTGGTAAAGTGTTGCAAACACTGAGTATTTTCTTTTTTATGTTTCAAGAGACGCTGCTTTGAAAGTTTTGTAGTGTCTGACTTTCCTAAATCTCGAAATTCATGCAAGTGGTTATCCTGAACACCTTTCCACTCCGTAAGTTTAAATGCATTGGTGAGATCAAAGCGGTTTTGCCCTCGAAACAGGTTGAAGCACGTGTGGTAGAATATTTACTCAAAATCTGCACCAATACTTACATGCGTGTAACATTTTCTAATAGAGATTTTGTTGTTTAGAGATTTAAACATCCCAAACAGATTTTTTGTTTGAAATATGTATCTGAAGAAAATAGGAGAAATTTTAGACCTGGTTCTAACCAACTTGTCTTCATATTTATGCCGAATATTTGCCCTCTCATAATATGTGCAAACAGTTCTCACTCTCTGCATCGTCGCAGTCATCATGAACGGCGCAACAACAGTGTTTCAGCCTAGCCCTGCTGCAGTGAAGAGCTCCAAGAGTATTAATTTAGCGTTGCCGTTACCTACTTCGATATTCTCAACCTTTCTTGGGTGTCCTGAAACACAGTGTCGCTCTGTTGAAAACAGGGCCCGCCCTGGCAGCCTTTGCCAATATTCCGAAACCGTGAACGTTTCAAGCCGAATCTTCCTCACTGATAAGAGCTAGGCGTCCGGCTCACTGCAGCCTATTAAGACTGATTTTATCAATGACCCTGAAGTTACAATATCGCTCGCATATTTCGCTGTTGTATATGACGCAATCCTCCACCCTCATCCGGGGAGCCAAACAAACATCACAAGATCCTGAGCAAGCACAATTAGTCACAATTTGTTTTACCTCGAATCAGAACCATTTTCTTATACAGGAAGATCTTGAACTTGCTAAAAAGAGCTGAGTAAAGAAGCTTTCATATATCGAATAATGCTTTGTTAACTCCTCATTTCTCGATAGCAACCTCATTCGTCCAACCTTCTCAACGAAAATCAATCGGGAGTAAGTAAAATCAATTAATATTATAAATGCAGTTTTATGGTTGTCTTTCTTGCAAGGGCTCGATACCGATAGTTACACTAAATATTCTTCACAAACTTTTCGTTGATATCAAATATTTTCTATGCGATGTTTCATTACTAGTTTAAGGCTATCCAACCGCTTCTAGAGCACTAAAAAATACAATCTTTTTGAATATTATTGCTCATCTTTATGTTCCCATTCTTCTGCACTTACCTTATTTGGTGTTCCCTTTACCTCCAGTTTCATTTCATCTGTTAGAAGATTGATTTGTAATATGTCGACAAAATTATTGTCTGTAACTATGAGTGTATTTTGACAGCGCTAAGAATTGGTTGAAGATCAGAGGAAGTTGATGTTTAAGTTAAAAAAATCTGATGAAATTCGCACAGCATAAGCCTCAACTCAAATTTAGAAAAATTCTTCGAATCAAACTGCTAAGTAAACTTTTTAGACAATTTCATATACTTACATTGTATTCCACAAAAACGTGACTCATGTTATTTTTTCCTTCGTGTTTGCACAGACACGTGTAACAGTAAATTATTTTTATTACACTTTTACCAATTTTGCACCTAACTAATTTTGTCAACATAGTTTGAACTTTCACTTTCGTGAAGAAAACATATTTGAAACAGGAGTGCCGCGTACAAAAAGCATTTTGAAATTGCATTTTTAGCAACTCATCACAAAGGTCTTAAAATGACTATAAAAGAGACAGCAAAATATACGAAAATAAGTGTTTTGTTTGTGAAGAAGTGGATAAAGAAGTTTATAAAGTTTGGGGATGTGGATGATGAGTCAGGTAAAGGCCGTACTAGAGGTACTTCGACGAAGCTTGATAAAGTGATTTGTGATAGGTTTTTGAAAACTTCAACGCTTTGTTTGAAGCAGGCCAGACATAAACTTCTTAGAATAGGTGTTCGAGTCTCAATTAATACAATTAGACGGAGACTTCAAGAGTCTGGCATAAAAATTCGAAGAACGAAACCTAAACCACTACTGACAGTAACACAAATACAAAAAAGCTGGGCTGGGCAAAGGAGAATGGGGCACGTGGTTGGAGCAAAGTAATATTTACCGACGAATCATCTTTTGTTGCCTTGAACTACTGGCAGAAAGCTTGGACAAAAATCGAGAAAAATTGTTACAGCGTACAGCTAAACATCAAGCAAAGGCGCATGTTTATGGGTGCTGCTCAGAAAAGGGATTCAGAGAGTTAATTACTTCCCACAGAAACTTGGCTGCTCAATTCATGCTCACTTTGTATAAAGGACTACTGAAGCCTGCAGAGCAATTGTATGAAATTGCAAACGATGACTGGATTCTACAAGAATGATTCCAAGCATCGAGGTCGCCTTGGCACAACTTTGAAGGAGGGAAATTGGATACAGACTTTAGATTGGCCATCACAGAATCCAAATGCAAATCTCATTGAAAATGTGTAGTCGCTGATGAAGCTTAAAGTAAAAGGCAAAGGAATATCGAGTGCACGGGAATTATACGCAACTTGAGATATATTTGGCAACATCTTAGTGTGGATTATGCTTAAAAATTTAACCAAAGTTGTCGCAGAAGATGCGAAGCAATTATATATAATAACGGCGATTGGACTCCGTATTGAGATAATTTTCGAAACTTGTAATAATGTATATTGTAATGTTAAGACACGTATTTGTGGAACATACTGTATAAACAAAACTGAAAAATGGGAAATGAAGTAAAAGCGAATCCAGCTTAGAAAACACCTGACTCCGACCTGGCGATACTGAAATCCAGCTCCTTATACAAAAAAGTAAAGCCCAAAATGCACAAGTAAGTACTAAGAGCTTTGTAATGCTGTTTGTGAAACGTGGTCTCTCAGTTTAACTTCTGAGAGGAAGTTGAATACCTTCTTTTGGGGAAAAAATACTCAAGTAACCATTGAAGCTAAATGCGATGGAGAATAATGACGAAGCAGGTGTAACAGTGAGTTTTATAAAATGTTCGCGGACCTGTAAGTATCTTAATTAATCAGGCTGCAGAAGTTACTAGACTGGTCATGAGTTTCGCATGAACAAAAGTCGAATTGCTAAAACAGTATTTGAAAGAAAAACTGAAGAGCAGTGAGAAACGATAGTCTTAATTGAAGAAGACAATGCAGTGCTGCTCAGATTTTGAAACTGAAGCCTATGGTCAAAAGATTGGGACTTTCAAAGACGGTACATTCAAAAAACACTCATCGTAGCGGTGAGTGATACAGATTCATCACTATAGATAACGCAGCGATCAACAATTTTGCTATGCCAAACGTAATACGTCAACGACAACACGATCTATTATCGTCTACTATCTAGCATGCCATTGAAGCAAACTAAAATCTACACGACAAGCGCGCCCATCACCATCGAAAATTGATTTCGTAAATTTGCAATACAATAGCGCTAGCTGCCGCAGCCGAAATTGTTTCGCTTTGACGTATCGCACTCTCTGGCCAAAATAATACCATCTTCTGTATTACAGATCCACAGCGTTCAAAATAGGATGCACGCGACGCCAAAACGCGTCTTGGTGTTGTGCTTATGCCTAGGAACGAGCTGAAGTCACACGAAGAAGACTAAATTCATGTGTAGCGGAGTAAACTACGTGTACGTTAATGGTTCAACATTTCAGAAGCCCGCTCAAGAATGCGTCTTTCAAAACAGTAGATCTCAGGCCTTAATACCGTTTTAGTATATATTTTCATTATTGTTTGACAAATCCTGATGGCCTACGCCGGTAGTGTGTAGATTGAGCGCTTGAGCAGCTTTAATCTGACTTTTATTATCGAAACATCGTGCTAAGTAGCAAGGTTCACTTTTGGCTTGTGAGCAAACAAGATTGCCGTGGATTGCGATACGAGGGGCATTCAATTATAAACGAGCTTTTTGAAAAAATAAATTTATTTTCTATGCAAGAAAATAACACGCTTTATAGTCATCAGCTATCGTTTTTCATGGAAAAATCAGGTCACACTACTCCTAATAGTTAGTAGCCAAAGTTAGTAGATGTTAGTAGATATGTGGTCGACAGAATTTGACTACGATTCATTTCAGCTATGAAAATATTAAATTACTGAAAAACCAGTGAACTGGCCCCTCAAATCGTGTTATTTGACGCTACTTCATTACTTACTAAATGAACTAACTTAATAATGTACGCTGATAAACCGCAAACTACTTAGGCTCATGTGCTCGAGATGCGCATCATCAGAAACAGCTGAGGAGACTATATGCAAGGAATTCATGTTTGAAACATAATTCAATGAACTGTTATTCGTAATGACTAACAACTTTTCCCACAAACTCAATTCCGATTAGGTAAACAAGTAGAATCGCTTGTAAAAGAGACCATATATTTCTGATTACCGACCTGATATCCTAGCTTGGGAAATTTTATATTTCTGATTACCGACCCGATATCCTAGCTTGGGAAATTTTTCGACTTCACTTTCGATTTCTATCTCTTCGTTCAGTCCTTCCTAAAACCGGAGTAGCATAGGTTTTTCATAGAAAAATCCAATCTTATAGCCCGTTCAGACTACAGATACTTATGTATCCGCATACATAAGTATGCGCGAACATATAATCCCGTCCAGACCGCAGATACAATTGCATGCGGAAACATTTGAAAAAGAATTGCTGTGTATCTACAGCAAAACGGCAAAAATAACCCAGCATTCGACCAATGACAAACACGGCGGTTCCAGCGAAGCATTTCCCGAGAGCAAAACCGAGAGCATGGATCAAGTACGAAAGGTTACGACATGAGCGTGGCCACACCTACTTATGACGAAATAAGATGCAAACACGCCTAGAAATCATCCGGAATTAACTGGTTTTTAGGTGAATGAAGAGTACTGTTTTCGGTTGTGTCCAAATGTTTCTGTTAATGAGTTTATTGGATGTTGCAAATCTAGGCAGACGGGCACTTAAATTGCTGATCTAAAATGGAGCAATTGAAACTGCTTGAAGTGTATGTTGCCTTTTTCATGCTGTAATTCATTAAATTAGAGCATTAAATATATTGGAGCATTACATTATGTTGCGATGTTGCAGCAAAAAAACTATTTTTTAGGAGTCGAATGTATTTCAGAATTCATAAATTAAACAATGAAACACAAGACTATAAGTCCAAAAAAACGAAAATTAAAAAAAATTTTTAACTAAAACATTTTTTATATTTTATTAATCAGTTATGACTTTTTTAATTGTAATATAAACAAAATTTTAATAAATATTGCTTGACAATACTTCTGCGGATTATATTAATATGCACCTGTAATTATAAATTAATACTTAAGTTCCTATCTGTGATTAAGTTTGTCTTACATCTAAATTATACCGTAACTATTCAACTAGTAAGTAAGTAACTGTCAAGAATTTAAAGTAAAACAATAAAAAAATATTCTCTAACTTTGTCTTTTACATATCTTATACAATGAAAAGAAAAATTCAATAAAATTCAGACACTCGACTATTTTTCCCTGATTCGCCGGTCTCCGGTACGTGACGAAATAAGATGCAGCGCCGAACAGCGAAAACCTATTCTCGTAATCTTGCTTCCTTGATTCATGATTGTGAAGACGCACACCGCGGTGAGAACCACCTCTCGGTTTCGGAACCAATTCGGTAGATGAGAGAAATGACCCACCGACTCGGTTCTTCGAGCGTTTTTCGATTTGTTCATAGCTGCGAAATCCAATCGAGCTGAAATTTTGAGGATGCATTGATGAATGCATGGGATATGGGAATGAAAATCTGATAAGAAAATTGATTTTTGAAGAATGGCTAAGATAAAGTATTGGAAAATGAAACATTTGTGGGCACTTAGTTTCTAAAAGTAGGCAATTACCGATTTTCAATGAAAATTACTATTAGAATCACTTTGCCCAAAATGCATATGCATATATATATATATATATATATATATATATATATATATATATATATATATATATATATATATATATATATATATATATATATATATATATATATATATATATATATATATATATATATATATATATATATATATATATATATATATATATATATATACTAACATATATATGTATATACATATATATATACATATATACATATATATGTATATATATACATATATATGTATATACATATATGTACATATGTATGTATACACCACTCCTTTTTTCGCAAGCATCTATATGATACTCCGACGTAATTTGTAACTGAACCGACTCGATAAACGCTTTTGAAAACCGCTCTGTGTGACAGCCGACGCGCCAAACCGAAGAAACGCTTCATTTTGGTATGATAATGCGGTCGAGAGTTCTCAACACATGTTTTGTGTGCTGAAAAATGGGTAATTTGGTGATTGGTTATTTACCAGGAATGAGGTAAAGATTTTTGTTTACATGCCTGCCCTAGGTTCAGCCTAACCTGCAGAGTCATTAAAAATGACACAGGTAGGTATCTTGTACCTATATCAGAATCATTAAAACTCATGTGATTCTGTGTAGCAATTTACATTCATTGGACTGCATTGCAGTGCACTGCATCGTTTAGGCTAATTTATAAAAACACTGCATCGGTTGACATATGTTTGAAAATATTTGGCCGTGCAACAACTATTTAAATTGAGGCCGGAATCTCGTTCCAGGCATTAAATTGTAAATGGACGAAAAACAGATACAGAAAATCTAAATATCAAACCTCCACAAATTAATTTGGCATTAATTGTGAGAACACAGCATTGCTTCAGAATTTTTTCGCTTCAGAATAAATCATCGCTCAATCGAAGAAGTATCCACATTCATTTTCCAACAGCGCATACAATTGTATCCGCATACATAAGGATGTGGAAACAACGGTCCACACTAGTAATTTTCACATAGTTTTGTATCTGCATACAAAAGTATGTGCTAATTTCAAGTGTGGACCGTTATTTCCACATACTTATGTATGCGGATACAATTGTATGCGCTATTGCTCGAAAATGTATCTACAATTAGCGCATACTTTTCATTGATTTTCATGGCAAGGGTAAAATGTATCTGCAAATGTCGCTGCAGTGTGGACCATCTTTTCGCACATACTTATGTATGCGAATACATAAGTATCTGTAGTATGGACGGGCTATTACAATTCAAATTTCAGAAATATTTGCTTTAGATCAACAAAGACAAGTCTATGTTTATTTACACATTTTTTCCGCTGCCCGTGTAGCTCAAAAGAAGACCATCTTTCTTTTGTTCCTACACTGAAAAAAATCCACATGGCACCCAGAGCCATGTAACATAGCGCATTATTTATGGCTCCATACGCCATGTACATAGTACTCTGAGCCGTACAATATGGCTCCCAGCGCCATAATGTCAGAATCTACATAGCGCGTGGTCCCATGTAACATGGCGCAGCATTTATGGTTCCAAACACTATGTACATAGTGCCCTGAGCCATGCAGTACGGCTCCCAGCGCCATAATTACATGGCGCAGAAATTATGGCCCCACACGCCATATTACATAGTGCCATGAGCCATGTAATATGGCTCATGGCACGCCAATTATAACTCGCAGCCATACTGTGTGAGGAGGTGTATGAATGTCAGCAAGCTTCTTGAGTATAACGAAAATTTCGATAATCAATCGAAAAAACTGAGACTGGGTGTCAAAAATTTTTGCAAATTAATTTTAATCGAATAAAACTTCAATTCGAAAATAAACTGCAAATCAATCGTAATCATTCCGCTCGAAAAGCATGTTATTGCACTGAAAAAACAAATAGCGCCAGACGCCATAATTTATAGACTTCTGGCGCCATGTACATAGTCGAGTTCGGTCGATTTGTGATAAAATATAGCACCACACGCCATAGTACATAGGAGCACACGCTATGCTTATAGCACTCCACGCTATGCTTATAGCCCTCCACGCCATATACTATAGTCCTCCACGCCATGTTTTATAGTCCCCCACGCCATGTACTATAGTCCTCCACGCCATGTACCATAGTCCTCCACGCCATGTACTATAGCCCTCCACGCCATATGCATGGCTTGGAGGACTATGTTACATGGCGTGGAGCAGTGATGGCTCGTCAGGGTGGGCCCGGCCCGCCTGGCCCACTCTGACGAGCTGCCACTGGGCCCGCTCGACACAAAAACACTATTAAAAGGTATACGCGGATACCAACAAGAAATATCTACTTTAGTTTAACTCAGTGGCGGCTCGTCAGGGTGAGCCAGGCTTGCTGGGCCCACCCTGACGAGCCGCCACTGGCGTGGAGGACTATAAGCATAGCGCCTGCTCCTATGTACTTTTCACCATATATTATGGCGTGTGGCACTATATTTTATCACAATCCCCAAATCGACCATGTACTTGGCGCCAGAAGTCTATAAATTATGGCGTCTGGCGCTATGTGTTTTTTCGTGCTCGCTTATTATCTTTTATCCAATGTATGGCGTTTCGCAAGGGTTCATTTTAGGTCCCCTAATATTGTTTACTTATTACTAACAACCTCGATTCTTCGATAAATTCCATTTAACTTTTGTGTGCTGATGACTTCAAAATTTTTAGTGTGATTCATTGATTAACTATAAAATTATCTGTATACTTTAGATAAATGGCTTCAATGCCTTAGAGTAGTATCAAATGCTTTATATATATAGAAAGTCTTTGTTTTGTTCGAGGATCTTAGTGTTTAGGTATCTTCTTACGCTAATTTTCTTCTACCCAGGGAGTCAGCACAAATCAATTCTCTGAGTCCATTGCGATTTCCAGAAAGCAATAATAATTTTTCATGTTACGATGATATGACACCACAGTTTTCTTAAACCTTAACCTGCGTATACATCTGAGCACGAACGTGAATGTGGCAAATTGAGGCACAACATATGCCTCGTATCACTGTATCTAGGCACTGAACGAAGATGGCTGAAACATTAGGTGTGTTTTTTTTATCTTTTATCTAGAACAGAACAGACGCATTTGGCGTGTTTTTTTGCTTCTCTATTCAGAACAGAACAGAACAGACGCATTGGAAACAATAGCACCCGTTCCCAGTGAATTCACTGGGACAGAATTATGTTCTGCATCCGTAATTAATCTGCTGAACAATAGAATGTGCTGATAGTTCATGAGTAGTTGCCTTTTTTGCCGTGAGGTGGTGTTGGATTTTTCAAGGTTATGTTGAATGTTTTGGTAGTTAGGAAATTAGAAAAAAGCCCTCATAATGTGTAGAAAGGTAAAAAAGGTAATTTTCTGTTAGTTCTTATTATATTTTCTATCGATTTCGGTAGTTTGAACTCGTTAATTTCTCCCTTTATTGTCAACTGTTTTGTGCTACCATAGCAAATACAACAACCTACAGCAATCTTAGTTAATGCACCAGCTGTTCTGTAGTGGATCGTTTTTTTGCGCCATTGTTATATTCTGTTCTGCACCGGTGCAAAAAAAACGCACCTATTGAACGTGTCAGTGTTCCAATTGCTTTCGTGCGTTGGCAAAGCAAGGCAGGCGCATCACAGCAACGCAAAACATTCAAATAGCGTCCACACCGAAAACGAACTCTCTTTGGAGCCAACAGGTCACGGATGGTAGGCGAGCAACCTCGACTCAGTTAGACCTACACATTTGCATGCTCATACGTACTCGCGTTATAGCGTTCGTGCCAGATGTGTACGCGGCTTTAGATATTCATGTCAATACAATGAGCAAATGTAATTCAATACACTACCTTACTACAATCAGCTCTGTCCGGTTTCGGTTTGTTCTAGAAGCTTCATCCAATGCCTTCTAGAAGTACGGGCCGTCATGCAGAATGATGACGTCACCGTCTGCGGGAAAAATGTCACGAAAAACACACGCAGTCCTAAGGGACGTCAGTGGGAAAATGTTTGTTGTACAGGTTGTGGTAAAGTGAGTGAAGTGAAAATAAAGTGAGATCTGCGGAACAGTGCTAGTGAACAGCTAAAACAAACATTAATGCGGTGCGTGCGGTATAATTGGAAAAATTCGCTACGAATATTTATCAGTTGTTGTTAGGTTATGTGAAGTTTCGTGCCGATTTACTTTCGATACAATTGATTGAAACAAAATGCAAGTTATAGCTAAATATTATTATTACAATGCATCCACGCACAAAAAACTAACGTTTAATTCATATTTTAGCTAAAAATCCGCACGTAAAGTCTCCGTGTATATCAGCACTGCCAGATTGAAATGTCAAAATTACCCGCAAAAATGACGTCAAAGTTACAACGATTACGTAGCATGACGGCCCGTACTTCTAGAAGGCATTCAACCATATGCTGAGGCGACCAATAACACAAAATTTGCCTTAAAAAAGCCTTACCATTTTTCTGATAGTGACTGTACGATATTTACTTGTATACTCCCATCAAATAAACATTTTGTGCAATCAAACTAGCAAAGTACTCACTTTTGTTTTTTTGACCTGCTAATCGCACTTAGTTTTGCAAATCGTGCACTAGAACATTTCATCTGAGCGTCGTTATATTGCCATCGTCAGTAGTTGCTGTTGATTGTGATTATGGCTAACAGTTAGTCAAGTTGCTTGCTGCTCTGTAGCTTTTGCTGCTTCTCTGTTTGGCTGGGCCTACTCACCCAACAAAATAATCATTCATCGTATTTAGTAGCTCATAGTCATTCGCCAAGTCGACTAATAAAAGAATAATCTACTCAGTCGTCTCGTGTGTGCCGCTGTGACAGTGAACGGAAATTCAATTTTTTCACGATGGGTATTTTCTGCGTATTTATCGGGCTAATTGCCGTGTTTAAGAAAAACAAATAAATCATTGCGATTCCAGGCTGAAAATTTTAAATACAGTGTGTAGTAAATAATTAGTGCTCAGCACCCCTACATCCAAAGTTCTATGAAACTTGCTGCATAAAAATACACGGTGCTATAGTTAAAAAGTAATTAATTTTAACTTGAAGAAAAAAACGCCGAGCGTACTGTTTTATCAAATAACAACTCGGTGCGCATTATATTTTCAGCAACAAAGAATCTGTTTTGTGTTTGGTAAATTTATGCGGACATTTAAATGTTGTATACAAAGACACTGTACTTTAAGACATGTTACTTGATTCGTTTGATCCATTCTCGGTGATATTTCCAGTTTCCTCTGAATAGAAACTGTACCTGTCCGCTAATTCAAAGTATCATTTAGCTTGTCTGAATGCAATCGAACAATATAATTTCACTTGAAAACCTTAAAACTATTTAATTGTTCAATTCAAAACACTGATAGAAATTGACCCGGTCCAGTTCATTCACTCAACCAAGATTCGAACCTCCTCATGGGTTGTTTAGTTGCACATTGGCTACTCATGTTATGCAGTAGCTGGATGAAGTTACTTTGCGTCAACTACATATATATGTATGTACATTACATATCTACCTACAATGCTGCTGGTATATAACTTGGTGCATTTCTCAGTTAGCTATTTTAATGATCAATGAGAAACCGACATGGCGGAATAACCTACTTCATGTTCCACTTGAAAGAGTATAAACATTAGTTGTTTTCTACGTAGCTCTACGGGTTTTTTCAAGCGTCGCGTCGTTTGAAAGACGATCTTTCATGCAACGATTATTTCGCGCAGATCGATGTGAAAAGTATTAATTAAAATAGCGTGACTGAAATTATCGGGAAATAAATGATCGGTTTTTTAAATCTGCAAGGGTATCTATTGGTGGCGTTTAAGGTGTCGTTGTGATCGGCTGTGGTTTTATTTCGTGATGTTTTATATTTAACGGAATGATCTGATTTGATGTTGCTAACTGGAAGTTATTTCAATTGGTCATACAAAATTTCATATTTCCGCTGCTGATCCAATAACTTATGACGAGTTTTTCTTCGTGATTACAGCAACCATTGCCCCACTTTCCAATCAGCAAAATTAGAATTCAAAAACAACCAGAATCAGAACTTGCTCATTCTTGCCAAAATGAATAAAATGATTCGAAATTTATCATGATGAAGGCGAGCACTTCTTCTGCCTCTTGTTGATATATTGGTCTTGAAATCTAATTTTTAAGTCTGCGCGCACGTTCAACTGATCTGTATGCGGCTTTGATATGTGCTCTAAATTTAAACAATTTATTACATGTAGGTACGTATCGTTTCAAATTCGGTCAGTTTGGATTTTTTCCCCACAAAGCTAATTAAAAGAATTTGGCACTGAAATAAATATTAAATTGAAGATTGGCATTATATTTTCCTTGAGAAAAAAATACTATGGAATGTAGTTTATATTGTGGCTAATTTAAATGTAAAATACAAAACTTTTTTTAGTTAGTTTATTTGAGGATACCATTATAAAAATAAGTAAATGTTGTTCTTCAAATACATATTGGCCCAACTCAGATCCGTTTCGTTGGTGCATGTTAGTGGCCAAAAACCCACTCAGGTCAGGAGTGAGCCCAACATCAACCCAGCTCGCACCAAGGGGGTGTACACATATTGGCCATAACCTCTGTTGGTCTTGCTCGGGCCAATATGTATTTCCTACACTAAAAGAATGAAAATGTTGTCAGTACAGCCATGACCATCTGATTTTGGTATAAGTAGTTACTTCGTTGCTCTGTTTTGGTTGAGTAAATAAGTAAAATTTTGTATAAACCTTATTATAAACCGCCTAGTGTAAATTGACAGACACTAGTGTATATTTTTCCAGATGAATAATTTTGTCTTTTGCCACATTGTGTAACACCTAGTCATTTGAACTTCACAAATTTTAGTTATAATTTTTAAAGTGTTTAAATAAATTTCAATAAATCAGTGACGTGTGCAGGCGAGACAATGGATAAAGGCAATTGCCCTCTTTCTTTCAAAACTATTCTTGCTAATTTTTTGTTGTCTACTCCGTAGTTTCAAAACTTTTTTGTGCATTCACAGTATTTTATTCCAAATTACGGGAAATGTGTGCCCGCCCCGCGTATATGCTTTCCCTACATAAAATTCTATGCATAATTGTGCTATAAATTTAACCAGGTTTTCATCTGACAATCAATGTAAAAATAAATTGGGGGTTTTGCATGTAATTGTTGCAGTTGCGCTTAAATAAAACTCGACCGTTTCGTACGAATGCTTTATTAGACTGAAGAGAAAAATACAGTATACGGGGCATTTCACGTGAAGCGGACAACGAAAAAAATCGAGGTTTTGGATTTCGTTCATATTGTACATAATGGTACTTCTAGAAGATATGAATGTGGATACACAAGTTTTTGTTTCTATGAGGTATAGTTGCCGAGTTATGGGCTTCTGAATAATTGACGAAATTGATGAAAGGTTTTTTTGGAAGCGGATTCTGAGATTCAAAACAAAATCTAAATAACATTAAACATATTGATTGGTATAGAAAATTGGCTGTTCTTTTCAATTTTGAAATTAGCTTTGAAAAATAATTTTTTTTTCTTATGTGAAACCGGAAGTAGACACTTCAACTCGTAATTTGAATTATTTGGACCAGGTTAATATTGCTTATTTTTATAACAAAACAAAGCTTAAAGTATTTTTATTTTATCATCAAAGTTTTAGAATGGGATGGCCAGTAGTTTAGGAGGTAGGAGAATTTCAATACATTCACAGGTACATTCATTTGAATACGAGTAGTCGAAAAGAGAACATCAAAATAGAGAAAAACAAAATCAGGGCTGTCATTAAGTATGTGTGTTTGAAAAAAGTGTGTACCAAACACTTAGCCAGCGACATCGTGGAAACACTAGACGAACTCTGCTCCTTCATATTCCAAAGTTGCACGCAGGGTCTAGGAGTTTAAGCTGGGAAAAACATCCACTGAAGATGAATACCGCGATGAATATCTATCCACGTCCCTCACTAAAGGCAACGTGAAGAAATTCGCAGATGTGTTTACAGATCGAAGATTGACCATCAGTGCTGGGAAAGTCTTGGAAAGTGTTTGAATTAGTTCTACAGCTGTTTTCAAAGTTTTGTAACATAAGCAACCGATAATAAATATAAGTAACAAGTGTTTAACTTTCCTAAATTTTGAAATTCATAGAAGTAACAACCCTAAAACCTTTCCAGCCTATTGGCTTAAATCCATTGGTGAGATCAAAGCGGTACAGTGTCCACGAAACATGTTGGAGCACGTGTGGTCAAATATGCACTAAAATCTGCACGATTTCTCTACTGTTCATCAAACATTAGTGTTTCTAGCGGTTATGTTGCGCAAGAGTTTCTCGTTATTGATATCTTGCACTTCCGTGAGTTCTTTTCCGAGATTATTTCACAACAAGTTCATTAACAGGTGTGTGCTCATTAGTAGGTGTGTTCTAAGCAACAGGTGTATTAGGCATCAGTAAACATTGGACTACAAAAACAAGTGTAGGCTGCTAAGGCAACTTTACTAGCACAGTCCAAACATATATGAAACTTTTGATTGATTCCTGCCAATCTTTCAATTTTTGTTCGTTATTGATTGGACATCAAAAATATAACTCTGCAATTTTAGCGACAATGTTTCTAAAATCATTAATAAAAGTTTAGCTTGTTTGTCTCGAAAAAATATTTGGATGAGCTGTTTGAAAAATAAAGGCTAGAAAGTCCTTTGCCAAAAACTTTCATAATTTACAATTCATACTGCCGATTAATATATAAATAGGCTGAGTGTCTACACAGCTCAAGTCAACCCAGCTTCGGAAAAATTAAGTGAATTTTTCCACTTCGTATCAAAAGACTAATCAGTAAAGTACGAATTTATTCTGTACATAAAAATATTACAAATAAACTATTTATTTATTTATTGACAATTTCACCAACGAAATGATTACTATAGAAAATATGTACACATATGACATTATGAAAAACAATTAATCGGTCGTTGAAGCCGACACTTGACCATATCAACAGTATGATTAACGTCGAACCTTTGATATGCCGAGTTAATGCTTCGGGCTATTGCGCAGGTTGATACATTTAATCCAGAATGGGTCTTATGAAAGGGAATGGATAAGCTGCTATGATGTTTACGTTCACCGTGGTAAACACAAAAGTTCAGTTTTGATAACAAAAACTCGAAATTCACGCAAATAGAGCTCTGAATTTTTCAACAAATGCAAGCGGTTTTCATAAAGAGGTAAGCGAAAAGGATCAAGCCAGCGAAAAGAACTAAGAACAAAAATTAAAATCCTCTTTTCGACAGACTTAATGTTATTTATGTGCTCTTTATAATATGGAGACCATATCAAGCAACCATATTCTAGGATAGGGCGATCCAGAGAGCAGAACGGGATTTTTTCATAAAAATGTCATATAATTCTTTCGATCGTCCTTTTAAGAAACTAAGTGCACAGTTGGCTTTCATTATTATTGAGTCAATGTGATCATTAGAAGTAAAAGCGGAGTTTAGTAGCACTCCTTAGTCACAAACTTTATTGTAGCGAGTTAAAAGAGTATCACTCCAAGATTAGTTGAAATTCATGGGACATGATTTGTGGGAGAAAGAGATAACTGAGCATTTGTCAACATTAAGTGAAAGTTAGGTTTAAAGTGCACCAATTAGCGAAACTTGACACATAGTTTTGCAAGATCGTACATTCATCAATTAATGATATTGTATTAAAAATCATTGCGTTGTCAGCATGGAGTAAAATGGAAGATTCTGGAACAAAAGTGATCAGGTCATTGATATAAATAGCAAAAAGAATGGGACTAAATTGGCTGCCTTGTGGAACACCTGATGTGGCAGCTATGTCAGTGAATAGAATGCCACGAAATCGAATGTTCTATTTGCGATTAGAGAGATAAGATCCAACTCAGTCAATAAACTTATTAGGAAACTCAAGAAGATGCAATTTACATATAAGAATATCATGATGCAGCTTATCGAAAGCTTTCGTGAGGTTGGTGTAAATGCAGTCTACTTGTTCACCTTCTTCAACTGCAGGGGACTAGGTTCGCAAGTCCTATGATGTAAGTGGTGGTAGATTAGCCTTTAATAAAACCATGTGGGCAATGTGAGATTAAAGACTTAGAGTGAAAAGATAACACCTCGATAACTGTAGCTTCAAAGAACTTGGCGGTAATTTAGCGATTGGCCTATAGTTGTGCACGACTTCTCTGCGGCCTTTTTTGTGGATCGGAGTTAATGAAGAATATTTCCATTAGTTTGGAAAAAATACCGGAAGAAATCGATGGATTAAAAAGATAAGCCAATATTGGTGAGTGGAAATTGGCGCAAACTTTAAGCAGTAATCCATCATGATAGGGGTGAAAATTATTCTCTAGATGAGATATATGTCTTTAGATATTGGCAATGTCGATGTAAAGGTCTTTCATTCCCAACATCGTTTCAAAAGGGTCCATCAAGCTATTGAATTTAGTTTTATTGAAGCCGCAGAGAGGTAATCCATACGCGGATTGGAAGTAATCTGCAAATAAACTACTGATTACTTGCGAGTTATTAATGACCATGCCGTCAGTTAAAAAATTGCTAAGGTATTCGCCATGTGTTTCTATAGGTGCGTTTTTTCGCACACCCGAGCAGATCAAATTTTGTTAAGTATATTGAATACATCAACAAAATCATGCACATGTCGCATCACTGAAGAAGAATTTGGTAGGCAGCGTTTGTTTATGCACTTGTATGGAGAGTATGCTGATAACAGTAAGAGTGTTCTAAACGGTTCGTACCACTGCTGCTGATTATTGCGAAACAAGCAGTTTGAATTGAATGAATTTGCAAAGCACTCCGCAATTGTCAATTATTTTACATCAAATCTTGTAGTGTGCGCACTGCTTTTCAGTGTTTCAATGCGCATTCCATTATTCTATATGCCAGTTTCATATCTGATCTCGATTAAAACCTACATAAAATTTCATTCAGGTGTTTTAAGGTGTCATTCTAGTTTAACAGCCAACACTTTTAAAAGTGGGTTTTTAATTAATTCTTTGATAATAGGAAATATATTCATTTTGCTGTTCTAAATAACGAATCACAAATTTTTTCCACATTGGATGTGCATTTTTCACTTGTAAAGCATATATATTGAATAATATATAGCTTTTAAGTAGTGCGTCTTTTCTAAAACTGGTCACAATAAATAACTTTTGATGTCGTAATTTACCACTAGTTGCATTATGATGAAACATTCTCAACTATCGTGTTATTTCACACATTTTTATTGAAATTTACGAAGAAATGACACTTATTATCTTATAAAGCCCGTAAAAAGCTTCCTTTGTTACATAAATTTCATTCATTTCCGTCCAAAATTTACGTCTTTTAAGGGTTAAATTACACGATTTGTTCGTAAAAAAATTTAAACACTTAAAACGTAAAATATTCTTTGTACGCGCTTTTGTAAACTGACATCTTTCCTACTATTTACTACCAGTTTCCTACTATTTTAGGGGTAAAATTCAACCAAATATTTTTGAGTGAACCTTAAGGAAAGCTCTGCGAATGCAGCGACATTTTCAGATTGCAGAAAGTTTTGTGTTTGGGATCGTTTTTTTTTTGTGCAGCCCTACGTTAACCTACTATGCTAGGTTGCAAAAAATGCACCTTATTGTTGTGTACAACAGATGACAAATGTCATATTGATAATGTCAGCCATCAGTTGTACTTGTCGATAGCAGCGAGAACTCCCCAAAGTGGTCAAGACGCGAAGCCGTATTAAAGTAATTAGTAAACTCGTATTTTCTGAATTTGAAACCAATCCATATACTCACGCATTCTACAAAATGTCTAACTATATATAGGAGATTTGAAATTGAATAAGGACAGTCTGTTTCCGGTAAGCCAATACGCTCGGCGACCAGTGGCGTGGTGTGACAATTTACCGAAGGGAAGCAATTGGTTGATGTCCAATGTTCATTACGCTTTCCGCAAATTCGTTACGTGTAACAGAACCCCTCTATAAAAGCACCCAGGAACTACTAACGGGAACGTGAGAGTAGACATTCTGTATTCTTATGAAAATAAAAGTTCACATTCCTTCACACAATAAGAAACCATATCAATATTTATGAGTAAAACAATGACATTCCTAGAACTAGAAATATAATATTATAATATTATAAGAATTAAAAAGGTTTAAAAATCTGAAACCTTGAGTTTCTTTGAACGATTATGCTATCAAATATTTCGACATAAGCACTTGTAAAGAATGGTACAACAATCTCATTGTTGTCAATTATGCACCTTGCTGTTTTACGACGTTTTGGTGTTTCGCAAATCGACCATAATTCGTTCCCAATTTCCGTGAACATGTTTCTTAAAGATTGTATTAGATCTGAATATGATACATTATATTACTTTGTTAGGATTGAAATATATCGAATAGTATGTATTTTTTTTGTTTTTTTTTAGTTAAGGTTTTTTAATAAAAAAAATTAACTAAGAATCTTTAAGTAAAATGAAAAGCCCACTCTCACTCTAAACGATCTCTCGACTCAAACAGCACTATCATTTTATATATTACATTATATGTTTTATATTTTATTTTATATAATACACGAGTTATTTTAATTGCTCTTTATTATAGTAAAAATTAAAAGTCCAACGTTTTGGAGCTAATTTTGGAAGCATTTTTTGACGAATAAATACAAAGCACATTAGCTCATTGTCGTTATTGAAAAACTAGTAATAGGTTGGAAAAATGTCTACATTCGCGTATACTATTGAACAATTATTAATTAAGATAAAATCAAATTTAGTTGATGTTCGTAGAAATGAACAAAAATATTGCGTTTTTATGTATTTCTTTTATACATTTTGGCAGATATTACAAAGGCTCCTCAAGCCTTTTAATTTTCGGACAGTATGTAAAACAAGGTTAAATGAACAGGATGCAGTTTGGTTATCAAAAACATCTGTGAGATCTATGAACGTTTCTTCAACTGCACCGGGAGAAGTAATATAACCAAAGGTTGTTGAAAGTTGTGATCGATATGATATATCGGTTGTTTTTTCTAATATTATTGCTATGAATTTGCTTTTCTAAATTTCATTACCAATATCTTTCAATATTTTTTTTAAAAATCAACTATTGAGATAGTTTTGAATATAATTTGATGTTCCGGAAGAAACATTTGCTTACTCCAAGTGAGCTGGCAATTATCGGTTACGCACTGTCAAAAAATTTATTGCCTTTAGATGATTTACTCCTATTGCAATAATGCACATTTTCATTATGACTATGTAATGGTTCTTCTTGACATCCTAAATGACACACAATGTATATTAGAATCTTCATTGTTTCTCAATTTTTCCTAACTGTGAGCAATATCACTGAACATTTATATTGATTACTCAGCAATTCTTCAAATCACCGGAATCAAAATTGGAAAGTAAAAAGACTGAATTGAAATGATCTATGCTATTTCTACCATGCCTGTTCACAGCTTTAACATTATTTGAATTACAAAATCCGATATTTCGCCAAGTGTCTGAAACGCTTGAAAATAGCACAGTTGACCAGCAAAACTATTTGTGTTTAATATTACAACCGGCAATCCGTTCCGAGTTCTTCATTTATTAATATCGCGATCAAACTGTCGAGTAGGTACATCTCTTTCTTACAGAGACAATTTTCAAATTCGGTTTTGATCGGTCCTGGTTGATGATGTCCTTTTTTTTTAGCAAATTACCGAGGTCCAAGGAAATAAAAATTAAATAAGTTGACGAATTCTAAAATTTTGACCCACAGAACAAGTGAACACATTCACCTATTTCAACCTTTCACTATTTCAAAATTCAATCAAAAGTATTTTACATATTCAATACTACACAATTCTAGTCTGCAACTTCACCTATTACTACCAAATCGTAGAGGCTATAAGTGACTTAAAGCCTTCGTCAAATAATTCAAATAATTCGTCAAATAATTCACAAAAGTTTCAATACAAAATAGAACATCTTCATTGCTTCCAAACAGATCGTATAAACACATTTTTTTGAATGACGTCACATTCTAGTCTAAAAGTTAAGCAATCCCACGACAACCCTCGTACGGGTCAAGGGGTTGAAGCTGGTAGAGAGCTTCATTACAATTTTTTTAATCATTGTGGATATGAGTGTGGAGTGATTAGTTCCACGACTCACTTTACCGCTGATTTAAATCAGGTACCTAAATCAGAGCTAGGTGAACTCAAAGCTTGGTGCTCGGACCCTCGTCCGAACCTGGATTCGAACCAGGGACCCCACACGCAAGAAGCCAGTGCTCTACCCACTAGGCTACTTAAGCTTCCCACAGTCAAGTCTATATGGGGTCAAATAAACGGTCGTAGATGAAATTTTTACGTTGCTTCCAAGCCGTTGTTGTGCTTTCATTATTTTCATTTTGTGGTGTTACCAGATCAACTGTGTGATATGTTCACAATTTGATTTGAGAATTTTTTTTTAAGAAATGTTTATATGCGATTATTTCACGATTTCGAAAAAAAAAAAACAATTTAAAATTTAAGTCAACCAAATGTAAGGGAAGCAATGCTTCCTTTGCTTCCATGAACGCCACGCCACTGTCGGCGATCATTCAGGCGAGTTAAAGCAACAATAACTTTTGCTTTTTAATTTAAAAAATCTATGGTATCCTTGTCCTATGCTAGCAAAGCTTCGGTTAAATTCGCCAAATCTGCATTGTGGTAAAGTAACCATACCAAAAAAACAATATAACTCGTATTAAACCATCTCATTATGTTGATCAAAATCTGAAGCGTCAAAATTTAAATTTCTAGTCATTGATTTATCGATTGGTGTATTATATATGCAATTATAAATTCAAACGCTCACTACACTAGTCTTCACTTTGGCTGTATCAAATTACTTTGAACAATAAAATTTTACCGTGTCTCGGAAAGTTGAACATTTTCAATTCAATCTGATCGCCCAATTGAACCCACCTTTTAGGCTGGTTAAATGCATGCAATTGACAGGTGTTCACAACAGCTTTGCACATTCTAATCGCTTTGGAACCATATTTTTACAATTGTGATTCTTAGTTTTGTCTTTTTTATTGTTTTTTTATCATTTTTCGTTAGAGACATGATAAACGCAGCTCTTCAACTTCGTATGCATGAAAATCATTCATGTATGCATTTTCTGAAGCGTCCGAAAGAAACAAAAGCAAAATTGAAGCGCTAGATCGACTTTCAAATAATCATGTACGTTAACAGATCTGTATAAGACTCTAACGTAAGACGTCAACGACAACAACAACAAAAACAATAAGTCTGATACTTGAAGATAAGTGGTGGTTTCGTTGTTCAATAACTAGCTTGAAAAACTCGTCTGGCCGCGTTCTTCCAAGAAAGTAGTCGTCCGCCTCATCGTTGGCGGCAGACTGAAACAATAATTATAACGGTGTAAAAATATTGTGTGCGGTAAATTAGTACGATTGTGCACTAGCAGCAATGTGATGACAAAACCTAAGTGATATGCCGGGTTTACATTCTCGCCGAGGAATGGCAAATGTAGACGAGGTCTGTGTGTAAATGGTCTCCTTCTCTATTCTCGGCTGTTTTTTTCATGGCAAGCACGTGTGTGTAAATGGTTTGCTCGTCGGCTCTTGTTTGTTTTATGAAGAGATAATGATCCTTTTATTGCTGTGCCTGAGTGTTTATGACCGTCTCGTCCTAGCTCGAAGCCGCTGGAAGCGAAGTCGGTTTTATGCATCGAGTCAAAGGGATTCGAGAGGGTAGCATGTGCTCATTCACATTTTCGAATTTTTCGCTGGGACTTCAAACATGTCTTTGCGTGTCCCAGATTGAAATCACTCAACGCACACAAGGCAGTTGCAATAGCCACAACCTGTACCTCAGCCATCGTTCACTGAACTGAACGAAACAGCTCACAACTGTCGAAAGATGCATGGTGCAATATCCTAAGTAAACAATTCACCCTATGAAAGGTGCATGGTCCGTGTTGCATGGTGCAATATCCTAAGTAAACAATTCACCCTGTGTCTTGCTGAGTCTTGTCCAATGTCTTGCTGAGTCTTGTCTACAAGACGCTCGTCCCTATATATAAACGCGGCAATAGAAATTCGAAACGCTTCGGTTTACCTTGAATATTTACCAAACCCAAAATTGTATCTTCCAGTTGCTTTCAGGAACATGAAGCAGATATGTATCTTATATTGTCTTAACTACTTAATAAGCATAGTGCGATACAGTAAATGCGTCCAACAATCCATATATTTTGTGTTGCAGATTTTATTTGAGTAGTGAATGCTATCAATGGACCTTTCCACACTTGTATTCCTGATGCACTCCTCAAACCGGTTTGACAACAATCACCATTTCCACACTTGTATTCTTCAGCAACGGAACCGTTCATATACCGATTATGCATATGAATGTGTGCGTGTTGTTGTTTTCTCATTTCGACTTGAGTGTTTCATTAAAAATTCCCGACCCGTGAACTATGTTTATAGTTGTATTAGTGAGTTGCCGCTCGATCAATCAGTTTCAAATGTGATGTAAAATTCTCTCCACGTGCATAACTTTTTGTTGAGATTTGCCCTTGATTCTTCTGCCTCTTGCCCAGAAAACCGCTTTGAGGAGTGCATCAAGAATACAAGTGTGGAAAGACCCAATGGGCCTAACCACACTTGTATTCTTGATGCACTCCTCAAACCGGTTTTCTGGGCAAGAGACGAAAGAATCAAGGGGAATTCTCTACCAAAAGTAGTTTAGTAGTAAATCAAGGGGAATCCTCTACTTTTTGTAGAGAATTCCCCTTCATTCCTCCGTCTCTTGCCCAGAAAACCGGTTTGAGGAGTGCATCAAGAATACAAGTGTGGAAAGGCCCAATTTCAATTCTACCATGTTTTTTGTGTGCAGCTCGAAACTTATGACTAAATCTATTTCAGAGCCATAGTTTGTAATCTATTTAAAGTGAATTATGAGCGTCAATACACAATTTCAAAATCATCAACGTGCAATTAAGTTCAACGAAAACATCAACCACCTGAAATTGCCATATCACCTTTGTAAATTCATTTTACATCATCAAATCGCTGTCAAAAATCAAAATTATAAAAATGTCTACGACAGCCATGCCCGCATCGGAACCTCCCAGTCAACCAGAAAGTTTGGATATGGACTATGATATGTGGCAAGGACAATTCGAATTTATCGGCAGTAATGTTAACAATAACAATACCTTGAAATCTAGTCAAAAAATAACTGATAGTTTAGAGGATCTACATTTTAATCTAAAACAACCACAAGATCTTAACCTCAACAATAATAGTAATAATAATACTAGCCATAAAAAGCCAATACTAATCGACGAAGAAACATTCTTAAGTTTACATCCAACGGATTTTTGTGACTCCGGGCCCAATTCGACATTTTTTTTCGATAATATCAATAGTGCTGTTGAAACAACAAAAGTTTTAAACAAAGAAATATTTTTGAATAATAGCAAGTACAATAATACGAAACAAAACTCAAATTTCTGTAATAATACCAATAATAATAATAGCAGTAATAACAATTGTACCGTTTCATTGAAATTAGAAAATTTAAAAAATTATAAAAATAAACTAATAAGTGATTTGAATGGTATTAGTGATGATAATATTTTTTTTGGTTTACAAAATTTTCAACAACAGCAACAAACACAGGATAAAATGAATGGATTCGCAGCTGAAATTCGTGATAATTTAAATGAACAAGTAAGATATGAAATATTTTATAAGTTTACAGTCTATGACGATAACGTCAATTCTATTTTATATGGTAATTTTCAACTAGCATGTAAACAGAAGCGATTTTTAATGTTACTGAATGTCTATTCAAATGTTTTTATCTTTAAATTATTATAGGATAAATAGTGTCTTTTATATTACATTTATTTAAGATATCTTATTTGAACCAACGTCTCTTCCTTGCACTCTGTTTGAATTAAGTTGCGTATTTTCTTTCAGCTTTTTCTTGTGCATATTTCCTTTTTATAATAATAGGAGGTTACTCTTTGAAGGGATTACTTAACTAAGGCGAGAAAGCCATTTAACTATCCCATTCAAAGCAATCAATTGTACAATTTTTTACTAATGTTCGAACAAGAACATTTGTATTAAAATCATTTTAAAATTAAAATCAGAAAGAAAGTTTCTATATATTTGTACATATATATATATATATATATATATATATATATATATATATATATATATATATATATATATATATATATATATATATATATATATATATATATATATATATATATATATATAAACATATATATACTGGGTGTTTCGTAAATAAGTGCACTGCTATATACCATTGTGTAGGTTGTCCGGGTGCTTTGCCACGTGGAGCTTCGTTTGAGAGGAAGAGGGGTTCAAAGATTAAGTAAATTTTGAACACCCTTCTGCCGTTTTTATCCCGTAGCGTCTGTAATATTCATTCTAATGCGGGCAATAAGGTGTCGCTTGATAAAATGTCACCTTTAATTTGATACCTATTTTCTAACATGCCAAGTGATTTTCTCAAATCTAACTTATACATAGAGAACAAAAGCGGAACTTTTTAATGAACCCTTAACACGTGGTTCGTGTTACATGTAGTAACTTTTTGTTTACTACATGTTTTGGGGTATTTTTTAACGACTATCCAAAAGACAAAATAAAATTACAGACAGATATTCATTTGTTGTTTTTTTAAGGAAAAGGGTGACATTTTCTTATTACTTATATTATTTTTTCTTTCAAATCTTAGTACTTAAGAATGTAAAATATAAATAAATAAATTAAAGAGAATGTAAAGAATGTAAAATAAGAAGAATGTAAGAAGAAGAATGTAAAATATAAACAAAACTATTTGTTCGAAAAATTTCGATTCTTCCCAATTAAAGAAACATATAAATAAATGCAACATTAATATATTTCACCATCTTGCAGATAAATTAAGCCGCAATTGCTACCTGCTTAAAGTTTCAACTTTCAGACTAATACGGGTGGGGTGGTATTTTTAAACAATTGTAGGTTGATGTGCGTAGCCGTAATCCTTTATAAGCAAGCAGAAATCTTAGTAATTATCAATTACCACACAGTCAGAGAGTGAGTTGAATAGCGAAAGAATATTATAAAATAGTGATCTTGCTAAAATTTGTGCTCAGAATTTGTGGTGTTCTTCTGAATAAGTTCTACGTGTTAAAAATTAAGAAGTGGTTAGAATAATTGTTTTTGAAAAATTTTCCTTTTCTCACGATGCATATGCGGACATACATTTCGTGTATGGTGAAGCTGGCAGAAATGCTGCAGTGGCCAGGCGGATTTACCAGGAATTAGAGATAAAGGAAGATCTAGACAATCTGATTATGAAAATATCTTAGATTTATTTTGTGAGGGAAACAGATTTAAGCACACGAAGAGTAGCTCCGAGATTTGCAGTGTCCCACGCCACTGTTTGGAGGATTTTGATGAAGAGGGTCTACATCCTTACCATTTTCAATCAGTCCAGCATTGAGAGGAGCAACGTAGGGTAACGCTTAAGAGTTGGAATAAAGTGGCAATGAAATCAGGTTAATTAAAAAGCTCAGCTGTTGTTCTCTGTCACTATGTTACATTTGCGGAAATTACTTGACAGGTTTGAAAATAGGTATTATCATTTAGGTATCAAATTTAAAGTCACATTTTAGGCAACCTAAATCTGAAAACAAAAATGTACCAATTTGTGGGATTTTTGCGGAAATTCTTGTCAAATCTGAAAAATGTTTGAAACCTTGTCGCTTTTGATGGGAGAGGGATAGGCAGTTTGCTTGCAAATAATTGGAAAGGTAAAATGATTCTCTATCAAGCGAAACCTTGGTGCCCCCATTGGAGTTTCCGCAGAGGATATAACGAACTTCATCACGTCTAGGCTTGGCTTTTTGCCTAGCATCTTATCATGTGTTGAGCTCACGCCTGACAACTTACCGGACAGAGCTATTGCCTCTTTCAAAATCATCGTATCTGCTGGCTTAAATATCGTACTTGCGCCAGAGTTTTGGCCAGCTGGAATCCTCGTTAAAGAGTTTCAACAACGCCAACGGGAAAATTTTCAGAACAACGCCAAACGAGTTTTACACGCCTAACTACTAGATCTACTTCACTTTGTATTTTATTGGACCAAATTTAAAGAAGTTCTGCTCGCGTCTACTTTAGACTTTCATCACATTGTCTGTTTCACAGAAACATGGCTTAATGACAATATTCTGAACAGAGAATTCCTTCCATGTCATACCGTTTTCCGGAGAGATCAAGATCGGGTTGCTTCTTGCAAAGCCGATGGCGGAGGCGTCTTAATTGCTATCCATAACACTCTTGGTGGGACAATCTGTGCCGAATGTGTTCCTTCTTCTCCTGTTGAGTGTAATGTTGTATGTGCTATCCTTTCCCCATCTTCCGATTCACTGGTCTGCTGTGTCTATATCCCCTGTAACTTGTCTGTCACTGCATACGAACGTTTCTACGCTAAGCTTTCAAGCTTCAACCTCCCTCGATTCCCTTCAACTCCCCTTCTAATTTTAGGTGACTTTAACATGGAGTGGGACACCAATAGCCTCAGTTTACTATCCAACAACCACCTCTCTGTTACGACTTCTTCCTTTCTTTCACTTTGTTCTTGTTCCCAAATTAACCACCTTCGTAACACTTATAACAGAATCTTCGACTTAGTCCTTACTCGCATTTCTTTAGATTCCCTTTCTCTCTCTCCTGCTCCTTTTGCATATGTGCAACCCAATCCTCATCACCCTCCTCTACTGCTTGATGTTGACCTCAACTTCCAGGTAAAGAATAAATGTCCTTCTTTTCAGCGTTACAATTTCTTTAAAGCTGACTTTCAAAAAATGTCCTCTGAATTCAATCTTATCAATTGGTTTTCATTTTTCGAAGGATTGAATGTTGATTTTGCATTGTCCAAGTTCTACTCTTTCTTTTCTAACCTTATCTTTCGTTTTACTCCCATTAAACGTCCTCTCAAACCTAATGATGTCCCTTGGTTCACATTCAAAGTCTCTGATGCTCTTAAAGCTAAGGTAAAAGCTCATGAAAAGCTGAAGAAGACGGGTTCACCCACTGATCTTCAAGAATTCCGTAGTTTGCGTTCTGACGCTAAAAAAGTGCTCAAGCAGGCAATGCGTGATTAGTTTTCGAACATCGAGGCTTCAATCTGTTCTGATCAATCTAAATCTTTTTAGTCCTACATCCATTCCCTCAAATTCAATTCTCCACTTCCTGATTCTTGATGATGTTACTGCTTCCTTTCCTCAGGCTATTTGTGATTTGTTTGCTGCCTTTTTTTCCTCCTCCTTTGAAAAAAGCCCACAATACCTCGATTGCTCCCACTGTCTCTCGTACCTCTTTTGAACTATCTATGTTTAGTAGCAATCCTTTGGAAGTTGAAATCCTTTTGCATACCTTAAATTCTAATGCCAGTTCCGGTCCTGATGGTATTCCTAATATCCTTGTCAAATCCCTCTCATCCTCGCTCTGTGTTCCTTTAGCTATCCTTTTCAACATTAGCCTTACATCTGCTGTATTCCCTTTGTGGAAATCCGCCAATATTTTCCCAATCTTCAAATGTGGTGATCCTTCTGTTGTTTCCAACTATCGTCCTATATCCCTCCTCTGCTGTTTCAGTAAAATCCTTGAACGTCTTGTTTCCAATAGAATTTATCCTTTTGTACAGCCCTTACTTGCTCCTGAGCAGCACGGTTTCATCAAGGGTCGCTCTACTTTGGCCAACCTTATGGAGTTTACTAATTTTGTAGCCTTTGCCTTCGATTGTCAACGTCAAGTTGATGTAATTTACACAGACTTTTCGAAAGTTTTTGATTCTGTGAACCATAGCCTATTGCTCTTTAAACTTAATGGTTTCGGTGTTTTTGGTCCCCTCCTCTCATGGTTTTCCTCTTATCTTCATAGTCGTCCCTGCAGAGTTGCTTTTAATGGTTCCATTTCTTTTCCTATATTTCCTACATCCAGAGTTTCTTAAAGTTCTATTCTTGGCCCCCTACTTTTTATCTTGTTAGTCAATGACTTTCCTTCTGTTATCAATTCTCCTTGTCTTTTATATGCGGATGACTTAAAATTATACAGAGCAATCAAGTCTGCGAACGTTTTTCACCAGTTACAAGCTTATTTGTTCGCTCTTAATCTCTGGTGTCAAGACAACTTCTTGCCATTGAACATTTCGCAGTGCCACCAGATGCCTTTCGCATAAAAAAATACTCCACATGTGTTCTCTTATTCTTTGTCTGGTTTCTCCCTGTCAGTTGTCCAGCATTTCAGAGACCTTGGTGTGGTGTTTGATTCGAAACTAAAATTTGATGTTCATGTTATGAATATGATGTCCAGGGCCTCTAGAATTGCTGGATTTGTTTTGTGTTTTTCGTATATGTTTACCAACATTTGCTCCTGTATTCATTTATATGTCTCCTTAGTTCGCAGTATTCTAGAATACGCGTGCCAAATCTGGTCTCCGTGCTTTCAGTATCTATCTGACACCATTGAATCTGTTCAGTGCAGGTTCACTCGCTCACTTCTTTTAAAATTTAATATTCCTATTGTCCCCACTCCTCTCGTCTTTCCCTCCTTCGAATGTCCTCGCTGCAATCACGGAGGTTGTTCCCTGATGAGTGTTTTCTCTTTAAACTTTGCCAAGGCATTTCTTGACAGATCTCGGTTCACAGATAACCAGACGGCTACCAATTATTTCAATATAAGCACTTGTAAAGAATGGTGCAACATTCTCATTGTTTTCAATTATGCACCTTGCTGTTTAACGACGTTGTGGTGTTTCACAAATCAACCATAAATCGTTCCCAATTCCCGTGAAACTATTTCTTGAAGATTGTATTTGATCTTCAAATTTTACCATTTTGTTAATATGATAAAGAATATATAAAAATGTTAGGACTGAAATATATCGATTAGTATGTTTTTTTTACATTAAACATTCAACAGAAAAATAAACTAAGTAAAATAAAAAGCCCACTCTCACCATTAACGATCTCTCCGCCTCTATTAGCACTATCATTTTCAGTTATATATTCCACGAGTTATTTTAATTGCTCTTTATTATAGAAAAATTGTTAAAAATAACCAACCATTAAAAGTCCAACGTTTCGGAGCTAATTTCGGAAGCATTTTTTGACGAATAAATACAAAGCAAATAAACTCATTATCGTTGTTGAAAAACTAGTAATAGATTTGGAAAATTCTGCATTCGCGTATACTATTGCACGATTTAGATAAATTCAAATTTAGTCGATGTTCGAAGAAATGAATATATATTGCTTTTCTATACATTTGTTTTGGCAGATATTACAGAGGCTCCTCAACATGCAAAACTAAGTTAAATGGACGTGGGTTATCAGAAACATCAGTGAGATTTATGAAAGTATCTTTAACCCTCCGACAACACAGGGGGTCAAATTGACCCAGAGACCTTTTTGATCGACCGCAGCGCTTAGGCCTGCGGGAAAAGAGGAGTACTAAAGGCTCCTAAATATATTTTTGTGTCTTGACTATAAGTTTACACCGTTCGCTTCCAGTCTCAAATCGTCAGTCATCGTTGAGAAGCCTTTGCAGCAGATCAAGGGGTAAAATATATCCCATCTGTACTCGACGTCAATTTTGAGGTAAAAATTCAAATTTTTTTTTACTTCGTACAATCTGCGTTCTTGTGTACGCAATAATTTGTTAGCTGAAAGAAATGATAACAATTTTGGCGACAGTGATTCTTCCGAAGATGACCATGTCTCGGAGCAATCAGAATCTGAATATTCAGAAGATTATAGCTTTTTTTGCAACCCTTTATATAGGGCTAATTTCCTTTTATTTTACTATGCCTGAGAAGTATCCATATATATTTTCAGCACAAAATATTGAAAACTGACAAAGCTATGATTTTTTTTAAAATATGCAAATTTTAAAATCTTCACAATCGCCACCGTAAATATGCAAAATAAATACCTTTTTTTCAAGTGCTACTATAGGGTTGGTTTTTTTATAATTTTTTTGTAAAAAAGTTGATTTTCGACAAAACTGCTTTTTTCCGAATTTTTTTTAGGCATTTTTAGGACATTTAAGGAACTTCTAATGTATGAGAGCTACTAAAAAAGGTCGCAGACAACACTTACAAATTTTTTCAAATGAAAATCTTTAGTGGCGGCGATTTTATAGACGTTCAAAAGTGGTTGGGGTCAATTTGACCCCAATTATTTTCGATGATTGAAAAAATGGATATGTTCTCGGAGGGTTAATTGCACCGAAAGAAGTTATGTAACCGAACCGAAAAATAAACTAATGATTGAAACTAATGAGATTTCATTGAAACTAATGAGATCATTTTGAATATAATTTGATGTTCCGGAAAAAAACATTTGCTTGGTCCAAATGAGCTGGTAATTATCGGTTATGTACTGTCAAAAGATTTATTGTCTTAAGGTGATTTACCCCTATTGTAAGAATACACATTTTCATTATGACTATGCAATTCGTCTTCTTGACATCGTAAATGACGCACAATGTTTATTAGAATCTTCATTGTTTCTCAATTTCTCCTAACTGTGAGCAATATCACTGAATATTTATATTGACTACTCAGCAATTCTTCATATCACCAGTTTCAAACTTGAAAATTAAAATGACTATTTGTACCAAGCCTGCTCACAGCTTTAACATTATTTAAATAACAAAATCCGATATTTCGCCAAATGTCTGAAGCACTCGAAAATAGTACACATGTAGGCAAAATAAACATAGGACTTCTTCTTATGAAGGGACAGTTTACGGCGGTCGACAGATGTTTCTCACGCAACGAAGCAACTGAGTCAATATGCTGTCGATGGGCGAGCGGTCCCTTTGAACGAGGTTTTATGATTTTATTGCTAAGTAATGAATCCTTTTGCTCTTTCACAGGGAATGCCGAAGACCGTCGATAAGACGAGAAAATAAACAAATCGTTTGAGCAAAGATGGGAGAAGAAGTTGGGAGTGGAAGGCAGAACGTACTGCGAGCCAGATCGATCACGTTGAAGTCTAGAATCTGGTTTTTAAATAAAGTTTGTATTGAATGAACTAGTGTGCCTTTTAACTTACTTTTAGTTCAGAAGTGGAATTAATCCAACGCGTAATTGAAAAAAAAACTCGGCGAAGAGACAGTGAAGTGAGTGAACGTTTTATTTTTGTAGTTTAAAAAAAAGAATCTTAAAGTTAGTGCAAATATGGGGCGCAAAAAAAAAACAAAGATCCCCATCTAAACCAGATGAAGATTCTAAACGTTATCGCGATGGTAACCGTTCACGTAGTAGTAGAGATAGATATCGCGGTGTTTCTTCAACGGCGTCGGGAAGTGATGAAGGCGATATGGCTCGTGATAAAAGTTATCCGAGCCAGACGCATAGCCTTTCTGCACGCAGAAGTAAAAGGTATATTCGAGTCGAAAGTCGACCGCGTTCTCCTTTACATTCCACGGGTAGAAATACTTACCATCAAAGCGATCGAGGACAAAGTACTAGTGGTCAGGATATGGACACTAGACTCCAACGGCTAGAGTGCATGTTGGAAACATTGATCCGCAGAGATGACGGAATAAAGATTGAGAGAGTAGTCCGGTCTCATGCTAAAGCTGACTGTATACCGGAATTTCATCCAGAAAAATCGGATATCAGTATGATTAAATGGTTGGGTAAAATCGATCAGCTTGGAGAGATTAATGACTGGGACGAAAAAATCAAAATATATTTTATGCAAAGTAGATTATCTGGCTTAGCAAAAATATGGTATGGGAATTTAACATCATACGATCGGTCTTGGAGCGAGTGGAAAGATCTACTCATGAAATCTTTCCCAGAACATCATGACTTTGCTACAACGATCAGAAATATGATAAATAGAACCAAGCGTCCCACCGAAAGTATGACGGAATACTTCTTTGCCAAGATGAGCTTGATACAAGCCTGCAAAATAAACGGAAAAGACGCAGTGTCATGCGTGATCGATGGAATTCAAGATACAGCGATTGAAACAGGCGCCAAGGCAGGCAGATATAATTCCCCTGAAGAACTGTTTAGTGAATTTTTGTCTAGTGTGAAAACTAGTGAAAGACGTTATGATGAACGCAACGAGGAAAAAGTGGTGAAAAGACAAAAAAAAGTGATTTTACGCGCAAAACAGAATTCAAAAGTGATGGTGCAAAATCGATAAGGTGTTTCAACTGTGGTGAAAACGGACACGTATCAACAAAGTGCAGTAAGATAAAACTGGAGTGTAGCAATTGCAAGCGTCTGGGGCATGTTTCGAAAAACTGCTTCAGACAAAACAAAACATCAGTGAAAATAGTGGACAGTCCTCTTGAAAAGAAAAACAATATTTATTTCGTAGATTGTGAAGTGAATGACAAAAAAACTCTAGCGCACCTGAACCGCTAGAAACACTTATGTTCGAAGAACAGTAGAAGAATCGTGAAGGTTTTGACTGCATATTCCACCACATGAGCTGCTTATTACGGCCAAACTGTTTCAAACGCCACGTTTTACTTTGGTCTCAAGGATGTATTATAACTCATATGGTAGAAGGTTTCAGATATTACCACTGGCATGAATTTCAACGTTTATGAGAGCAAAACACGGGTTCATTATATTCGGTATCAGTTGCTTATTTCACCAAACTTTGAAAGCAGCATCTCATATAACATCAATGAAGAAAACGCTCAGTGCCTGCAGCACTCTAACTGAAGTTGGTAATTGGGGCTGCGATCCGAAAAATTTGCTGATCTTTGGGAATTGAAACATTGGTTATTTATTTTCATTAAAAATGTTTCCGGTATGAATACTAACTGTGAGCATTTATTGATACAAAAGTAGCACAACCGACTCGTGCTGGCAACCTTCTGCCAGTATCAAAACCAAGAATATATCACATATGCTTCACGTTGCTATATTACATTCGAAGTTATAGGAGTATAAAGAAATTAAAGGCTACCTGCAGCGAGTTTTTTCAAATAATCGAAAACTTAATATTTGCTGTTTATTGTCACTACAATATCATTACCATTTGCAAATTCTACGATAAAGCCGCTTAATAAAGATATTGCAAACAAACACAAAACCAACAAAAACCGGCAACCCTATCGTGACTTATCAACCATATTTGGCCTGAATAATGCTTATAATAGGTTCCATTAATTGTATGAAATTCGTATTGTTTTAATGACTGCGCTGGAAGTTATTGGGCAAAAAGTTTTATTTTCCTGACTGAAGTTTCAAAACCAAAGATACAAAAACTACCATAGCTGGCAGCACCAATCGAATTTTTCAACCAAATTTTCAACCAAACAGAGATTAGCGTAAGGTTCAGTTACTGCGTCAATTTCATAAAAATCTGGTAACTTATTCACATTTCATAGGGCAAAAAGCAGTTTTTTTTTTGTAATTTTTCAAGATGGCACCACTGGCATAGAGTTGCCCACAATTCGAAATCGCTTCTTTCAGATCTGGTCCTTCTTAAGTCCAATGCATTTTGTAAATTTCAGTTGTATCTGATTATTAGTTCGTGAGTTCCCGTGAACAGAAATTTTTGATGCTAAAAATATAGGTTATCTGCCAAAGGGTTACCGTTCTTGTCCGACATTAGTTTTCCAAAGCTTAACTTTGATCGTGTAGATAAAGCATAAGATTTGGATACAGATTGGTTTTATTGTAAGAAATGGAAATTTTTTAGGACATTCGATGGTTTGAATGTTTTCACTTCCAAATTTTGATTTTTTCAAATTAAAGACACCAAAATTATCATAGCTGGCAGCTCCAACCGAATTTTTCACCCAAATTTCTACCAAAGGTGGAGTGAAATAAGATTCAGTTAATGCGTGAATTTCGACGAAATCGAACGATTCAATCAGAATTTATAGGGCTAAAAGCAGTTATCTTTTTTATTGATTTTTCAAGATGGCACCACTGGCACAGAATCGCCAGCATTTCAAAACCACTTCTATCAGACCTGGTCCTATTTAAGATCAATATATTCTGCAAATTTCAATTAATTCTGCTTATCGGATCGTGAGTTTCCGTGAACAGAAGTTTTTGATGCTAAAAATATAGGTAAATTGGTCAAGGGTTACCAGGCGTGCCCGTTATACCATATCTTATTTCATTTTTGTCTATGTAAACAAAGCACAAGATTTACATATGAGTGGCTTTTTTTTTGAACAAGCGGCAGTTTTTAAAAAGAGACGATTGTTTGAAGGTCTTCACTTTCAGTGCCTGCCCTAGCTACAGGGTTGCCAGCACGCTCATTCAAAGCTACATAAATCTACAACTAAAGAATACCAATATGTCCTGAAAATTTCGTAATGATTGAATAGCTCTGTAAAAGTTATCGCAATTTAAAAATTTTCAAAATTTTCCGTTCACTTTTTAGGCACCCAGCGCACACATGGGGTTAACAAATTCCAAAACATTATCCGATTCACATGTAGAACAGGTTGAAAATTTATTTCAATAACTTTATTTTTGCAAAAATTGTTTTTGTACGGAATAATAGGTATATTAAATATATCACTAAAATGGCCGCCGGCGCCAAAAAATTAAAGATAATTGACATTTAGTGAGACCTGGACCTATTCTGCATATACGTCAATGTATCCTGAAAGTTTACGCTCAATCGGATGGCGGGTTCCCGAGATTATCTCACTGAAATTTTTTGATGATGTATAGAAATATATATATATATATATATATATATACACATATATATATATATATATATATATATATATATATATATATATATATATATATGTACATATATGTTCTTCGAACATTTGTAAAAAATTAGAGGATATATTGACACAGGGTGCACTTCAGTGATAATAATTGAGCGTGAAGCAAGAAAACTTGGTTTAGCTATACACCATGCTTGCGTACGAATAAGTGGTTATGGAGGTGGAGTGGTAAATTACTTTGGTAAATTACATTACTTTGAAAGTGGATCTTGCGGAGTGTGATAAAGAAGCTTTGGTAGTGTCCGATGAAAACCAAAGTGTGCCAATTTTGATTGGGCAAACTTTTATTAATAATGATAGAATGAGCATGGTAGTTCAAGGGTGTAACGTTCGTGTAAAAAAAACGATGAGCCAATAGTTTATTAAGCATATAGACTATCTTATTCTGAGAGGGAAATTGTTAGGAATATTGTCAACGAACTGTTGGAAAACGACATCATTAGGGAATCAGACTCGCCATACAGTAGTTCAATTCTTCTTGTAAAAAAAAACTCTAGCGCACATGAACCGCTAGAAAAACTAATGTTTGAAGAACAGTAGAAGAATCGTGCAGGTTTTGAGTGCATATTCCACCACATGAGCTGCTTATTACGGCCAAACTGTTTCAAACGCCACGTTCTACTTTGGTCTCAAGAATGCATTATAACTCATATGGTGGAAGGTTTCAGATATTACCACTGGCATTAATTTCAACGTTTATGAGAGCAAAACACGGGTGAATTATATTCGTTATCAGTTGCTTATTTCAAAAAATTTCGAAAGCAGCATCTCATATAACATCAATGAAGAAAATGCTCAGTGCCTGCAGCACTGTAACTGAAGTTGGTGTTTGGGGCTCCGATCCGAAAAATTTGCAGAACTTTGGGAATTGAAACATCGGTTATTTATCTTCATTGTAAATGTTTCCGGTATGAATACTAACTGTAAGCATTTATTGATACAAAAGTAGCACAACCGACTCGTGCTGGCAACCTTTCGCCAGTATCAAAGCCAAGAATATATCACATCTGCTTCACGTTGTTATATTACATTCGAAGTTATAGGAGTATAAAGAAATTTAGGATTACCTGCAGCGAGTTTTTTGAAATAATGGAAAGCTTAATATTTGCTGTTTATTGTCACTACAATATCATTACCAATTGAAAATTCTACGATAAAACCGCTTAATAAAGATATTGCAAACAAACACAAAACCAACAATAGCTCGCAACCCTATCGTGGCTTTTCAACCAAATTTGGTCTGAATAATGTTTATAGTAGGTTCCATTAATTGCATGAAATTCGTATTGATTTCATGACTGCACTGGAAGTTATAGGGCAAAAAGTTTTATTTTCCTGAGTGAATTTTCAAATCCAAAGACATAAACATTACCATAGCTGGCAGCACCAATCGAATTTTTCAACCAAATTTCTATCAAACAGAGTTTAGAGTAAGGTTCAGCTACTGTGTCAATTTCATGAAAATCTAGTAACTTATTCAAATTTCATAGGGCAAAAAGCAGTTTTTTTTCTTTGTAGTTTTTCAAGATGGCACCACTGGCACAGAGTTGCCCACAATTCAAAATCGCTTCTATCAGACCTGGTCCTACTTAGGTCCAATAAATTCTGTAAATTTCAATGGTATCTGATTATTGATTCGTGAGTTCCCGTGAACAGAAGTTTTTGATGCTAAAAATATAGGTTGACTGGGAAAGGATTACCGTTCTTGTCCGACATTAGTTTTCCAAAGCTTAACTTTGATCGTGTAGATAAAGCATAAGATTTGTATACAGATTGGTTTTATTGTCAGAAACGGACAGTTTTTGGAAATTCGATGGTTTAATGTTTTCACTTCCTAATTTTTATTTTTTCAAATTTAAGACACCAAAATTATCATAGCTGGCAGCTCCAACCGAATTTTTCACCCAAATTTCTACCAAAGGTGGTTTGAAGTAAGATTCAGTTAATGCGTGAATTTCGTCGAAATCGAACGATTTAATCAGAATTTATAGGGCTAAAAGCAGTTATCTTTTTTAGTGATTTTTCAAGATGGCACCACTGGCACAGAACGGGCCACATTTCAAAATCACTTCTATCAGACCTGGTCCTATATAGGACCAATACATTTTGCAATTTTCAATTAATTCTGCTCATTGGATCGTGAGTTTCCGTGAACAGAAGTTTTTGATGTTAAAAATATAGGTAAATTGTGCAAGGGTTACCAGGCGTGCCCGTTAAACCATATAAAAATGTTTTTTTTGTCTATGTAAACAAAGCACAAGATTTACATATGAGTGGCTTTTTTTTGAGGAAGCGGCAGTTTTTCAAGAGAGACGATGATTTGAAGGTTTTTACTTTCAGTGCCTGCCCTAGCTACAGGGTTGCCAGCACGCTCATCAAAAGCTACACAAATCTACAACTAAATAATACCAATATGTTTTAAAAATTTCGTAATGATTGAATAACTCTGTCAAAAGTTATCGCAATTTAAAAATTTTCAAGTTTTCCCGTTCTGTTTTTAGGCACCCAGCGCACACATGGGGTTAAAAAATTCCAAAACATTATCCGATTCACATGTAAAACACGTTCAAAATTTATTTCGTCAACTTTATTTTTGCAAAACTTATTTGTGTACGGAATAATAGGTATATTAAAATTATCACTAAAATGGCCGCCGGCGCCAAAGGGTTAAAGATTATTAACTTTTTGTGAGACCTGGCACTATTCTGCATATACACCAATGTGTCCTGAAAATTTCAGCTCAATCGGATGGCGCGTTCCTGAAATTTTTTGTTGATATATATATATATATATATATATATATATATATATATATATATATATATATATGTATATATATATATATATATATATGTATATATATATGTATATATATATATATATATATATATATATATATATATATATATATATATATATATATATATATATATATATATATATATATATATATATATATATGTATATATATATATATATATATACATATATATATATATATATATATATATATATATATATATATATATATATGTATATATATATATATATATATATATATATATATATATAATATATATATATATATATATATATATATATATATATATATATATATATATATATATATATATATATAGATATATATATATATATATATGTATATATATATATATATATATATATATATATATATATATATATATATATATATATATATATATATATATATATATATATATATATATATATATATATATATATATATATATATATATATATATATATATATATATATATATATATATATATATATATATATATATATATATATATATATATATATATATATATAGAAATATGAATTTTTGGCCAAAGTGATTTTAATACTAATGTTCTTCTTCGAACATTAGTAAAAACAGGGGATTATAGAATGTGTGTCGATTATAGAAAGTTGAATTCTAACACCATTAAAGAAAGTTTTCCAATCCCACGAATAGATGACCAAATCGAACGCTTGAATGGTTGTGAATATTTCACAAGTTTCGACCTCGCTAATGGGTATTATCAAATCCCAGTAGATGAAGATTCTTTTGAAAAAACTGCATTCATAACGCCCGATGGGCACTATGAATGTTTACGCATGCCATTTGGCCTAGCAAATGCACCGGCAGTATTCCAAAAAACAATCAATGCTACACTAGGTCCACTGCGATTTGATACAGCACTGGCTTACATGGATGACATATTGATCCCGACTAATGATTTTGAAAAGGGTTTCGAAAACCTGGGACAAGTTCTTAGACGATTGAAAGATTCTAATCTTACATTAATATTGGAAAAATGTTGTTTCTTCAAACGAAAAATCGATTATTTAGGCTATGAGATAAGCTCAGAAGGCATTCAACCTGGAAAACGTAAAATAGAGGCAGTAAACAAATTTCCTAAACCAGACAGTGTTCACAACCTACGGCAGTTCTTAGGATTGGCGAGTTATTTTAGTAAATTTATACTCAATTTCGCAATTTTGGCGCTACCTCTCACAAAGTTACTTCGGAAGGATTAACATTTTAAGGTGGAAAAATCAGAAGAAAACGCGTTTGCGTTGTTGAAGAGCAAACTGATAGAGAGGCCCTTATTAGCACTTTATGATCCAACATTTGTTTATTTATGTACCAAACAAGGCAACATAACAACAAGAAAAACATAATATAAATCTTAAATACAATTAATCATAAATATATAATACAAATTGTCCGTAAAAAAGATACAATACATCACAAATTTTGTACCAGTTATTCTACATTATTTTAATTAAATTTAGGCTAGTAACGATGGAAGTTAAGCGGGTTCGGATGTGGAAAGGGCTTTGGACAAGTTATTACTAATGTTCGAAGAACAATAGTATTAAACTCGTTTCGCCGAAAATTCATATTTCTTTATATATATATATATATATATATATATATATATATATATATATATATATATATATATATATATATATATATATATATATATATATATATATATATATATATATATATATATATATATATATATATATATATATATATATATATATATATATATATATCTCAGCAACATGATTAAGGGAGACAATCTCTGGAGTGGCCAATCCGATTGAGCTGAAATTTTCGGAGAACGTAGGTGTATATAGTAGGTAGGTCCACAACTTTCTCAAATTCAGATATTCTAAACCTTTTGGCGGCGGCGAGCGTTTTAGTGAATTTTGAGGAACTCCTATATTTCCAAGCAGTGTAAATTTTTGTTAAAGAAAAGTATTGGGAATGAAAACTAATTATGTTCTTAGCTTGTTTATGATAAATAATCGGAAATTTTGAGCCGTGTGTGGGTGCAGGGTGCCTAAAAGTAGGCAAGGATTTTTTTCAAATTTTGATTTGTCATTACTTGTAAGAAAAACAATGGATCATCATGAAAATTACAGAGCGTATTGATGTTGACTAAAATTTAGCACGTAGAGATTTTCAGCATAAAGCGGGTAACCCTGTAGCTGTGGCAGGGTGCTGAAAAAAAATCCTTCAAATCATTGACCTTCCTGAAAAATTTTTGATTTTTGACAAAAAACCAAATCTTTGATAAATTTTATTCTTTGTCCTTCATCTCAAGATAAAATTTTTAAAATTCCGTTTTGCACAAGAACGGCAACCCATCACCAAATTACCTCTATTTTCAGCACTCAAAAGTTCTGTTCACGAGAACTGACGACCAGATAATCCGATCATAATCAAATTTACAGGATACGTTGGTATTATCTAGGACCAGGTCTGATAGAAGCTATTTTGAAATGCGGGCAACCCTGTGGCAGTGGTGCCATCTTGAAAAATAGGTGAGAAAAAAAACTGGTTTTAGGCCTATAACTTCCGATTCAGCCATCAGATTTGGACAAGATTCATACAGTACTTGGATCTTACTTTAGGTAACATTTGATAAAAATTTGGTTGAAAAATTAGAATAGAGTTGCCAGCTATGGTGATTTTTGTCTCCTAAATCTTGCAACTTTGCTCAGCAAAATAAAGCTTTTTTCCCTATAACTTCCGGTCCAGTGCAGAAATCAAAACGAAGATCACGCAGTAAATGGACCTTAATGTGAACCAAATGTCGTAGAAATTTCGTACCAAAATCATGAAAGGGCTGCCAGCTATGATCATTTTTGTAATTTTGTGAAATTTCTTTACAGAGCGATTATGTCATTAGATTTGCAAAAGGAAATGATCCTGCAATGATAATTAACCACAAATATTAACGCTTTAAAAATTTGAAAAGTTTTGAGGGTGGTAACCCTAAAATTCTTTTCACCCGTATAACTTCCAGCGCAGTGATTCAATCGAAACGAAATTTACTGGTAGGGTTTAACTTAACGTAAAGCAGATTTTGTATGTATTTTGCTTTGCTGCTGACACAGGCTAACCAGCATTAGCCATTTCCGTAAATATTGCACCAACAAATGCTTCAAATTACGTTCTCATATGCAAAGCATTTGCAATAAAAATAAGGAATCAATTCTTAAATTTTCCGAGTTTTGAACGTTTTTCGGATGGCAGCCTCAAACAACGTTTAACCGCTGAAACTTTCGATGAAATCCTGCGATGAGAACGAAATTCAAAGGATAAGTTGATTTGAGTATGAGCTTGTTATGGTAAACTTATTACTGCTTCGTTCGGAAAGTGTTGCCAGCACTGAACATTTACATTATTTGTGTTAGAGTTGAGTTTTTTTGCTTTGGATAAGGAATGGTTGATATGATTCTACAAAACAGTTTATTACGTCTTTCCACATTTTTTGTCACTCAAAGACAATTTCTTCGAAAATTAGTTTTCTAGCGGTTCTGGTGCGCTAGAGTTTTTTTGAAGTTTGATTTAGTAATCCCCAAAGAGTAGTGGCTGCTTATAGAATTGAATATCCTACAGCACCTATTAATGGGCTCATTATATGCATAGGTAGTGTGATGGCTGAATTCATTGAGCAGATTTGCATATCTGGTGCGTCTTGGTCGGTTATTGAAAGTATTTTTACTAGAGAGATCTTCAATGATTACCGCACCACTAATAATATCAAATGTAAGGCAAGCGCTGAGCAGAGTTCTTCTAGAAGAAAGAGACATTAAATTTAGAAGAGTCAGTCTGAATTTGTAAGATGGCAGATGTTGAAAATCTCGTGGGTCATAGAGATTTCTCAAAGCGAAAAGTACAAATTGTTTCTGAACAGACTCAACTCTATCGCTATGTAGCTCGAAAGCAGGGTTCCATATAATGCAAGTATATTCTAATAAAGGATGCACTAGGGTGGTATATAATGATTCGGTAACCCATATATTTTTAAACTCTTTAGCGCGTCTCTTTATGAATCCAAGCTGTTTATTAGCTCTGGCAAGGATTTTGTCATAGTGCAAATTGAAGCGCATCTTGTTATCCAATACTACGCCAATGTCTATAATATGATCGACCCTATTCAATTTGAAGTCGTTAAGGTAGTAGGAATACATCGTGGTTGCATGCCTACGAGAAAAACTTATCACATGGCACTTATTGATGTTAAGATTGAGATTATTCACATCGCACCACTGTTCGAGGGATTGAAGCTTTGATTGTAGAAAGGTTGCATCAGACTGCGAGTTTATGATGTGATAGATTTTTAAGTCGTCTGCATCGAAGAGATGCGGTACACCAAGCAGTATCTCAGACACATCAGAAATGAAGATTTTAAAAAGCAGGGGGCCTAAATGACTGCCTTGTGGTACTCCAGAATATGCCAAAACTTTTTTTGGATAAGTGGCCTTGAAATTTTACGAATTGGGTTCGATCGCAGAGGTAAAACTGGAGCCAGTTAAGAAGAGAACCTGAAATACCAAAGTTGCGAAGTTTTTGAACCAGAGTTTGATGGTCAACTCGGTCGAAAGCCTTACTAAAGTCCGTATAGACCGCGTCAATTTGGTTCCCTTTTTCCATTTCACAGAGCACAGTAGAAACTAGTATCATGAGGTTGGTGGAAGTCGATCTACCCCTACGAAATCCATGTTGTTCCTCATTAGGAAGGGGGTCAATAATGCGAGTAAGATTATCACAAACTAACTTCTCGAAGAGTTTGGGGATAACAGATAAGATAGCAATTCCTCGATAGCTATCGACTGAACGTTTATCACCACTTTTGAAAATAGGTGTGAGGTATGAGGATTTCCAGAAAGACGAGAAGACACCAAGAGACAGGGATTTATTGAAAACCATGTGCAAAGGGGTGATTAATTGGTCTGCACATTGGAACACGAAGAAAGGAGATACTAGGTCCGGGCCAGGTCCTTTGCCAATCTTTAGTTGCAGAATAGCATTAGTAATAGCCTGCCGTGTAAGGACAAACCCTTCGATAAGAGATCTGGCAGCGTGTCTAGTAGTGAAAGTAGGGATCTTCGGAGAGCAGAGATCTGGCAGCGTGTCTAGTAGTGAAAGTAGGGATCTTCGGAGAGCAGTAAGTGTTTTGAAAATGGTCGGCGAATAAGCTACAAATGACTTGTGGACAAGACGAAACCGTGTTACCACGAAACATAGAACAAGGATAGCCAGTGGTTTTACGTTTTAAATTGACGAAATCAAAGACAACATAGAGCTCATACGCCTCGTGAGTTTTGATGGAAAATTCTTTGGATAGCTCATCATATAATCTTATTTGATCCTCCTGGAGAGAGCCTCCATTTTTGATTGCTTTATATAATTTGTTTCTATGGTTTCTGAGCCGCCTTAAATAATCGTCAAGCCAAGGTTCGGAGAGTTTTTTCTTTTTCCTCAGCTTTGGTACAAATTTGTGGATGGCGTTAAAGATTATTTTGTAAAAAGAAGACAACATTTCGTCTAAATCTGATGCCGATAGAGCACTTGTCCAGTCAGTTGTGTCCAAATAGTTTTTAATGCTTAAGTAGTCAGCATTTAGAAAATCAAATACAATTTCATTATTGTATGACTTGGGTGAAAGAAATATCTGTAGTGGATAGCTCAATTGTAAAAGTGGAGTGATGCAGGGTGTTAGAGAAAAGATTCTCGGCGTCAATAGTTGGACTAACCACCACTTCGTCATAAACATCTGAGAAGATAAGGTCTAATTACCATTTTGGTTAGGGATAGGGATAATTTGTTGTAAATCATTGCCATAAAACGTACTTATGAGGTTAAAGTCAATTGAATCACTAAGGTTAATTGGAAGAAGGCGGTTATCATTTTCTTTAGGAATAAAACTGATTTTCGGACGATTAAAATCACCAAAAACAATTATTTTGTCTTCTTCGTGCAAGGAAGCTGTTACGGAAGATATCACGTCGCATACGTCATTGTAAGTAGTTTCATCGGAGTGAGGGGGGACATAAAAGATACCAATGTAGAGGTAATGCTTATCGAATAAAACTCTGACGAATTTATGTTCGAAAGATTTATGAGAACTGGTCGCAACGTGTTCGCTGGGGAGGGTATTGTGAATTGCAATAAGAACACCACCACCTCTTAAAACGCCTGTAAAAAGGTAGTCGCGATCAGCTCTTTAGATGGTCCAATTACTGTCAAGAATTTCTTCGTTAGCGTGTGAGTCGTTCAACCACGTTTCGGCGATTGTTAATATATTAAAATGGCAAGATTTCACGTCAATAAAAAGTTTATTTAATTTGCTACTCATACCACCGCAATTGTGGTAAAGAAACCTTGGGTAACTAAAAGTAGCTTTCATGTTAGGAGAAATATTTTTTCTGGTCATCGCGAGATTTTTGTAAGAGCGAAATATGTTTAGAATTAACATAAGAGCGATAAGTCAAAAGATCACGTTTAACCTGATCCGGAGACATTCCGAGTTCTTCGTGGTAGCGGTTAAAAATAAGGCGTAAAGAGTCAAGGTCGGTGGGAAGACCCTCCTGTTGAATCATAGCTTTAAGGTTAGTCTTCGTTTTCCCTTCGAAGCAAGTGGCATCATGTGCATCATGCATGTATGCGAGAAAAAGACGGACATTGTCATAAATTTTATGATCTCTGAAACGAGACAAGAGGTACCTGCCCTCTAATTCTTTATTAGAGTTTATGGTAAGGCTTACGACAGGAGGAACAAGTGGGTCGAGAAATTTTGGTGAAGATTGGAGACTGACAGGAGTTTCTGGTATAATGATTGAGCCAGACTGCGATGGTATCAGATCCTCTCCACGGACAAAATTAGAATATTTGGATGACGGCCTGCCTTCAGGAGCACTTGTTTGCATTAACGCTCCATTGGGTGCGGAATCCACTGTTTGTAAAGAATTAGCTGGCTGCACACTGATAGAGGATTGATTTTCCGTTGAAACAGTAGAAGGTAACGGCTTAGCCTCACTGTTTTTAGTGTGGTTATTTGAATTCGGAGGCGATTTAAAAGATAGTGAAGCTTGGGGAAGTAAAGGAGAGTGATTACGGGAGCTACAAATGGGAGAATAGCTTAAATACGTACTATTTTTTTGGCGATTATATTGTTGAGTTGGTTGTTTGGGATCTCGTGTGTTGCATCTGTCAATCCAATGGCTGAATTTCATTTGATTCCAGGTATAGCTGTCAACTCCATTTTGCTCGTGGTTACAAAACATCCATCCATATTGACCAGGTACTGATAATTTGAAGCATGTGTAGGATTTTCGCTTTTTACCACGTATACGGGCGGTTAATGCAGCGCATTTGCAATTATCAATGCCCAACTCCTTCTTCAACATTTTGGAAAGCCAGGTTGCGTCAGCGAAAATAGGGGCTCCTTTCACAAAAAAGCTTTTGGTTGAAGATTTGTCTAAAGCAACAGCACTATCAACTAGCTTGAAAATTGCACTGGAAGTATTAGATGATTGTTGAGACCTTATAATCCTATTGATTCTGTTGTCCCACTCTTCACGAGACCACGTGGTACCGAATCTAGAAATCGGACGCTTCGGAGAATCGGAGGCTGTCGGTGCGGAGGTGGTGTTCAATAAAGTCGGTGGCTGCTCCAAGGATGCGTAAATTTCTGATTGAGCTGCCTGTATTATTGGCCCAGAACTAAGGGCTTCGTTCTCAGAAGGCAGGATGGCCAGTTTATTGATTTTTTCAGAAAGTGAGTTGTACCCACAGTCGAGGCTATCTAGTTTTTCACAGATTTTCGCAAGGATCTCAACCACTAAATCATTGTTTAACACTGCATTATTTAAAACTGCGTTATTTAAATCAGCATTGCAATCACGGGGCGATGGTGAATCTACACAACCAGTCATCTGATTATCAATAATCGTCGTCAATTTTTTGTCGAGTGCCGATATTGCATTCTCGATACTCTGATTGTTGTGGTAGTTAGAGACTGCGTTCACAAGCCCATCAAAACATCTTGCCATTTCTGTGAAACTACCTGTGCTAGCTGAAGATTGCACTAGCTGTTTAGCTATCAAGTTGTCTTAGTGTGCATTGAGGTTTTCGATACGACTGTTGATGTCATCGTACATACGTCTAAGTAATCCTTCAGTATTCTGGCAGTCAGAGCATATAAAATGATCTGAGAGGTAGTTTGAATACCAATCTCTTGGCGCATCCATACATGCTCTATGCAATTTGCGCTGGCAGAAACCTTTGCAGACAACAGATTTTAATTTGTTATCGTAAGCGGTGCAATTTCCCAAGCAGCACTTATGATTCATGATTGTTATATTAATAGTAGATCACGATATACTAATCACAGCAAGCTTAACAGTGTTTGCGTAACTACGCAGATTTAAAATTAAAAGTTACAACGTGCAAACGTAAAACGTAAAAAGCTTCGTTTGTTGTAATTTATTTTAACACCACAGTAAATTTTAGCTTAATTTTCGTTAGCGTTTGCGTTTGCAAAGAAAATTGGGTCACTACACCAATATTGGTAAATGTTTGGGCACTTCACTCGTTGGCCGGTAAATTAGGTCAGTACGCGAATGTGAACTCGCGAATAAAAAGACACACAGTTACGAAAACAGAAGTCTCAGCTAAATTAAATTAATGGGGAGCGGAACAGAAACGCGACCGTTCTGACTGACTGCTGAATTCTGAATGACGGAACCTCACACAGATGCTTCAAAATTTGGTTTGGGTGGAGTTATATTACAAAAGCAACCAACAGGTGAAATGAAACCAGTGGCTTATTTCATTAGAACAACCTCCAAGGAAGAACAAAAATATTACTCTTGTGAATTAGAAACTTTAGCGGTAGTCTGTTCATTGAAGCATTTTCGCGTTTACCTACTTGGAATTGAATTTCGAATACTAACTGATTGCAACGCCTTACGATCAGCATTTCTGAAGAAAGATATGGTACCTAGAATCGGACGCTGTAGGCTTTCAGTCCAAGAATATACTTTTGTGGTAGAATATAGAGCTGGACATAAAATGACTCATGTGGATGCATTGAGTCGAAATTCAGTTGAGATAGATGAAGTGCGGGTGCTAATCACAGACATTACAAACGATGATTGGGTATTGACTGCACAAATGCAAGATAAAAAGCGCAAAGAACTAATAGAAATGTTATCTCGAAAGCCAGCAAACGGAGATGAAAGGAAAGCTCATAAGGAATATGTTTTGAAAGATAACAGATTGTATAGGAACACCGAATTCGGGAAACGATGGGTTGTACTAAAAACAACGAGTAAGGAGAT
>OZ022263.1:114487131-114549631 GCA_963978885.1 Nemotelus pantherinus | reverse complement strand
TATCGTAGAATTTTCAATTGGTAATGATATTGTAGTAACAATAAACAGCAAATATTAAGCTTTCCATTATTTGAAAAAACTCGCTGCAGGTAATCCTAAATTTCTTTATACTCCTATAACTTCGAATGTAATATAACAACGTAAAGCAGATGTGATATATTTTTGGCTTTGATACTGGCGAAAGGTTGCCAGCACGAGTCGGTTGTGCTACTTTTGTATCAATAAATGCTTACAGTAAGTATTCATACCGGAAACATTTAAAATGAAAATAAATAACCGATATTTCAATTCCCAAAATTCTGCAAATTTTTCGGATCGCAGTCCCAAACACCAACTTCAGTTACAGTGCTGCAGGCACTGAACATTTTCTTCATTGATGTTATATGAGATGCTGCTTTCGAAATTTTGTGAAATAAGCAACTGATAACGAATATAATTAACCCTTGTTTTGCTCTTATAAACGTTGAAATTCATGCCAGTGGTAATATCTGAAACCTTCCACCATATGAGTTATAATGCATTCTTGAGACCAAAGTAGAACGTGGCGTTTGAAACAGTTTGGCCGTAATAAGCAGCTCATGTGGTGGATTATGCACTCAAAACCTGCACGATTCTTCTACTGTTCTTCGAACATTAGTGTTTCTAGCGGTTCAGGTGCGCTAGAGTTTTTATCAATAAATGCTTACATTTAGTATTCATATCGTGAACATTTACAATAAAAATAAGTTACCAATGTTAAAATTTTCCAAGTTCTGGAAATTTTTCAGAAGGTTTGCAAAACATCTTTTTTGGACGAAAATATCGGATAAAATAAAGATTGATAGGGTAGTTTGATTTTGACGTCAGACAGTTGTGGGATACTTTTAGTTGCAGTACTGTTTTAGTTGCAGTAAAGTGTTGAACACTTAGCGTTTTCTTTATTTATGTTACAGGAGATGGTACTCTCAAAGTTTTGTAGTGTTTGACTTTCCTAAATCGTGAAATTCATGCAAGTGGTGACCCTGAAAACCTTTCATACAGATGCATGCTCTACCCGGGGGTCATCATACTACCGGCAACATGAGCAACAAGTTATTTTAAAGTTCAGAGACTGTCATTAGAGGTTGACCTTGAAGTGGAAGCTGATGATAGACCTTTTCGATATTAAATATCCCTAGCGGGGTTTTTGGCCGGGCTTAAATTGGGAGTTTGGTCCTGGTGTATTTAATTCTGGTGGTTAATCCATATCAAACCGCATCTTAATGGCGGATCACTGGTTTAAACTTGTTAGCGAGTACTAAGCAAACTCCTTTAGAAGGACCTGTAACACATGACGTGAATAAAATTCGGTGATTAAACGTCTAGTAATTGACTGGTGCGAAGCGTTTCGGTAAAGACATGTTATTACACGATTGCCCATTAGATCACGTTTGATGTCACTTCGTGTGTGGCGATGTAATTTACAAAAAAAAAACTCTAGCGCACCTGAACCGCTAGAAACACTAATGTTCGAAGAACAGTAGAAGAATCGTGCAGGTTTTGAGTGCATATTCCACCACATGTGCTGCTTATTACGGCCAAACTGTTTCAAATGCCACGTTTTACTTTCGTCTTTAGAATGCATTATAACTCATATGGTGGAAGGTTTCAGATATTACCACTGGCATGAATTTCAACGTTTATGAGATCAAAACACGGGTTAATTATATTCGTTATCAGTTGCTTATTTCACATAATTTTGAAAGCAGCATCTCATATAACATAAATGAAGAAAATGCTCAGTGCCTGCAGCACTGTAACTGAAGTTGGTGTTTGGGGCTGCGATCCGAAAAATTTGCAGAACTTTGCGAATTGTAACATCGGTTATTTATTTTCATTGTAAATGTTTCCAGTATGTATACTAACTGTAAGCATTTATTGATACAAAAGTAGCACAACCGACTCGTGCTGGCAACCTTTCGCCAGTATCAAAGCCAAGAATATATCAAATCTGCTTCACGTTGTTTAATTACATTCGAAGTTATAGGAGTATAAACAAATTTAGGGTTACCTGCAGCGAGTTTTTTCAAATGATCGAAAGCTTAATATTTGCTGTTTATTGTCACTACAATATCTTCTTTTAAAAATCGGTTTTTTTATTAAAATATTTTTTGAGCTAGGAAAAAATTGGTACACATTAAATACAACTACAATATCATTACCATTTGAAAATTCTACGATAAAACCGCTTAATAAAGATATTGCAATTAAACACAAAACCAACAATAGCTGGCAACCCTATCGTGGCTTTTCAACCAAATTTGGCCTGAATAATGTTTATGACAGGTTTCATTAATTGTATGAAATTCGTATTGATTTCATGACTGCACTGGAAGCTATAGTGCAAAAAGTTTTATTTTCCTGAGCGAATTTTCAAAACCAAAGACACAAAAATTACCATAGCTGGCAGCACCAATCAAATTTTTCAACCAAACTTCCACCAAACAGAGATTAAAGTTAGGTTTAGCTACTGTGTCAATTTCATGAAAATCTGTTAACTTATTCACATTTCATAGGGCAAAAAGCAGTTTTTTTTCTTTGTAATTTTTCAAGATGGCACCACTGGCACAGACTTGCCCACAATTCAAAATCGCTTCTATCAAATCTGGTCTTACTTACGTCCCATGCATTCTGTAAATTTTAGCTGTATCTGATTATTGGTTCGTGAGTTTCCGTGAACCGAAGTTTTTGATGCTAAAAATATAGGTTAACTGGGAGAGGGTTACCGTTCTTGTCCGACATGAAATTTCCAAAGTTTTATTTTGAACGTGTAGATAAAACATAAGGTTTATATACAGATTGGTTTTATTGTAAGAAACGGACATTTTTTTCAATATTCGATGGTTTGAATGTTTTCACTTCCAAATTTTTATTTTTTCAAACTGAAGACACCAAAATTATCATAGCTGGCAGCTCCAAACGAATTTTTCGACCAAATTTCTACCAAACGTGGCTTAAAGTAAGGTCCAGCAATTGTGTGAGTTTCGTCAAAATCGAATGATTCGATCAGAATTTATAGGGCTAAAAACAGTTATCCCTTTTAGTGGTTTTTCAAGATGGCACCACTGGCACAGAATCGCCCGCATTTCAAAATTACTTCTATCAGACCTGGTGCTATTTAAGGCCAATACATTCTGTGAATTTCAAATAATTCTGCTCATCGGATCGTGAGTTTCCGTGAACAGAAGTTTTTGATGCTACAAATATAGGTAAATTGGGCAAGGGTTACCAGGCGTGCCCGTTATACCATATCTTTTTTTTTTTTGGTTATGTAAACAAAGCACAGGATTTACATATGAATGGCTGTCTTTTGAAGAAAAAGCATTTTTTCAAGAGAGACGATGATTTGGAGGTTTTCACTTTCAGTGCCTGCTTTAGCTACTGAGTTGCCAGCACGCTCATTAAAGGCTACACAAATCTTCAACTAACTAATACCAATATGTCCTGAAAATTTCGTAATGATTGAATAGCTCTGTCAAAAGTTATCGAAATTTAAAAATTTTCAAATTTTCCCGTCCTCTTTTTAGGCACCCAGCGCACACATAGGGTTAAAAAATTCCAAAGCATTGTCCGATTCATATGTAAAACACGTTAGAAATTTATTTCGTTAACTTTATTTTTGCGAAAATTATTTGTGCACGAAATAATAGGTATATTAAAAATATCACTTAAATGGCCGCCGGCGCCAAAAGGTTAACAATAACTGACATTTAAAGAGACCTGGACCTATTCTGCATATACACCAATGTATCCTGAAAGTTATATATATATATATATATATATATATATATATATATGTATATATATATATATATATATATATATATATATATATATATATATATATATATATATATATATATATATATATATATATATATATATATATATATATATATATATATATATATATATATATATATATATATATATATATATATATATATCTATATCTATATCTATATTTATATTTATATCTATATCTATATCTATATCTATATCTATATCTATATCTATATATATATATATATATATATATATATATATATATATATATATATATATATATATATATATATATATATATATATATATATATATATATATATATATATATATATATATATATATATATATATATATATATATATATATATATATATATATATATATATATATATATATATATATATATATATATATATATATATATATATATATATATATATATATATATATATATATATATATATATATATATATATATATATATATATATATATATATATATATATATATATATATATATATATATATATATATATATATATATATATATATATATATATATATATATATATATATATATGTAAAACAGGAACGCGTTCCTGTTTTACGAGGGACGGGTTGGTTTATAACGTTTCGCATCAGCCATCGGTTTCGATAACACCCATATGGTGGGTTTGACTTTGAATGTTTTCCTTGACCAACCCAAACACAAACTGCGTCTTAAGGCCCGTTTTACATGAGCGGTTTCACAGCGACTGCGACTCGGCGACTCAGCCGCTGGCGTCTACGCGACTAAGTTAAAAACATGGGACTAGATGATGTTGTTTACATGAGCTGTTTGCAGCCGCCGGCGGCTGCGATAGTCGACATCAGTCGCCATTCCCCGAGCGTAGTCGCAGCGGCTTGCATAGGCTGGCGTGTGAACTGTTGTAAAGTGATCGAACTTATTCACTTTCGTGGAGATATTTTGTTAAATTTCAGCTTACCTGTGCAAGTTTGCACTACGATGTTTGACACGGAACTCTTTATTGTTGCCGTAGAAAAGTATCCCTGTTTGTGGGATAATTCAACAAATGCATATGCTAACCATACTCAAAAAATTTAAGCCTGGAGCAATTTTTTTCCTCTTTCTCATCTAACAGAATAGCTGTTATCGATAGTATGGTGTGCCTATTCATTTTATATGATGTCCTCATTCAATGAGATAAAATGTCCCTATTCAGCAAAAGCAAACACTTCTCTGCAAATCGCTCTTCTACAGATCGCTCTTCTACAAATCGCTCTTGTAAAACGAGGAAATTTCGGAAAGCGGCTGAGTCGCAGTCGCCGCCAAACCGCTTGTGTAAAACTACAATCGCATAGTCGCCAGCGGCTAAATCGCCGAGTCGCAGTCGCAGTGAAACCGCTCATGTAAAACGGGCCTAACAATGCATCGACATTACGTACAGTCACAACATGATGATTCACGTATGGTCAATTCTAGAGAAACACCATCCTTCGGTCAATAGCGACTAAGCGATAGTATTTTTACACAAGCAGTTTTATAAGAGTTATTTGCAGAGAAGCATTCGTTTGTACGATTTTAAATAATGCCTAGTACTATACTCTTCTAAACGAATTCAACGGTCAAATCCCATACAAAAGAGCTTTACTGACGAATTGAAAAGCTCTTTTTGTGTGAGATTTGACCGTTGAATTCGTTTCGCGAAGAGTATAGTACTAGGCATAATTGCGATAATTTTACGTGAATGGTTCACATGCCAGTATGTGCAAGTCGCTGCGCCTACGCTAGGTGAATGGCTATGCTCTTGCCAGGCTTCATAAACCTGCAAACTTGGGAAGCGAAACTGCAAATTCGAACCTATTCTCCGATTGATAAACGTGCAGAACCAGAGTACATCAGCAAGATCGTGATAGTCAAGTCGCAATAAATTGAGGCTCAATATAACGACAGCTGATGCGTTACTAACTGATCTGAATCTCTTATAATATCAAATCAGGAGTTTGCAAGACTAAAAAGTATCGCGGATACATTCTTAGGAAAATTTGTATATTAAATTCTGTTTTATAAATAACTTACCTTTACTATTGACCTCGCAATATAATTGAAAAAGATATTCTGCCTCATGAGAATAGTTCGATTATCCAGCAAAATGTTTCAGTTGTTCAGATGAAACCATTTATTGGTCGGCTTTTTTCAATAAAGCATACTGTGGTTATGTCTCCATATATGGTTCGACCTTCTGAAAATTGTTCAATTAAAATACTTGGCCAACATCACTCACTGACTCATTCGTCCTCTAAAATACTTATTTGCTTTTTGGACACCTTTTAATATCAAATCAACGTGATTCGTTTACATCGTTAACACCTGACTAAGAAGATTACCCACCCATATATCACTATTACTAATATCTAGATGCATCATATTACCTCCTTTATTTCCAAATACAACTCCTATGAATATATTCTGTACTCTCGATGTGCAACGGTTGTAGATACCACTACTTGCTTTTCATTTCATCATTTCTAAATTTGTCTAATATAGGCGAGCTTCTATTTCGATATTTACATGTTTACATGGTCATGTACGTGTACATGTAATCAGCATTCAATAACGTATCGATACCACGTTGATTGTTTTCCATGTGATTTATGTGGGTAGCAGTACGATTGATTCTCTTAGTAGACTTAGGACATTTGCGCACATTGGGCCTTTCCACACTTGTATTCTTGATGTCACTTCCCGAAAACCGGTTTGAAGACTGCATCAAGAATACAAGTGTAGAAAAGCCCATTGAATTCATGTGTGTTGCGCACTCCCATGCAGTTAATTCGGTGGAATTCTCTGTCTCGGAATTGTCTGCCTACAATATCATAGACACGAAGAGAAGTTGAACGATAAGAAATTATTATAATTGCATACAACTCGCAGCTAAAATAAAATTTCTAATGCCAGCAAAAGAAATTCAGACAGATCAGCTGAGCTTAATGACATCTTAGCTCAATCTAATTCATCAATCAGCACTTTAAGCACATCCAAATCTAAATGCCAAGCGAATGATAGCGATTTGTTTAAAATTCTAGAAAATAAAATAACGACAGCATTAACTTCCAAGATTGATCAGTTGTTAAATACCATCTCTACCAACTTACTCTCCAACCAAAATTTAATTGTGAATAAACTAGAGAGTATAGTTAAATCCGATACAAAACCATCAACAGAGGTAGGGCCATCCAATCCTTCTGCACCTTTGTTTGAAATATCCCTTCGCGAGGAACTACTGAGTGCACATAATAACAATTCTTCAAACTTGATAGCGCCGATGAAAGCTACCATAGATGTCGCAAACTCTCCTATCAAGGAATTGTTCACTACCATCGAGAATGACGAAGCTGTTATTCAACAAAAAACTCTATCTGAACCCCCAAAGAATGATTCCCATAAGGCAATTTTTAAATTTGGCACTTATTGGTCGGAAGATGATTGGCTGAGACGTATCTCAAAAATCAAAAGCTGTGTATTAAATCATGACGGTTTTCAGTTAAAAACACTCACTGAAGTGAACTTGTAAACTTTGCCTCGCACGAATTGTTCCAGCATATATTTATCCGCGTTTCAATGGACAAAAACTCGATTTATATTGGTTTATTTTACGTCCCACCGAGATCTGACGAATCAGTGTACAATTATTTATGCAAGCAAATATCTTATTTGATGGCTTCTCGTAGTACTGAGGATAAAATTATATTCTTGGGTGATTTAAATCGCCCGAATTAGCGTCTTGTTTCTGAGAAGTCTGATGATGGTTTAATACCAGTAAACTTACTTGAATCTTCTGATTTTAACCTTGTGAGTACGTTGTATGGCCATGATTTGCAGCAGGTTGCTCCGACTCCCAACCAAAATGGTAATTGTTTAGACTTATTCTTAACAAATGTTTATTACGATGTAGTGGTTAGTCCAACAAATGACGCAGGGAATCTCTTTTCTAATAGTCTTCACCATTTCGCTCTTACAGTTGAACTTTCCACTACAGATTGGAACATGTTAAGTACATACAATAATACGATTGTATACGATTTCCATAATGCTGACTATGAGAGCATTCACAATTTCCTTGACAATTTCTATTGGACCAATGTCTTTATGTGCCTTTCCTTTGATGATGATGTAGCCATGTTTTATAGAATAGTTTTTGACGCGGTCGATAAATTTGTACCTAAGATAAGGAAAAAAGGTAAACTCTCTGAACCTTGGCTTGACAAGACTTTAAAACGTCTGAGAAACAAACTTTACAGACTAATCAAGAATCAAGTCGATATTAGCCGTTGTATTAAAGAAGATTACGACTTAATTGCTCATGAATTCTATACTAAGTCTCACAAAGCGTATGACAGATACATTAAAACTTCTAAGGAGAATATAATCCGCGACCCCAAAAATTTTTTTGGTTTTTTTTATATGAAGCGGAAAACATGCGGCTACCCCTCTTCAATGTCCACTGAAAATTCGTTGTTGTCTTCTCCTCAGGAGATCTGCAACTTTTTTGCTGACCATTTTCAAGAAATTTTCGGTCCAGTTAGCATCCCAACTTTGTATCGATTCCCGGGTGCAGCTTAAACAATTTTTGCTGAGGATATGACCATATCGAGGTATGAAATATTTACTGCCATTATGGCGCTTGACAGTAAGAAGGGCCCTGGACCTGATCTCATGCCTCCTACTTTTCTGATCAAGTGTGTAAATTAACTGATCTCGCCCCTTCATACTATATTCAAAAATTCTCTCTCCTCTGGACTATTTCCTTCGTATTGGAAATCTTCTTATATTACACCAATCTAAAAGTGGCGATATACATTTTATTCAAAAATATAGAGGCATCGCCATTCTATCTGCTATTCCCAAACTTTTTGAAAAAATCATCTACTGCTAACTTTCTCCTCTGGTCGACGCTCGACTGAACGAGCAGCAGCATGGATTTAGAAAAGGTCGTTCTACTACAACTAATCTTATGGTGCTTGTTTCTGAAGTTTTGTGCAAAATGGAGAAAGACGATCAAATTGACGCAGTCTATACAGACTTCAGCAAAGCATTCGACCGAGCTGATCACTCCATTTTAATCCCCAAACTGAAACAATTTGGAATTGCAGGATTTTTACTAAAGTGTCTTGGCTCCTACCTCCACGACCGCTTGCAATTCGCGAAATTCCAAGGTCTTATTTCTAAGAAAGTAGGCGTGAAATCCGGTGTACCTCAAGGAAGTCATCTTGGTGCTCTTCCATTAATATTTTTATATCTGACATATCGGAGGTTTTATCTGAAATTCCCCGTTTACTATATCTGGATGACCTCAACATCTACCATGTCCCTCCTACTTTTCTGATCAAGTGTGTAAATTAACTGATCTCGCCCCTTCATTCTTTATTCAATAATTCTCTCTCCTGTGGACCATTTCCGTCGTATTGGAAAGCAGCTTATATTACGCCAATTTATAAATGTGGCGATAGACGTTTTATTCAAAATTATAGAGGCATCGCCATTCTATCTGCTATTCCCAAACTTTTCAAAAAAATCATCTACTGCAAACTTTCTCCTTTGGTCAACGCTCGACTGAACGAGCAGCAGCATGGATTTAGAAAAGGTCTTTCTAATACAACTAATCTTATGGTGCTTGTTTCTGATGTTTTGTGCAAAATGGAGAAAGATGATCAAATTGACGCTGTCTATGCAGACTTCAGCAAAGCATTCGACCGAGTTGATCACTCTATTTTGATCCCCAAGCGGAAACAATTTGGAATTGCAGGATCTTTACTAAAGTGGCTTGGCTCCTACCTCCACGACCGCTTGCAGTTCGTGAAATTCCAAGTTCTTATTTGTTAGGAAGTCGACGTGAAATCCAGTGTACCTCAAGGAAGTCATCTTGGCCCTCTTCTTTTTAATATTTTTATATCTGACATATCGGAGGTTTCATCTGACATTCTCCATTTACTATTTGTGGATGACTTCAAAATCTACCATGTCATCAGGACACCATCTGACGCTACCTTTTTTCAGTCTAAACTGAACTCTCTAGACCATTGGGGCTCCGCGAACAAGCTCCCTCTTAACATTGCCAAATGCTGCGCAATTAGCTTCTCTCGCAAAACTGCACGCGTTCATTATACGTACCGCCTCAACAACACGTCGCTCAGCAGGGTTGACAACGTATTAGATCTCGGTGTCAACCTGGATGAAAAGCTCCGCTTCAATCTACATTACGATAGAGTTCTTTCCCGAGCAAGTAAACAACTTGGTTTCATTAAACGACGGGCCAAAGAGTTTAAGAATCTTTGGGCTACGAAATCCTTATATATTTCACTCGTGCATCCTCTTTTCGAATATGCGTGCACTATCTCGAACCTGACTTTGGAAATTCACAGCCAAAGATTTGAGTCTGTTCAGAAGCAGTTTTTACTATTTGCTTTGAGTGATCTTTTCAACCCTTATGATTTCACTAATCTACCTTCATACGAATATCGCCTTAAATGTTTTAATTTGTTACCCCTTGCGTCGAGAAGATTAATGTTATCTGCCTGCTTCAGCTTCGATGACATCAGAGACGTGCTTAATGTCGTTTACTTGAAAGAAAAATTTGTACTCAATCAGCCCTTGAGAGTCGCAAGATCCCGACGATTGCTTATTGAATACCAACACAATACAACATATGCAGCAAACGAGTGCAGGCTATTCAATAGCATGAGCGAGAACTTTTCCCTAACGATCTCTAAATCAACGTTTAAAAATAACATCATTAAGGCTCTCTCTTTATAGTCTCCCTCACCTCTTACCATACTAACATATATGCATTGTATATTCGTTTTAAATTTAAATTTGGTATTTAATTTGTTAGTTATTTATTTGTCATTTGTTTATTACTTTATTTTATGTCTGTTTGTAACTAATTTTATTTATGTCTATTTATTTATTTAAGTTTTGTATTTATATATAGTTTTTTTACTTTAGTTTTGTCTCAATGAAAGGATAAAGTAGATATTGAAATCCTGTCAATTTACGTAAGTAGTTGTGGACACCATTATACTGCTTATTATTAAATTTATAAGTTCTCCCGTAAAATAGTTCGAATGGGGTCAAACTTGTAGTTGAATTTATTGCGTCATTGTATGTAAATGTTGTTTCGTTCAATATGTCTTCAGGTTCTTTGTCTTTCTTTGTGTCATAAACTTTACGGTATATTTCCGCGAACGTGGAGTGCATACTGTTGATTGGTGCATTACTACTAGATTGGTGAACAGATGTGAAATGGAGTTCTATATTGTGGTGTTCACAGAATTTTCAAAATATTGATGCAGTGAATTCTGGTGCTACGTCGCAAATAAGTTTCCTATGAGCGCCGTGGAGGCTAATAAAATGTTGCATACATTTAATGAAAGTTAAGCTGTTTCTGTTGTTTAAGATGTAAGCTCCAGCGAATTTTGAGAATTTGTCAAAAACTGTTAAAAAATTATTTCCACGAATGGTGTACGTATCAATATGTATTATGTCTAGCGGTTTACTAGGTGTTTTCGTTATTTCGTACTTTAGTTTAGGGGGGGTGTCGATCATACTTTAAAGTCTTACATTTGTCACAATTATTGATTAGTTTTGTTATCTTAGTTTTCATGTAAGGGAAATATTTTAGTCGTTTTAGATGTAATAGGGTTTCATTGATGCCCCGATGATTTGATTTGATATGGTAGTCATTAATAGTTTGATGCTGTTCGTCCTCATTAATGATGTCTGGAAGAATCTCAGTGCAGCGAAGTAATTTAAAAAGTTTGGATTGAGAGAAATATTTTGAATAGACACTTTGAATGATCCTTAAAGTTTCATCGTCTGTATATACGGCATTGAGCTTATTTGGTGGTAAATATTGTTTAAAAATACTTGTAAAGTTTTCTTCTGAGAATGCTGGTAAACGGATTGTTCGTTTAATTTTATTTCTAAACGGTGTTTCTAATTGGATGGGGGGTCTTTTGTTTAATTTTCCAAGTACAAGCTGAAAGTTGAATTCATTGATTGGTTTTTCTGATATGTATATACCATCGTCTAGATTCTCAGTTGCTGTGTGAATTGTAGTCCCACTTCACTGAAAAAAATCCACATGGTGCCCAGAGCCATGTAACATAGCGCATTATTTATGGCCCCATACGCTTTGTATATAGTACTCTGAGCTATGCAATATGGCTCCCAGCGTCATAATGTCAGAATCTACATAGCGCGCGGTCCTATGTAACATGGCGCAGCATTTATGGTACCACACACTATGTACATAGTGCCCTGAGCTATGCAGTATGGCTCCCAGCGCCATGATTACATGGCGCAAAAATTATAGCCCCACACGCTATATTACATAGTGCCATGAGTCATGTAATATGGTTTCAGTTGAAGAAGATAACTCCAATTATAACTTGCAGCCATACTGTGTGAGGGGACGTTTAAATGTGAGTATCAACGATAGAAGCACTGTGGCCAGATTTGGCTCATTCCCGCCAATTGTGCTATCTAAAAGTTAAATTGGCGGGGGAAGATTTTTGATTTCGCGGGTTGGTGGGATTAGGGCTATATAATGTATTTGAAAAACTGAAGTTGGGCTATTGTTATACCCTTAAATCCGATGCGCAATTTTAAAAAAGAATTGCGCAATTATAAAGAAAATAATGCTCAGAACAATGACTCAAAAGAACCGATATTCTAGGAAAACCGAATTTGCAATCTGAAACCATAAATGTCATCATCTAAAATTTAATCATCCATTCTTAGAAAAAATTAAATCTTACAGTCATAATTGAATCAATAAATCAATCCACTAAGTAGATTCTACGTATCAATTAGTCCGTGGCAAAAAACTATTAACGAATTTCAACCAACAGCTTACAATCTCGCAAATCTCATCTCAATCGCTTTCAAATCAAAAACTGCAAAACTATAAATCATAAAACGTAAAGATGATCCGCGACACGAACTAATTGATGCAATGTTTACTTTAACTAAAGATCGAAAGTCGTAAATTACAATTGGCAAAAATCTTTGATTGACGGATGAAGATGGGAACATGCATCTTCAATTAAAAGTAGAATTGGAAACAGTATAAAATGATGATGATTCTTCGCTAGAGTACAGAAGAAGTTCAGTTAGACGAGAAATTAAGTTCCGTTTGTGAAAAGTGAAAAAAAGTTAAGTTCAGTTTGTAAAAAACGGAAGTGTAATGAAGATAAAAATTATCACAAGAAAAAAAAACTGTAAAATCAATAGAATTTAAAAATAATTCCATGTTTTACAAACTAAAGAAAAACGGACCAGCCGTGATTAAATATTTTGAAAGACGGATAATAATTTATCCTAACTTCTATACTTTGGATAGTAAACAGTTATTGTACACTAAACTAAACTAAAACTAAATAAAGTGATGTGCATAAACGAAATTTATGGTGTTTAATATAAAAAAAAAATTGAAATAAAATTTCAGTGAACATAATTCTATATATTATTTATGAAAAACTATATTTGGGGTGTATATTGTTTTAAAAAACTACATTTGGACTATATAATGTTGCTGAAAACTCTATTTAGGCTATACAGTAAAACCATTAATCGGGACACATCGAACCACCTGAATAATCGAACTATAAAAATACCGTGCATACTATTTCTTGAAGAAAATTAACTCTGCACTAAAAAAAACACATAACGCCAGACGCCATGTACCATAGTCCTCTACGCCATGTACCATAGTCGTCCACGCCATGTACTATAGTCCTCCACGCCATGTACTATGGTCCTCCACGCCATGTACTATAGTCCTCTACGCCATGCCATGTAATGGCGTGGAGGACTATAATACATGGCGTGGGGGACTAAAGTACATGGCGTGGAAGGCTATAAGCATAGCGCCTGCTCCTATGTACTTTGCGCCATGTACTATGGCGTGTGGCGCTATATTTTATCACAATCCCCAAATCGACTATGTACATGGCTCAGAGAGAGAAGCTGGAAAGCATAATTCCATGCGACAGCATTTCACTAATTTGTCTTTGCACCTCCTCTTTGTGTTTGTATGGGTACCTGTAAGCTTTCGTATAAATTGGCACATCATCAGTCGCCCGAATTCGATGCTTTATTTCATTTGAGAGAGAGTTGCAGCCTATCTTTGAAGAAAATATCGTCGAACTTGCAGCAGACTTTGAATATTTCTTTCTTTTCTTCTGCGTTAAGATGAGATGTACGCAGTGATTCGGATATATCATTTGCTAGCTTGGTCGTTTTTAGTGTTATTTGAAATTATTAACTTCTGTGATTTCTTGAGGAGAAAGCCTGAAAACTTTAAGGGGTTGTTCTAAGAATAAGATCAGGTCCTGGTCAGATGTGTTCACTACTTCTAAAAAGCTGTACCAATCTTGTGCACGATAGATTGCTTCAGATATGTACATGTTGCTTTCAAAGCACGTTTGGTTAACATAGATGTCACCATCCTGCACATCTACAGGGTGTTTCGCAATAAATTTCGATTTAGATGGAATGCTTATTTTTCCGGAAGTAAGATTTGGCTTTCATTCTAGAGGGATAATCGAATTTTTCGTAAAAATCGTTCGTTTGCCAATATCAATTCTAGCACCTAGAGCAGTGAGAGCATCTAGCTCTAATAAACCATCGAAATACTCATGAAACTTGACTACAAGGTAACGAGTGTTTCCGGGCTGTTGAAATTCTACGAAATTTGGTAAAACTACTTCCTTACTTGGTTGATGCGATGTTAATACTGTAGTGATTGTTGTTGGTGCGATATTAATTATGTCTTCAGGGAGAATAAATTCTGGATTTATAAAAAAGGAAGTGCTCCTGTATCTACCAAGAACTTCAAAGGACGTCTGAATGGGGATCAAATATTTATATACGGTAAAACTAAGCCATGCTTATTTATATCTAGGTATCCGACTGGGCTGTCGAGGCTTTTGATGGAAAATTTACGTCATCTACGACGTTCTCAACAGTTAAATTTGTTTTGCTAGAGATTTGCTCGTTGGCAGTGTCATAATTATTTTGGTGTTGTGTACTTATAGGATATGAGGTATTTGTTTGGTTACCATGGTAGACATATTGATCACTATAGTCATAACAAGCGTCAAGTTGATATGTATGAAAATAGGCAGTATAAATGTTGTCTTCTGTTGAGTCTTGTCAATGATTTTCGTCGATATTAAGTGAAGCTCGATTTCCCATAACAGGTCCCCGGTGTGGTCTGAAAATGTTACAGGTCATACCCAGTGGTCTATTTGGATGATTTATTGACCTTATATTACTTGGGTCAAGCTCCATTGACTCTGGTCTGTGTGTAGGAATATTTGGAATTTGAAAAATTTGTTGATTAGGATACAGCTGTGGACGTTGTTGATATTGTGGATACAAGAGCTATCTTAATTGATTTGGGGAAAAATATTGTGGCCGGAATTGTGGGAGAGGTGTAGTAAAGTTAGGATGGCGAAGAAATGGGCTTTGTTTTTGAAATATTGAAAGGTTAGGTAAGGTTAAAGTGGCTGCCGGTCTACAGAGGTCTGCCGTCCGACACACATAGGCACATGAGAGGCCCGTTGTGATGCCACACTAATTAGTGACTCTCTCCTACTCACTAAAATCGGGAAACTATCTGCTTCCCTTGATAAATCGCGTTATCCCTTTTAAATTAACCAGGGATAACTCGGTCAGGTTTGAGAGAATGGGAGCACCAATTGCCGCCAACCTTCTCCTTGCCAACGCCAAGCACTGACACAAGAGGTGGAGGACGGACTCCCCCTCATCCTCAGAGCCGCAACTACGACAGAAATCGTTAAACTGCACTCTCAATCGTTGTGCATGCCGTCCTATGAGGCAATGGCCCGTAAGAACTCCCACTGTGCAGCGTAAAGCGCTTCGGGTTAAGCCTAAAAGCTGCCTGGTGCGATGCGCATCCATGGATACCTAGGACTGCCTTGCTATTGCACAGGATAATTTATCTGCCCAGGACCTCTTAGCATCTTCGAGATATTTTTGCCTTATGGCCAGTTTGACCGATGACATCAGTATGCCTATTGAGAGGGAGCAGGAGACCTCCGGTAGCAAGGTTCCAAGCCTTGCTAGCTCATCGGCCTCACAGTTGCCCTGAAAACCCCTATGTCCCGGTTCCCAAATCAATTGAACCACTGAATGTCTCGACATCTCCCTAAGAGATGCACGGCATTCAGCAACAATCATGGAAACTGTACAAGGACCAGCAAGGGATTTAATAGCCGCTTGGCTTTCTGTGAAAATGCCAATATTAGCCCCGAATATTCGATTACACAGAAGCCAGTCGATTGCCTGTAAAATAGCCGCAACCTCCGCCTGAAAGACTCTACAGTGGTCTGGTAGACGGAAGGGCAGCTTGAGATTCAGCTCATCTGAGGATACACCACTTCCGACTATATTGTTTAGCTTTGAGCCGTCAGTGTACACAGAGATAAGCCCACTTGCAAGGGTGACATCATCACGCCATTCATCCCTACCAGGAACACGAGTTGTGAACTCCAAATCTAGTAGGCACTGTGGAGCGATGTAGTCAACACCCGCTGGAGCGGGAACTCCCTCGACCAAAATCCTCGCATGGCCGAAGTCTGTTCTATTCTATGCTGAGATACAATTTAGTCTCACAGCAGCAAGATTAGCTTCCTGTAAGATAAGTAGATTAGTTGGCAGCCAATGAACTAAAACGAAGAGTGCCTTAGTAGGGGTGGAGCGGAGCGCATCAGTTACAAGTAGTGCAGCCATTCTCCGCACTTTTTTAATCTGCTGTTTGCAGGTAGCCTTAATAGCACCCTGCCACCAGAACACCACCCCAAACAATAGAATTGGCTCAACCGCAGCAGTGCAAAGCCAAGCAACAGTACGAGGTTGTAATCCCCAATTCGCGCCTATGGCCCTTTTACAGCAGTCAAGTGCATTGAAAGCCTTCCGAGCTCTTTCTGCTACATTGTAGGTCCATAGTTACTTCGAGTCAAGGATCAGCCCTAAGTACCTGACCCTCTGGTTCAAGTTAATGGAGACCCCATTCAACTTGGGTAACTCAAAAGAAGGAACTTTGTACTTCCTTGTAAACAGCACTAGTTCCGTTTTGTTAGGATTCACATTCAAGCCGCACTCACGACTTCAACGTGAAAGTATGTCAAGAGAGTGATTTAGCCTCTCCGATAGCGTAGATAAATACTTTCCCGACACTGTAACAGCTATGTCGTCTGCATAAGCAATCACTTCGCAGTCGGCGCGGTCCAATCTCATTAGAAGAGTATTTTCCGTGATGTTTCACAGCAGGGAAGAGAGGACTCCACCCTGAGGTGTGCCCGTACTGACTCCTCGTCTTACGCTGGCATCCCCCAGAGAAGAGATAACCACTCTACTTTTGAGAAGCTGCACAATAAAAGCAATCAGCCGCTCGTTCGCATGAAGCACCGAGAGAGCCTCAACAATTGCGTTAGAATTTACGTTGTTGAAGGCCCCCTCGATGTCAAAGAAGGCGGCAAGCGTATATTCCTTAAGCACAAGAGATTTCTCAACTTGCTCAATAAGGACGTGAAGAGCAGTCTCAACAGATGTACCTTTGGTATAAGCGTGTTGTGACTGCGAGATCAACATAGGATCAATTCATCTTTTAATATGGTAATCAATGATCCTTTCCAAAATTTAAGCAGGACTGAGTTAAGACTTATTGGACGGTAGTCCTTTGGCCTAACATGAGACACTTTTCCTGCTTTCGGAATAAATAAAACTCTAGTTTCCCGCCAGCTGGTGGGAACCAGCTGGCGGAAAACTAGAGTTGTGGTTAAAAGAGGGTGGTTTTTATTGACGGAAAAGTAAACCCTGCTGAGATGCAATCAGACGCTGAACCTGATTCACCATTGGTTTTGGCTGTGGATGGGGGAGTACCAGGATTCTTTAAGGAGATATTTTATAGAACATATTTTGTTCCTCAACACAATAAGCAAACGCTTGTGCTAGTGAGCCAGGCTTCATTGGACGTATTACGGAGCCTAAAGGCTCCCTTCATCCTGAAAGAAATGCGTTGAGGCACATACTAGAGTATAGAGCTTTCTTTGCGCTTAAAACATTCGTGTCTCTTTCGTGAACTTGGACATGGTTATTAATGCTTGCTGAAATTTCCACTACCTCAGTATAGAATTTTTCAACGTTATTATTATTTTGTTTAATATGTTTCTTATAGGAGACGTTTCATTTCGTTTGTCAGAATAGTAAAAAATTACATTTTCTTTAATACTATCCCAAACTAATGGAGTACCATACATGTTTAGTGCTTCATTAGCTGGCCCAACGATTTTATTTCGTATTGCTTTGAGCAATAACTGTCCATATGGAGTTCCATTCGCAACGGATATTAAGGATAATATTTCATCAACATTATCCAAAAAGTCAAATAACAGTCTGGGATTTCCTTCAAATTTAGGGAGATCTTTAATTGCATCGGGTACTCGCAGGCAGTCCACAATATCTTTACGTGTTATCATCAGAGACCCATTCACTTTTACACCGGTTCCATTATTAACTACCATGTCGGTTTTATTTGTTTCGTGTATGTTGTCTATATTATTTCTATTGCAAATATTATCTATACTATTAATTAAAGAAAGGTTCGAATTTATACACGGATTAGGATATATTTCGCTCTCAGTACTCAAGTTAGTGTCTTTTTTACGAATTTGAAGTTGTATGCGTCTTAAAACGGAGTAAGTGCTACTACGCATCATATAATACTAAAATTATAAGTTACTATAATAGGATCTTACAGGATGGGTAATATAATAGGAAATTCAATACTGACTTACATGCATGCCAATACAATCAGCTGGTATTTCCGTGCTAGCACTTTCACCATAACTATCTTAATTAATTCACTTGTTATACTTTATCTTCCCTTTTCCCTATTTTTCAAAATCTTCACTTGTTAACACAATAACTTTTCGCATAGCGAATCCGATCCACCACTAGTTATTTGTAACACTTTTTCAACGATTTTTCTTCTCAATTTTCGCGATCAGACCGATTTTCCTTCGATCTCCGATTAACCTTCGGTACGCGTATGAGGAAAAATACTTATAAATCGCGAGGAAGAAATCCTTCCGACTGCGCCACTTAAGGTATTAATCTATAAAACCTTTAAAAAAAAGACGAATTTCGAATTCTAAATAGTGTATTACAACGATGTAAATTCAACTGAGAGTGAAGATTACACAATTAGTCAATTTATTGATAAAAAGTGCTTATTTAGTGGCATGTGTCGGATGCCGGTGCTGATCTAGAAAGTTTAATTGGAACATGAAAATATGCAAACGTAATAAGATACATGAATCGCCCATGAAATGGAAATGAAATATGATACTTGAATAGATACAGCAATATGCTTGAGCAAAGGTGTTTGACTTTGATTAGATCGGCACGTGTTGATTGAAGCTTTAGATGCAGTTGCCATAACTAGCGCGTTTTAGCTCCATTTTTTGCTGTGCTACTGCGTGTACGCTGAGCAACACGCACAGATGCGTTGAGAGCTTTGCAGTGTGGCAAATTTTCTTGCATGAGACATGTGATTGCTATACTATCTTACTAAGCATAATAAACGTTCTGTCGACATTTACGTATTTCCGAGATATTCAATGATTTGTGTTTTGATTTGTACTGGAGATATATGGAGAGTGCATTTTTCAGTATTAATTTTAATATGCTTTCATAAAAGATAGGTTTTTCAAATTTTGCAGAGTGATGTAATAGGTAGGTAGTTTTGGAGTCCGGTGCTACTTCAAAATTCAGAAAAATGCAGATAGAACGTTTATGCTTAGGAGGGCAGTATAGTACCACGAATATTTTCAAAGACACAAAAATTGAAATTCGAATATATAACACTGCATACACTTAATTATGTACATTTTATGGTTCTAAACAATGCTGTTGTTATAAAGCGCTGTTATAAGAAATAAAAAAAAAATTATATCTATTTTTTATAATAGCTCGAAGGAGTTAATTTCCCTCAGTAGTGTTTAAACTACGTGTAGTTTATATACGATTAAATTTGTGCATTATTTCAATCATATTACCATTTCATCCGTAAGATCACTGCATTAAAAATATAAGTAATAATTATTTTATACTGCTATAGCTATTTTGATATCTCCTGATTTTATTATAACGATGCTGTATTAAGAAATGTTCAGCGAAAATCATGGTTTTACTAATGTTCGAAGAACATTAGTATAAAAATCGATTTGGCCAAAAATTCATATTTTCATATAAATATATATATATTTATTTATTAATCCCTTGCGCTACAGATATAATTCCAATTACAGCAACAAGAAAGCAAAAATAACAAAAAAAGAAATATGAAAAAGGAAAAAGGAAAAGAAATAACAAAAATAATTCAAAATTAGAAAACTAAAATTAGAAAACTAAAGACTAAAATTAGAAAACTAAAAACTAAAATTAGGACTAAGGTAAGTAGCAATTCAAGGTAACATTTTTAATACATGCTTGAATTGTAAAAAAGATTGAGGGAGAGGACCAAGCTTAAGGGCATTGTGCGTTCTGGGTAGGCGCAGCAAAGGCGAATGGAAGTAGACTTCCGTACGTGCAAAAGGAACAGAGAAAACTTCAGAAGAACGACTTGGACGGCTGGATACACGTCTGGTTATCTGTGAACCGAGATCTGTCAAAAAAATGCCCTGGCAAAGTTTGAAGAGGAAACACTCATCGAGGAACAACCTCCGTGATTGCAACGAGGACATACGAAGGAGGGAAAGACGAGAGGAGTAGGGACAATAGGGGATATTAAATTTAAAAAGAAGTGAGCGAGTGAACCTGCGCTGAACAGATTCAATAGCATCAGATAAGTATTCAAAGCGCGGAGACCAGATTTGGCACGCATATTCTAGAATACTGCGTACTAAGGAGACATATAAATGAATACAGGAGGAAATGTTGGTAAACATATAGGAAGAACGCAAAACAAATCCAGCAATTCTAGAGGCCCTGGACGTCATATTCATAACGTGAATATCAAATCTTAATTTCGAATCAAACACCACACCCAGGTCTCTAAAATGCTGGACAACTGACAGGGAAATACCAGACAAAGAATAAGAGAACACATGTGGAGTATTTTTATATGCGAAAGACATCTGGTGGCACTTCGAAATGCTCAGAGGCAAAAAGTTGTCTTGACACCAGAGATTAAGAGCAAACAAATCAGCTTGCAACTGGTGAAACTCGTTCGCAGACCTGATTGCTCTGTATAATTTTAAATCATCCGCATATAAAAGACAAGGAGAGTTGATTACAGAAGGAAGGTCATTGACAAACAAGATAAAAAGTAAGGGGCCAAGAATAGAACCTTGAGGAACCCCGGATGTGGGAAAAATAGGAGAAGAAAAGGAACCATTAAAAGTAACTCTGCAGGGACGACTAAGACTAAAGACAGACGACACAAGTTAATGATCATTAACACAATGATCATTGAACGCTAATGATAATTTGTTTGGAGAGTGACACACGGTTATTTGAATGAGGTTGTTTAACAGCTGTAGGTTGTTTGAATTTAAATGGTATTATTTTGACAGTTATTGTTTATCGAACCACATCAAAAATCAGAAATTAGTACAAGTTTGACTGCGAATGAGCTTTTGTGTAAAATTATGGAAATTTTACACAAAAAAAAGTTTAATCACGATAAGGAAGAAAATATAAAATGTTCAGGTATTGAAGAAGAGAATACGAAGAAATGTGCAAAAAATGAAACATTTGCATGCCATTTTGTAATATATTCGAAATAATATGTTTATGATTTTGACCGTTAGACATGGAATTTCCCGAATTTCCCCAGTAAATTTCATAACCTTCTCCATAGATGGTGCGACAATCGATAAGAGCAAATGAGCATTAGCTTCCAAATGATAATTCGTAGAACCTCATTGATGATGTTATAAATGATGATTAACCATGACACACGTAATGGATAATGATCATTGGGCTCGAAATGATAATTAACTTGTGTCGTCTGTCTAGGCTCTAAGAAGATAAGAAGAAAACCAGGAGAGGAGGGGACCAAAAACACCAAAACCATTTAGTTTAAGGAGCAGCAGGTTATGGTTCACCGAATCAAAAGCCTTCGAAAAGTCTGTGTAGATTACATCCACTTGATGCTGACAATCGAAGGCAGAGGCTACAAAGTTAGTGAACTCCATAAGATTGGTCGATGTAGAGCGACCCTTGAAGAAACCATGCTGCTCAGTAGCAAGTAAGGGCTGTATGGAAGGATAAATACTATTGTAGACAAGACGTTCAAGGATTTTACTGAAACAGCAGAGGAGGGATATAGGACGATAGTTGGAAACAACGGAAGGATCACCACATTTGAAGATTGGGAAAATATTGGCGGATTTCCATAAAGAAGGGAATACACCAGATGTAAGGCTAATGTTGAAAAGGATAGCTAAAGGAACACAAAGGGAGGATGAGAGGGATTTGACAAGGATATTAGGAATACCATCAGGACCGGAACTGGCATTCAAATTTAAGGTATGCAAAAGGATTTCAACTTCCAAAGGATTGGTACTAAACATAGGTAACGCAGGAGAGGTACGAGAGACAGTGGGAGCTATAGAGGTATTTAGTGGGTTTTTTTTAAAGGAGGAGGAAAAAAAGGCAGCAAACAAATCACAAATAGCCTGAGGAGTGGAAGCAGTAACATCGTCAAGAGACAAAGAATCAGGAAGAATTGGATTTGAGAGAACGGATGTAGGACCCAAAGGATTTAGATTGATTGGAACAGATTGAAGCCTTGATGTTCGAAAAGTAATCACGCATTGCCTGCTTGAGCACTTTTTTAGCGTCAGAACGCAAACTACGGAATTCCTGAAGGTCAGAGGGTGAACCCGTCTTCCTCAGCTTTTCACGAGCTTTATCCTTAGCTTTAAGAGCATCAGAGACTTTCAAAGTGAACCAAGGGACATCATTAGGTTTGAGAGGACGTTTAATGGGAGCAAAACGAAAGATAAGGTTAGAAAAGAAAGAGTAGAACTTGGACAATGCACAATCAACATCCAATCCTTTGATAAATGAAAACCAATTGATAAGACTGATTTCAGAGGACATTTTTTGAAAGTCAGCTTTGAAGAAATTGTAACGCTGAAAAGAAGGACATTTATTCTTTACCTGGAAGTTCAGGTCAACATCTAGCAGGAGAGGAGGGTGATGAGGATCAGATTGCACATAAGCAAAAGGAGCAGGAGAGAGAGAAAAGGAATCTAAAGGAACGTTAGTAAGGACTAGGTCGAGGATTCTGTTATTAGTGTTACGAAGGTGGTTATATATATATATATATATATATATATATATATATATATATATATATATATATATATATATATGTGCGTATATATATATATACATATATATATATATATATATATATATATATATATATATATATATATATATATATATATATATATATATATATTTCTCATCAAAAAAATTCAGTGACTATTTCTCGGGAACGCGCCATTTGATTGAGCTGAAACTTTCAGAATACATTGGTGTATATGCAGAATAGGTCCAAATCTCACCAAATGTTAATTATCTTTAACCCTTTGGCGCTGGCAGCCATTTAAGTGATATTTTTAATATACCTATTATTTCGTCCACAAATAATTTTTGCAGAAATCAAGTTAGCGAAATGAGTTTTGAACGTGTTTTAAATGTGAATCGGATAACGTTTTGGAATTTGTTAACCCCATGTGTGCGGTAGGTGCCTAAAAAAAGATCGGGAAAATTTAAATCTTTTTAAATTGCGATAACTTTTGACAGAGTTTTAAATTTTTACGAAATTTTCAGGACGTATTGGTACTATTAAGCTGAAGATTTTTGTTGCTTTTGATGAGCATTTAGGCAACACTATAGCTAGGGCAGGCGCTGAAAGTCAAAATCTCCAAATCATCGACTCTCCTGAAGAATTGTCGGTTTTTGGAAAAAAAGCAACTCATATATATATCTTATGCTTTGTCTACGTAGTCAAAGTAAAACATTTGAAATTTTACGATGGACACGTCTAATAATCCTTCCCCAATTTACCAATATATTAAGAATCAAAAACTTCTGTTCACGGGAACTCATGGCCCAATAATCAGATACAGTTGAAAACTTCAGAATGTATTGGCCTAAAGTAGGACCAGGTCTGATAGAAGAGATTTTGAATTTTGGGCAATTCTGTGCCAGTGGTGCCATCTTGAAAAATCGCTTAGAAAAATAACTGCTTTTGGCCCTATAAATTCTGATTTAGTCTTTATATTTTGACCAAATTCACAAAGTAGCTGAATTCTTCTTTGAGCCACATTTGGTAGAAATTTGGTTGTAAAATTCGGTAGGAGCTGCCGGCTATGGTAGTTTTAGTGTTTTAAATTTTTAAAATTCGCTCAGGAAAATAAATTTCTTTGCCCTATAGCTTCAAGTGCAGTCCTGAAATCATAAAAAAATTCATATGGTAAGCTGAACTTGTTGTGGACAATACTCAGCAGAAATCTAGTTGGAAAAAATCATAGAGCTGCCAGCTATGGCTGCTTTTGTATTTTTTTGTTGCATACCTTTAATAAGCGACTCTATCATAAAATTTTGAAACCATAGTAATCTTGTAGTAAATACAAACAACATATATTACGATCTAGAAAATATGAAAACTTTTACGGGTGGTAGCCCTTTATTTCTTTTTACCTCTATAACTTCCAATGCAGTCATTGAATCAATACGAAATTCGCAGAGTAGGTTGACTTCAACGTGTGGTAAATGTGACATATTTTCGGTTTCAGTGCTAGCAAAGGGTTGACAGCACGAAGCGTTTTTGTTATTTTTGTACCAATAAATGTTTACATTAACATTTGCAATGAAAATAAGTAAACAATGATAGCGTTTAAAGCAGACGTTTAGTCCGCGGACTACACACTTTATTACACCTAAATTATTTAGTCCACTTGGGTCGGGTAGTGTAAATACTCAGTACCCAACCCAAGCGGTAGGTCAGTACATGATTTCAATTGACCTGACCTAAAATAGGTCGTGGACTATATCGCTGTAAACACACCCGATCTAAGCATTGATTATCGCGCGACTTAATACATGTACGTTTAATTTAAGCTCGCAATTCTCTCGTCTGACTCAAAATCGTTTATATAATCACGTTTGTAAGACATATGAAAAGATAATTACAGTGTATCAACTAAGATTGAACGAAATGACAGCTGTCACGTACAAGCGAGGACTAAATTCGACCTGACCAAATTTTAGGTTAGATCGATGTAAAAACCTTAGAACTAAATTCATTCAGTCTGCGCTATAGCTCAAGTCACATTGAGTACAACCGCTGTAAACCCTACCATTTTTAGGATGGCAGCCCCAAACACCTTTCTTTCGCTGTAACTTTCGATGAAGTCATCCAAATTTAATCGGCATAGTGTCTTTTATTACTTAGGGTGTCCTTAAGTAGCTAGTGGTAGAATACACACTCAAAATCTGCACAAATCCTCTACTGTTCTCCGAACATAAGTATTTTTAGCGGTTCTGATGCGCTAGGGTTTTTTTTACTAATTTTAGAACATTAGTATTAAAATCGATTCGGCCAAAAATGCATATTTCCATATATATATATATATATATATATATATATATATATATATATATATATATATATATATATATATATATATATATATATATATATATCTATATATATATATATATATATATATATATATATATATATATATATATATAAATATATATGTATATATATATATATATATATATATATATATATATATATATAAATATATATATATATATATATATATATATATATATATATATATATATATATATATATATATAAATATATATGTATATATATATATATATATATATATATATATAAATATATATATATATATATATATATATAAATATATATATATATATATATATATATATATATATATATATATATATATATATATATATATATATATATATAAATATATATATATATATATATATATATATATATATATATATATATATATATATATATATATATATATATAAATATATATATATACATATATATATATATATATATATATATATATATATATATATATATATATATATATATATAAATATATATATATATATATATATATATATATATATATATATATATATATATATATATATATATATATATATATATATATATATATATATATATATATATATATATATATATATATATATATATATATATATATATATATATATATATATATATATATATATATATATATATATATATATATATATATATATATATATATATATATATATAAGAAATGATGAAAACAGTAAACTTATTTCATATCACGTCCAAAATATATATATTCATTTATTGCAAATTAACATAAAACAAAAATAATAAAATTTCATACAATCAAAAAGTTGTCGGATAGTCGTAGGATAGAGGAAAATAATAATCATTTCTTGAAATCAGAATTCGTATATTTAGCGCTAGCCTTAAAATTAATACGGTGGAGGAACATAACTAGTGTACTATTAGGTGTTAGATGGTAAAAGTCGTAGGATAGAGGAAAATAATAATCATTTCTTGAAATCAGAATTCGTATCTTTAGAGTTAGCCTTGAATTAATGTGTTGGAGAAATAGTATTATCTTGTTATTTGGGGATAGGAGGTAAAACAATTACTGTGGAAGATTAGGATTATCGTATAATTAGGTGTGTTCATTAGGATAGATCGGGTTAATTATAAATTAGATTATCAGGTGCGTTTAAGGGTCAATCGTATTATTGTGAGTAAGATAATCAAGTATTGAGTACCAGTAATAAATTGGGAAGAGGGATGGAAGAGCTAGAAGAGTGTTGACGAGAGTAGTGTGGATTAGGCAAAACAGAGGCTAACTGAGTTCGACTGAAAGAATACAATAAAAAAGAACAAAATTCTACGTACAGTCACATTTAACACTAGTTGTCTTAAAAACTAGTGTTTGGTGGAGCCTCCTTCGGAACAAATTACAGATTTCAATCGGCTTGGCATTGAATCGACTGGATTTTTTCTATATTCTGGTGTAACTTTGTCCCATTCTTCATGTAGAACGGAAATTAGTTCGGATCTGTTTGAAACTTGATGGTTTTGAAGTTGGCATTTAAAATGTTCCCATAAATGTTCGATTGGGTTTAAGTCCGGAGATAAAGGTGGGGAATAGAGTTGTTTGGGGATATTAAAAAAACAACCACTCTTTCACAATCTGTGCTGTATGTTTGGGGTCATTGTCATGTTGGAAGACCCAAGACGGCCCTAGTCCCAAGTTTTGCGCAGATTGTTTTAAATTAGCTTTAAATATGTCTAAATATATAGCACGATCCACAATATCATCGATAACAACTAAATTCCCCACCCCGCCGCCGACATGCATCCCCAAACAAGAGCACTTCCAACCCCATTCTTTACCATACCAATTAAATTTTGCTTTTTGGCTTCTTTTGGTTTTCTCCTCACTCGTTGCTAACTGTCATGTCCGAAAATATTAAACCTGCTCTCGTCGCTAAACAGGACGCTATTTCAAAAATTTTCCTGGTTCCTTTCATGGAGTTTTGCATATTCGAGTCGTTTACCTTCATTTGTTTTACTAACGAATGTCCTGCGAAAATAGCCGTTTTGGTGGAGCACAATGCGCACAGTTATAGGGTGTAAGTGTTTCCCCTTAACCTCCTTGATGCCTTCAGCTAGTAATTTTGACGACGTACGGGGACTATTTTGTATTTCTGCGAGTATCCTTCTCTCTTCACGGTCGGTCAGCTTTCGCGGTCTTCCACCCCTTGGTTTGTTTACAAATGATTTTGCCCTCTGGTAATTTAAAATTACAGTTTGAACACTTGACCGAGATTTTTTGACTATTTCACTAATTTCACGATAAGATCTCCCTTCTTTTCTAAGGCTCACAATTAATTTTCTAACGTCATCAGAGATTTCTTTCCAAATCGGAGTCATGATCACTTTAAACAAATTGACAATTACTTTTCAACGCGCCGTCAGCTCTTGAATCTAACACGAATTTCACCATTCAATGAAAACACGCGCAATGAAAATTATTTAAACACACGTTAAGCTGTACGTAGACTTTTGTTTTAGTGATATTTTGAATATACCTATTCTTCCGTACACAAATAATTTTTGCAAAAATAAAGTCAATGAAATAAATTTTGACCGTGTTTTAAATGCGAATCGGATAATGTTTTGGAATTTTTTAACCCCATGTGTGCGCTAGGTGCCTAAAAACAGAGCGGGAAAACTTGAAAATGTTTAAATTGCGATTAGTTTTGACAGATGTTACGATGTAACAAATTGGGTCACCGGATCTCAACCAAAAGATTATAACTCGTTCCAAGACTCATAATTCTACTCATAATTACTTAACCACCGCTCACTTTGTTAGGTTTCCGAATGTAACACCACTCGTAGGGCATTAGGCGTTGTAGTACTGGCCTTGTGTATTTTACCTGGCGGATACTGTAAGGTAGAGTTTAAGTTAGTAACGTAGGCTAGATGTCAAGATATCAGAGTCGGCAGGCTGAAGCGATCGAAAACATTCATGATAAGAATGTTGGCGACCGTCGGTTATCAGAATGGTAATAAATTGGCATGACCGCTGATATCATCGTACTAATAAACACCAGTCAGCAGATCAATTACAATGACTTACGTGGAGCAGTTGATGGAGAACAGGGCTGTCACAACAAAGTTGCGTGTTCGAAGCCGATCAGCGTCGCTATTATTTGCATCGACCGGAATTAATTTTTTTTTCCTATTTTTTTTTTTAACATTAGCAAAAATCGACGTCCGCGACGTTTCCGCAATTAGGAATTGCTAAGTATGCACACTCAGGAAAATTGGCATTCCTTTTATGCCATACGATAGTCAACGGCTCGAGTGACGCGCAGCAATTAAGCATCCACCATACCGTCGACACCTCCACACAGTCACGTCACAAGCCGTCGTCGTGAGGGTATAGCATGCTGCAAGACGAGCAGACGGATGAGTCGAGAGTCGGAAGTGAAAAATTGGAAAGCAGATTGATGGTGTGGATCCCGGACGGTCACAGGAGTGACAAGATCGTTGCTCCTAACTGGAGTAGCGGGATACCCTGCAGTTAGGCAGAAGCGGCGGCACTAGGAAAATTTTCTGCCGAGGGCATTCATAGTTGAGCCCTGAAACGAACAAGAAGTGTGCCATCAGAACATTGGGAAGTTAAAACCAAATACATTTTGCCACTGCAGGTAATTAGACATCGATATATTAGAAGGGATTCATAGTTGAGCCCTGAAACGAACAAGAAGTGTGCCATCAGAACATTGGGAAGTTAAAACCAAATACATTTTGCCACTGCAGATACGAAGGAGGACACGCAATTCGGCCTTGCAGCGGAAGTCGCAAAATTCTAAGACGAACGGGAAATCGAATCATTGGACGGAAGAAGACGGAGCGACGCAACGAGTGACTCGCGGAATGTGTTTCTTGAGTCGGAGCGAAGACGGGACCAGCAATTTATCAGCGGCAAAAGGAACTGACGAGCTTAAAGGGCTAGACAGCGCAGGCAGGAGAGACGTTGACTAGCACGCTCGAGGCGACGGTTCGGTGCTGGTGAGCGCCGTTAGATTTTGGATTTTTCTTTTCTTTCTTTACTGAATCCAGCTGGTTTATGCCTGATCGTCGTGGGAAATAATTAACTACGCTAAATCTGAAAATCTCGAAAAACACTAGTAGCCGACAGCCGATCCTGAGTATTAAGGTTAGTTTATTTAAGAAGAATAAAATCCATTTCATTAGAATTAAGAAAATGTGCGCAGAGAATATTTACGAAATGTGTAAAAAGTGAATGGTGGTGAGGAATTTATAAAGAAACCCGAAATTTGCCGGGCTCGCATGGTAAAAACGGCGAATTCAGATAGCTGAGGAACTTGCGGTTTTAGTACGGTTTGGTAATGCATGTGAAAGCAAACAAGTGAAAGTAAAAGAATTCGCCGTTGTGTACCGTGTGAGTTAGCGTAGGGAAGTTTGTCTAACAGCCCGTTGAGCCGGAACCGACTGTATAGTTATAAATAAAATCTTGAATTCGAACTTCAGTTGGTCTTGTGAATGCCCGAAGGGAAAAGAAATTTCGACAGGCGGGAGTAGATTCTTTTCTTGTCCTATCTAGTAGTTTTCCTTTCTTTGCTTGTCGAATTGTAGAAATTGCGGGTGCAGTCCGGTTGTGAGGTCTCTGGTCGCGATTGGTGAGACGGATCGGGTGTCACCCGAACTAGCAACTGACTTGTGCCGGTACAGCGTGCGTATATCTGGTGAGTCGAAGCTCGCTCAGCGGCTCGAGGCTCGAATAATTGCAGAGCGAGTGGCGCCCACCCTCGACCCGTCTCCGACGAGTTAGCGAATATATCCAACAGGAGCCTAACCAGGTATCTTGCTCACCCTAGACCGGGTGGGTGACAAATTGGCGCCCAACGTGGGGCCCTTTGAAAATTATCGCGGCGGGAAGTACATGAAAAGAATAGTCGTTGTCGGGCGTAGTGAAAAGTGTTAAATTTTCACCAAAACAAGACGAATCAACAGCGAGATATCAGTCCACATCTGAGGAGATTTCGGAGAGATCAGTTGGAAACCGAGGCCAGGCGATAGTAGAGTAACCTTATCCCGGGTGAAATCGGAGCCCACTATAGGCCAGCGGCGATTTAAACAGGAGTTTATATATTAATGGTTTGAAGTTGTATATAAAAAAAAAAAACCAAAAAAAAAACCAAAAAAAAAAACAATTGAATTCGGAATCAAATCAAATTGTGTTTTATTTGCAACCTAGCCAAGTAGCTTAAATCTTTGTACTAGGCATACCAGCCGATAGTCGATAGAGAAAATTCAGGATGTCAGCGAAAGCCAAGGTGCTAATAGACAGGCTGAGCAAGGATGAGTTGACGTACGAGCTGGAGACTCGCGGTCAACCCACCGGAACAGTAGAAGCCATGCGGAAAACGCTTCGGGTGGCGCTGAGAGCAGAAGCCTCCATGGAAAACAGAAGCAGAGAGCAGAAGCCTCTATGGACACCTCACTGATTTCGGTGCGGGACTACCCATACACGCTAGAGGAGGATTTGGAGGCAGTCCAAGAGAAATTAGCAGAAATACAGGGACTGATCGCGGTTTTCCACGGCAACACCCAGACGTCGGAGTATTTTAAAATTAAAAACGAAGATTGAATTTGGAATGCAGCGACTCAAGAACGCGCCACATGAACAACAGGAAGTGGGTGAACAGGCTCATTAATTAAGGACTCGCGTCATAATGGCGATGGGGGAACTCCTGGTTAAAGCTGAGGGCGGAGATGAGGATGCTGAGTCGGTACCCAATGAAGAGCAGGTTTGTGAGCAGGACATTGTTCAAGACGCGGGCTTCGATTTGGCGAGATTAGTGGTGGGGCCATCACAGCCCGTACAAGAGCCGGAAGTACACGTTAACCCTTTATTTTCTACGCCCCGAGCAGCAACCGTTAGCAGCAAAGGCCAAGATGTGTCCAAATAGGGACTTCATTTCAGTGGCGATTCTGGCTCGCTGAGCGCCTTCTTAGAACGGGTGGAGGAGTTACGTGAAGCAAGAGGCGTTTCCTCGCGTCAGCAATTTCAGGTGGCGGTGTGGTTCCGGGCAAATCGGTCTCGGGTTAGCTTATGGTCGGAACTGGTCTCAGAGTTGCGTGCCGAATTTTTACCACCTGACTACGATGACCGGTTACTCGCAGAGATTGGGAGACGAACGCAGGGACCGGAGGAGTCGATGGAAGTTTATGTGTCCGCGATGGAGGGTTTGTTCCGACGCCGGGCCATTCCATGTACTGAGGAGGAGAAGCTGAGGATAGTACGGAAAAATATCGCACCCTTTTATCAAACCCAATTGGCTCTCACCCCAGTTCGAACAATTGCGGATCTTATCCGTGTGGGCCGTTCCTTGGAGGCGACGCGAGTATCCGTAGAGGCCTATTTACCGCCACCAACCAGGAAGTCCCAACGACTTTTGGAGCCAGACCTGGCCTATGCGAGTTGCTCAGTCGAAGGTGACCTGGCAACCATTCAGCTGCTGTGCTGGAACTGCAGAGCGAATGGACATACGTCTCGAAATTGTCCAGAACCTCAACGGTGCTTTGGCTGTGGTCGAAGGGGGGGTCGGAAGGCATCCTGTCCGAATTGTCATGGGTCCCGAGAACGAAACCCGAATTCACCGCGAAAATCCAGCACGTATCCGCCTGGTAATCCCCCTCTACGAGGTACGGCATCGGGTGAGCGACCAAGACAACCTTCGGGAAACGGGCACTGTGTCCAGTAGGCGGCTGCCTGGACACTAGGGAGGAGAAAGCAGGGGCCGCGACAGAAGCTCAGCTCACCTATTTGCTGGCGCAGAGGGAAGGAGATAACCGACCGCACTTAGAGGTGGATATATTCGGACGGAAGTTCCTTGGGACTCCTCGACTCTGGGGCTACCCACACGGTGATGGGCGGAGAGAGCTGGCAGGTTCTGGAGGAACTAGGAGTAGAGTTGGTGAGCTCCAACCAGCGAGTAATCCGGATGGCCAACAGTCAAGGCTGTGTAATTGCGGGATATATTACAGTGCCCGTGAAGCTAAAGGAGAAAGTGGAGTGGCTACGAGTGCTGGTGGTGCCGTCATTACCGCAAGCACTTATTCTCGGTGTAGATTTCGTACGCCAGTTCGGGTTGGTCCTAACGTTGAGAGACGAGAGCTGGTGTTTACTGAGTGCACTTCAAGGAGACGCGGGGGAACAACTGAAGTCGCTCAGCCGACTGACGCGAATAGAAGAGGCCGCCCTTAGTCGCTTATTGCCGGAAGAATTCGAACTCATGGGAGATGGGGTCGGATGCACGAATCGTGTGGAACACGTGATTAAGACTAATTCTTTGCCCATCAAGCAGAGATATTACCCGGTGTCACCGGCCGTGCAGAAACACATTGACAAAGAGTTGAACGAGATGCTGGAACAAGGCATAGTTGAACCATCCTCGAGTCCATGGGCGTCTCCGATTTTATTGGTCAAGAAAAAGGATAACACGTACCGTTTCTGTGTAGATTACCGAAAGCTCAACCAGGTCACCAAACATGACGCGTACCCGCAACCATATGTTTCGGCTACGCTGGACAAGCTGCGCGAGGCTAAATACCTGTCTTCTCTGGACGTGAAGTCGGCCTATTGGCAGGTTCCCATGGCAGAACAGTCAAAAAAATTCACGGCTTTTACGGTACCTCATCGCGGTCTTTTCCAATTCTGCCGAATGCCTTTCGGTCTGCAGAATGCTCCTGCAACGTGGCAACGTTTGATTGATCAGGTACTGGGCCCTGACCTCGAGCCATATGTCTTCACTTATCTAGGCGACATTGTTGTGGTGAATCAGGATTTGGGCAAACACCTGGAAATCTTACGGGAAGTGTTTGGTCGCCTCAGGCTGGCCGGATTAAGGGTCTCCCGCGACAAGTGTGAATTCTGTCGTTGCCAACTCAAGTATCTGGGTTACGTTGTTGATGAAAAGGGCTTGAATGTAGATCCGGACAAAGTAAAGTCATTGATAGAAATTCCTCCGCCTACGAATGTGAATGGAGTGAGGCTGTTCATGGGAATGGCCTCGTGGTATAGAAGGTTCATCCCCGACTTTGCCACGATGGCGGCGCAATTGACGAACCTTCTCAGGAAAAACCAGAAGTTTGTCTGGATCCAAGAATGCGATGCTGCCTTCACACAGGTAAAGGTGAAACTGACCACGGCTCCAATTCTTACCTGTCCGGACTATGACTTGCCTTTCTATATCCAGACAGACGCGTCAGATCGGGGTTTAGGGGCAGTGCTTTCTCAGAAGCATCCCTACGGAGAAAAGGTGGTTTGCTACCTGAGTCGGTCTTTGACGAAAGCCGAAAGAAAATACTCAACCACTGAGAAAGAGTGCCTCGCAGTGCTATGGGCGGTGGAGAAGCTGCGACCTTACGTAGAGGGTGCGAAATTCGCAGTAATTACGGACCACCACTCTCTCGTGTGGCTGAGTAATCTCAAAGACCCATCGGGATGACTGGCCAGGTGGGCGGTCAGGCTACAACAATATCCATTCGAGATCATACACCTTAAAGGGAAGGAGCACCTCGTACCAGATGCATTGTCTAGGATGTTGCCTAGGGAAGAAGTAGCAACGCTAGAGATCACAGGCGATCCCTGGTATGAGAAGATGTGCAAGAAGGTGGAGGAAGCACCAGGAAGTTACGGAGATTGGCGGCTAAAGGATGGAGTGCTGTGGAAGCATGTGGCCGGACGTTATCCGAGTTTGGAGGAGAATACTTCGTGGAAAAGGGTAGTGACCAAGTCGGAAAGGAAAGATATTCTGCGCAGATGTCACGATGACCCAACTGCGGGACATATGGGTCCAGCCGCACTCTAGCACGAGTGGCACACGGTACTACTGGCCGAAAATGTCGGTCGACGGGAGAGGTTATGTAAAAAAACTCTAGCGCACCTGAACCGCTAGAAACACTAATGTTCGAAGAACAGTAGAAGAATCGTGCAGGTTTTGAGTGCATAATCCACCACATGAGCTGCTTATTACGGCCAAACTGTTTCAAACGCCACGTTCTACTTTGGTCTCAAGAATGCATTATAACTCATATGGTGGAAGGTTTCAGATATTACCACTGGCATGAATTTCAACGTTTATGAGAGCAAAACACGGGTTAATTATATTCGTTATCAGTTGCTTATTTCACAAAATTTCGAAAGCAGCATCTCATATAACATCAATGAAGAAAATGTTCAGTGCCTGCAGCACTGTAATTGAAGTTGGTGTTTGGGACTGCGATCCGAAAAATTTGCAGAACTTTGGGAATTGAAACATCGGTTATTTATTTTCATTTTAAATGTTTCCGGTATGAATACTTACTGTAAGCATTTATTGATACAAAAGTAGCACAACCGACTCGTGCTGGCAACCTTTCGCCAGTATCAAAGCCAAAAATGTATCACATCTGCTTTACGTTGTTATATTACATTCGAAGTTATAGGAGTATAAAGAAATTTAGGATTACCTGCAGCGAGTTTTTTCAAATAATGGAAAGCTTAATATTTGCTGTTTATTGTTACTACAATATCATTACCAATTGAAAATTCTACGATAAAACCGCTTAATAAAGATATTGCAAGCAAACACAAAACCAACAATAGCTGGCAACCCTATCGTGACTTTTCAACGAAATTTGGCCTGAATAATGCTTATAATAAGTTCCATTAATTGTATGAAATTCGTATTGATTTCATGACTGCACTGGAAGTTATAGGGCAAAAAGTTTTATTTCCCTGAGCGAATTTTCAAATTCAAAGACACAAAAATTACCATACCTGGCAGCACCAATCGAATTTTTCAACCAAATTTCTATCAAACAGAGTTTAGAGTAAGGTTCAGCTACTGTGTCAATTTCATGAAAATCTGGTAACTAATTCACATTTCATAGGGCAAAAAGCAGTTTTTTTTCTTTGTAATTTTTCAAGATGGCACCACTGGCACAGAGTTGCCCACAATTCAAAATCGCTTCTATCAGACCTGGTCCTACTAAAGTCCAATGCATTCTGTAAATTTTAAATGGTATCTGATTATTGATTCGTGAGTTCCCGTGAACAGAAGTTTTTGATGCTAAAAATATAGGTTGACTGGGAAAGGGCTACCGTTCTTGCCCGGCATGAAATTTCCAAAGTTTTACTTTGAACGTGTAGATAAAGCATAAGATTTGTATACAGATTGGTTTTATTGTAAGAAACGGACAGTTTTTGGAAATTCGATGGTTTAATGTTTTCACTTCCAAATTTTTATTTTTTCAAATTTAAGACACCAAAATTATCATAGCTGGCAGCTCCAACCGAATTTTTCGACCAAACTTCTACCAAACGTGGTATTAAATAAGGTTCAGCTACTGTGTGAATTTCGCCAAAATCGAACGATTCAATCAGAATTTATAGGGCTAAAAGCAGTTATCTCTTTTAGTGATTTTTCAAGATGGCACCACTGGCACAGAATCACCCGCATTTCAAAATCACTTCTATCAGACCTGGTCCTATATAGGACCAATACATTCTGCAAATTTCAATTAATTCTGCTCATTGGATCGTGAGTTTCCGTGAACAGAAGTTTTTGATGCTAAAAATATAGGTTAATTGGGCAAGGGTTACCAGGCGTGCCCGTTATACCATATCAAATTTTTTTTTTTGATTATGTAAACAAAGCACAAGATTTACATATGAATGGCTTTTTTTTGAAGAAGCGGCTGTTTTTCAAGAGAGACGATGGTTTGAAGGTTTTCACTTTCAGTGCCTGCCCTTGCTTCAGGGTTGCCAGCACGCTCATCAAAAGCTACACAAATCTACAACTAAATAATACCAATATGTTCTAAAAATTTCGTAATGATTGAAAAGCTCTGTCAAAAGTTATCGCAATTTAAAAATTTTCAAGTTTTCCCGTTCTGTTTTTAGGCACCCAGCGCACACATGGGGTTAAAAAATTCCAAAACATTATCCGATTCGCATGTAAAACACGTTCAAAATTTATTTCGTCAACTTTATTTTTGCAAAACTTATTTGTGTACAGAATAATAGGTATATTAAAAATATCACTAAAATGGCCGCCGGCGCCAAAGGGTTAAAGATTATTAACTTTTTGTGAGACCTGGCACTATTCTGCATATACACCAATGTGTCCTGAAAATTTCAGCTCAATCGGATGGCGCGTTCCTGAGATTTTTTCACTGAAATTTTTTGATGATATATATATATATATATATATATATATATATATATATATATAGAAATATTAATTTTTGGCCAAAGTGATTTTAATACTAATGTTCTTCTTCGAACATTAGTAAAAAATGTACTGTTTGCCAAGCCAACAAAGTGGAGAGACGGGCCGCAGGGGGTTGATGGTATCTCGGAGTAATGCACCTCAGCACCCATGGGAAATGGTCTGCGTGGATCTAATAGGACCCTTGCCACGCTCCAAACAGGGACATACTGTGATCCTCACGGTGCTGGATTACGTAACCAAGTTCACGTTATTATTTCCTTTGCGCCAGGCGACGGCTGCCGCTTTTTGTCGCATACTGGAAGAACATGTGTTTTTGTTGTTCGGAGCCCCAAGGTGGCTTGTATGCGATAACGGGGTTCAGTTCCGAAGTCGACAGATGCAACAACTGGCTGGATCCTTTGGTACGGAAATCAAGTACACCGCGCTGTATCACCCCCAAGCTAATCCCGCGGAAAGGAGGAACCAGGACATTAAACGCATGCTACGATCTTACGTGGCCGACAACCATCGCGAGTGGGACAGAAACCTGGCCAAGATAGCGTGTGCACTGAGAACCTACAAGCATGAGGTGACCGAGATGTTGATATTTCACGAGCAGAAAGAGTCACCTGGCGGGATTCAAGATATACCGGGACCCGAGGCTAGGGCGAGCAAACTCTCAAAGGTGCGGGAGGATGTATTGGAGCGAATGAGGCAAGCCACTCGACAAAGTACGCAAAGATATAACTTGCGGAGGCGGGATGTAAAGTTTGACGAAGGAGAGACCCTGTGGCGGAAAAATTATACTCTCTCTGATGCGGCGAAGTATTACTCAGCAAAGCTGGCGCCGGAATATATCGGTCCTTTCTGGGTAGATAAGCGCGTGTCCGGATGGACATATCGCTTGTGGGATGAGAGAGGACAGGAAGCGGGCGTATGGCACGCAAAAGACTTGAAACCGTATCTCAAGTAAGGAGGCATCCGAACCTACGGAAGAAGGTAGAACCTGGGTCCGATATTGGGTAACGTTAGGCTTGGGAAAACGACTTATCACTAAGAAACCAAAGAATACACATATCCACTTCACCTGTGCAGCCAGTACCGGGCCCCGGCTGGATATGTACGCATACATGTAGTAGGAGGGATGTTAGACCCCTAGAGAACCCACCTTCAGGAAGAATATTTTAATGTGGCTAGGCTCTTCTTTTCTTGGTTATTTTCCTCAATCTCTCTCCTCGCTAGTGGTCAGGGCAGAAACGATCTAAGTGGAAACAGAATTGGAATTTTTAATTAGAACAGGTTAATGTCAGAACGTATTAGGCTGCAAAAGGAGTGAGTTATAGGAATAGGGTTAGTAGATAATAAATGAGTATAATCGTATCTTCAGAGTTAAAACTAAAATTAATACGGTGGAGGAATATAATTAGTGTACTTTTAGGTGTTAGATGGTAAAAGTCGTAGGATAGAGGAAAATAATAATCATTTCTTGAAATCAGAATTCGTATATTTAGCGCTAGCCTTAAAATTAATACGGTGGAGGAACATAACTAGTGTACTATTAGGTGTTAGATGGTAAAAGTCGTAGGATAGAGGAAAATAATAATCATTTCTTGAAATCAGAATTCGTATCTTTAGAGTTAGCCTTGAATTAATGTGTTGGAGAAATAGTATTATCTTGTTATTTGGGGATAGGAGGTAAAACAATTACTGTGGAAGATTAGGATTATCGTATAATTAGGTGTGTTCATTAGGATAGATCGGGTTAATTATAAATTAGATTATCAGGTGCGTTTAAGGGTCAATCGTATTATTGTGAGTAAGATAATCAAGTATTGAGTACCAGTAATAAAATGGGAAGAGGGATGGAAGAGCTAGAGGAGTGTTGACGAGAGTAGTGTGGATTAGGCAAAACAGAGGCTAACTGAGTTCGACAGAAAGAATACGTATTATCAAACGACAATTTTCTTTTACTTTTGTTCCATATAACCAAATGACCATGAATCAAGTGTAAATCCAACGTCGTTGTTAGGATTTGGGGGAAATCCTCCCGAGGTAAGGGGGGAGTTGTTACGATGTAATAAATTGGGTCACCGGATCTCAACCAAAAGATTATAACTCGTTCCAAGACTCATAATTCTACTCATAATTACTTAACCACCACTCACTTTGTTAGGTTTCCGAATGTAACACCACTCGTAGGGCATTAGGCGTTGTAGTACTGGCCTTGTGTATTTTACCTGGCGGATAATGCAAGGTAGAGTTTAAGTTAGTAATGTAGGCTAGATGTCAAGATATCAGAGTCGGCAGGCTGAAGCGATCGAAAACATTCATGATTAGAATGTTGGCGACCGTCGGTTATCAGAATGGTAATAAATTGGCATGACCGCTGATATCATCGTACTAATAAACACCAGTCAGCAGATCAATTACAATGACTTACGTGGAGCAGTTGATGGAGAACAGGGCTGTCACGACAAAGTTGCGTGTTCGAAGCCGATCAGCGTCGCTATTATTTGCATCGACTGAAATTTTTGTTTCCTATTTTTTTTAAAACATTAGCAAAAATCGACGTCCGCGACATTTCCGCAATTAGGAATTGCTAAGTATGCACACTCAGGAAAATTGGCATTCCTTTTATGCCATACGGTAGTCAACGGCTCGAGTGACGTGCAGCAATTAAGCATCCACCATACCGTCGACACACCCACACAGTCACGTCACAAGCAGACGGATGAGTCGAGAGTCGGAAGTGAAAAATTGGAAAGCAGATTGATGGTGTGGATCCCGGACGGTCACAGGAGTGACAAGATCGTTGCTCCTAACTGGAGTAGCGGGATACCCTGCAGTTAGGCAAAAGCGGCGGCACTAGGAAAATTTTCCGTCGAGGGCATTCATAGTTGAGCCCTGAAACGAACAAGAAGTGTGCCATCAGAACATTGGGAAGTTAAAACCAAATACATTTTGCCACTGCAGGTAATTAGACATCGATATATTAGAAGGGATTCATAGTTGAGCCCTGAAACGAACAAGAAGTTTGCCATCAGAACATTGGGAAGTTAAAACCAAATACATTTTGCCACTGCAGATACGAAGGAGGACACGCAATTCGGCCTTGCAGCGGAAGTCGCAAAATTCTAAGACGAACGGGAAATCGAATCATTGGACGGAAGAAGACAGAGCGACGCAACGAGTGACTCGCGGAATGTGTTTCTTGAGTCTGAGCGAAGACGGGACCAGCAATTAATCAGCGGCAAAAGGAACTGACGAGCTTAAAGGGCTAGACAGCGCAGGCAGGAGAGACGTTGACTAGCACGCTCGAGGCGACGGTTCGGTGCTGGTGAGCGCCGTTAGATTTTGGATTTTTCTTTTCTTTCTTTACTGAATCCAGCTGGTTTATGCCTGATCGTCGTGGGAAATAATTAACTACGCTTAATCTGAAAATCCCGAAAAACACGAGTAGCCGACAGCCGATCCTGAGTATTAAGGTTAGTTTATTTAAGAAGAATAAAATCCATTTCATTAGAATTAAGAAAATATGCGCAGAGAATATTTACGAAATGTGTAAAAAGTGAGTGGTGGTGAGGAATTTATAAAGAAACCCGAAATTTGCCGGGCTCGCATGGTAAAAACGGCGAATTCAGATAGCTGAGGAACTTGCGGTTTTAGTACGGTTTGGTAATGCATGTGAAAGCAAACAAGTGAAAGTAAAAGAATTCGCCGTTGTGTACCGTGTGAGTTAGCGTAGGGAAGTTTGTCTAACAGCCCGTTGAGCCGGAACCGACTGTATAGTTATAAATAAAATCTTGAATTCGAACTTCAGTTGGTCTTGTGAATGCCCGAAGGGAAAAGAAATTTCGACAGGCGGGAGTAGATTCTTTTCTTGTCCTATCTAGTAGTTTTCCTTTCTTTGCTTGTCGAATTGTAGAAATTGCGGGTGCAGTCCGGTTGTGAGGTCTCTGGTCGCGATTGGTGAGACGGATCGGGTGTCACCCGAACTAGCAACTGACTTGTGCCGGTACAGCGTGCGTATATCTGGTGAGTCGAAGCTCGCTCAGCAGCTCGAGGCTCGAATAATTGCAGAGCGAGTGGCGCCCACCCTCGACCCGTCTCCGACGAGTTAGCGAATATATCCAACAGGAGCCTAACCAGGTATCTTGCTCACCCTAGACCGGGTGGGTGACACAGAGTTATTCAATCATTACGAAATTTTCAGAATATATTGGTATTATTTAGTTGTTAGTTTGTGTTGCTTTTAATGAGCGTGTTGGCAACGCTGTAGCTAGATTAGGCGCTGAAAATGAAAATCTCCAAATCATCGACTCTCCTGAAAAAATGCCGCTTAAAAAAAAGCCATTCATATGTAAATTTTATGCTTTGTTTACGTTGTATGTAAATTTTATGCTTTGTTTACATAGCCAAAGTAAAAAAATTTGATAAGTTATAACGGGCACGCCTGATAACCCTTGCCAAATTTACCTATATTTTTAGCATCAAAAACTTCTGTTCACGGAAACTCACGATCCGATAAGCAGAATTAGTTGAAATTTACAGAATGATTGGTCTTAAATAGGACCAGGTCTGATAGAAGTGATTTTGAAATGGCGGGCGATTCTGTGCCAGTGGTGCCATCTTGAAAAATCACTAAAAAAGATAACTGTTTTTAACCCTATAAATTCTGATTCAATAGTTTGATTTTAACGAAATTCACCCAGTAGCTGAACCTTACTTAAACCACGTTTGGTAGAAATTTGGTCGAAAAAATCGGTTGGAGCTGCCAGCTGTGATAATTTATGTGCATCAGATTTTGAAAATTCGTTGAGGAAAATAAGGCTCTTTGCCCTATAGCTTCCAGTACAGTCATGGTATCATAACGAAATTCATGTGTCAAATTTAAATTATTGTAGGCAATATTCAATAGAAATCTAGTTTGAAAAACGATGATAGGGTTGCCGGCTATGATTATTTTTGTATTTTTTTTACATAGCTTTAGTAAGCGATTTTATCATAAAATTTTCAATTCGTAGTGGTCTTGTAGTGAAAATACACACCAAATACTAAGATCTAGAAATTTTGAAAGCTCTTGCGAATGGTTACCCTATATTTCTATGCATCCCTATAATTTCCAATGCAGTGATCGACTTGACTTCAACGTGAGGCAGATGTGACATATTTTTGGCTTCGGTGCTAGCAAAGGGCTGCTAGCACGAGGTGGTTTTGTTATTTTCGTACCATTAAATGCTTGCATCAAGTATTCACATCGCGAATATACAATATATAACAATATATATGACAATACATACAATATATAATAAAGAAGACAATAACAACAATTTAACAACAATATATAAGACAATATATAACAATACACTCAAAATCTGCACAAATCCTCTACTGTTCTTCAAACATTAGTATTTCTAGCGGTTCTGATGCGCTAGGGTTTTTTTCTCATTCTATACGATTGAAGTTGAACACAATTGGTTCGTGTAGTATTATCGATGAGCCATATTGCGCCCGCATTTAGCTGATTCGTCAACCGATCCAATAGAAAATCGAAACAACTCAGAATAATCAGTTCGCATGCTAACTGGGATGAACTATAGGCTGCGATTACGAGCCAGTTGTTCTAGCGGAGGAAGTTTGACGGTCGTTTTTGACACAGTCATCGCTTATGGGCCATTTAGATAAGCGTCCATGCGTCCACGCGTCCATGCGTTTTTAGATTAAACGAGTCAAGTCAACTCAAATCTAGTTTTTTGAAGGCGGGGCTAAGGCGAAAGTGGTCAGATACGGTGATTGATATACCATTGACTTAATTGTTTTAATTTCGCTCTTTGTCATTTCGAGATGATAAGTGGATGGATGGATTGATAAGAGGATGGATATTACACGCTTGCAACGATGGTTTTTTTATTTTCATATTATTTGAATTATAATAATTAATGTTTGAAAACATCGTCGTGATCAATTTTAAAACATTACCAATTCCCATGCCTCAATTTTTCCCCATTTTTTTTCTTCCTTCCAAATAAATAAATTGGTAGCAGACAATTTTATATATATATCCATATGACTATATATACCTTCATATAAAATGGTTTGTGTCTAGATATTCGTATGCATTCTATTTTTTTCGTAATAGTCCTGCACGTAAGGATACAAAAAAAATATTATCCACATCATCATATAATAAAATAATCATCCACAAAACATATATTTAAATGATCATCAACGAATCATCCACACATGCCGCTGAGCGAAAGAAATCATTATAAAATCTATTATACATGAATCAGCATACTCCACCTCCTTCGCTTTAGGTCCGCCTATATAAACAAAATCAAATTGACTCGTGTAAGCAAAACACGCTAGATTGCATGGACCCGTGGACGCATGGACGTTTGTCTGAATGGCCCATTACTAATTGAATGCAATTGAAAGAATGACTACAGTGGCAGCTTAGTCTGACTAGTCTTCGACATAGTAAAATAGAGTATCTGTGCGATACATATTTGTTTTGAGAGAATATAAAACTGAGTAATACGACTAGTGCGATTGTGTTCACTAGTGTATGTTAAGTAATTTTTGTGTGTCTGGTATTTGTATTTGAGATGTGTATGTGAAAAGATTGTATTGTGCATAGTGTACGTACACATTTCGGTTTTGATGATTACGTTCTGTGCCGCGAAATCTTTTACACTAATGGATATTGATGTTATGATTCGTGATCTTTTGAATGATATTCATTGGATGAAGTCATCATGTGTTAGTAATCAATAATATGATTGATAGTGTGGACCTTATTTGAACCATATTTTATTTTGAATATTTTTGAAGCTATTTTAGAATTATTAATAAATAAACTTTAATAGAGCTCAAATTAGTTACATATGTTGAACAAAATTCATTGATTTTCTTACGTTTTTTTTCTATTTTAGCTCGAGCTACTACAAAGACAAGTAACTGATCTAGCGGATACGCAAAACACAGTCGAAGATCGTACAACGAGAACTAAAACCGAACATGCTGTACTACAGGCTCGGTATCATATGCTCGAGGAGCAATTCCGAGAGGTAAGAGCACTTGAATAACTAGCATGCATGTATAAATTTGCCGTACGATTCATGTATAGTATTATCGCATTCAAATTCAGAGATGTATCTATCTTAGATATTCAATTCTGAAATATCTGGGCGTCGTTTTGGCCGGATCTTTCATATAAATTGGGTTCGAATAGCATGGTGTATTGCTAAGAATTAATTGAGAACAATTTTTTATTTAATGTCAGAATGCTAAATGCTATCCGTTGAAGTGGGCATGATCAATTTAAATCCGACACATATTCAATTTTTGCTGGGCGGATATGTAAGGTCAATGGTGTAATGCGAATACCACTAAGTTTACATACGCAAAACTTATGCATTGTATTGTAATTGTCATAGCATAAGAACTAATAAGTAGCATTGAAAGAACGGTATCATGGATCAAGTACTAATGGGCCATTTAGACAAGCGTCCATGCGTCCGCGCGTCCAAGCGTTTTTAGATTACACGAGTCAAGTCAACTCAAATCCAGTTTTTTGAAGGCGGGGCTAAGGCGATAAGTGGATGGATTTTACACGCTTATGATGATGATTTTTTGGTCCGTACAAATATATTGGTAACAGAAAGTTGTATGTATTTATCCATATGAGTATATATACCTACATATATATGTTTGTGTCTAGATATTCAGATGCATTCAATTTGTTTTCGTAATAGTCATGCACGTAAGGATGCAAAATATATATTATCCACATCATTATATAAGAAAATTATCATCCACAAAACATATATTTAAATGATTCATCCACACATGCCACTGAGCGAAAGAAATCATTTTAAAATCTATTGTACATGAATCAGCATACTCCACCTACTTCGCTTTAGACCCGCCTATATAAACAAAATCAAATTGACTCGTGTAAGCAAAACACGCTAGATCGCATGGACGCGTGGACGCATGGACGCTTGTCTAAACGGCCCATAAAGGTTACGACATGAGCATGACCACACCTACTCGTGACGAAATAGGATGCAAACACGCATAGAAATCATCCCAAATTAACTGGTTTTTAGGTGAATGAACAGCACAGTTTTCGGTTGTGTCCAAATCTACCTGTCAATGAGAATGTGTATAAGGATATTACAAGCCTAGGCGGACGGGCACTTAAATTGCTGATTTGAAATGGAGAAATTGAAAGTGCTTGAAGTGTATATTGCCTCTTTTATGCTCTAATTAATTAAATTAGAGTACAAATGGAGGAAGATCGATGTGAAAATTCTTTAAATACATGACTTTTTGCAAAAGAAGTTATTATAATTTCGCATAGCTTAATAGTGAGCTCATTCAAGGATAAACGAAGAAAGTTAAAGTATCATTAAGCCATATTTAAATGAATTTTAATTTTGCCATATAACGACGTTTAGTAAGAACTACCATATGATAGACAGCATTTAAATGATCATATATGACAAATGATCATTTAGGTAGCGCTGTGTCTACTATTTATACAAAGAAAAAGTCAATACAATTCATACACTTGACTATTTTTACATAATTCGCCGGTCTCCGGTACGTGACGAAATAGGATGCAGCGCCAAACGCCCATTGTCGTAATCTTGTTTCCTTGATTCATGAAACGGTATCGTGTGATATTCGCCTGATGGAAGAGATTTGCACAGAGTGAAGGATTTACCATCAGCTGGCACCTAAGAAGAACCAAAAGCAAAATAAGTGCACTTCATCATATGCAAAAGTGAGAAAAGTACCCTCTCAATCGACAGGTGAGAATGCATATATCCGTGCTAGCTGATAGGTGAGAGTGTGTTGGCGTGCGTATAATCCCATCAAGAAACAGCAAGCGCAGCCAACATTCACTGGCAGCAAATGAAATTCTTTATATTGGGTTGCATAAAAGTGTCGGAGATATTCCTTTTACTCGCCAAATGGTATTGAAAGTAGTATTCCGCGTCAACTACCTTATTGGTTACCATTTGAATACTCAGAAAATGTTTTAAGAAAATCAATATTGCATAAATCGCCATTCGTTAAAATAGTGTCTTTGGCAAAGCACATGTATATTGCTTAGTGGGAATGAGAAACGTATCTGATCGTATAAAAGGGGCGTGTTTTATCGTGGCGGGGTACTTAGTATCTTTTTTTCAACTTGGACTTGTTTAAAGCTATCTACTTCTCGTAATCAGTGGGGAAATATTGCAAATTGTATCGCAATTCTCGTACTTTCCGAGCTACATATAGTTCTCAAACTATGTTATTGTTGAGTAGTTTGTATTCACAAGTTCCAAATAGATTGTAGAGTAACTGCACTAGTCCCCAGACGGTGCTAGTGTCTTGACACTCCAACTCAAATTTTGACTTGCTAGGAAATACGGTTACATTCTGATATTTTTTCTTTTTTGACTAACTCTTATGTGCCTTTCAGTTTGAGAGAACCATAAGGTTGAACAAAAAAACAATCAACAGCCAGCCTACAGTGCGCTTACTACCTGAAGTCTGCATGTGAATTGTCAAAGTCGTGTCTCACGTAATTTTTTGCTAGTGGTATGCGAAATTTCTGAACGTAAGTTATTCCCCTTCTGTGGTTAAATTTCTGGAATTCTTTGTTCTGCATGCATAAAGAGCACTATGTAAACTTGCTTGCCTTTGAAAGCATATTATATGAAAATATTGGAAATTTTTAATGTCCGAAGTGTAGAACCAGTTTTGAGCAGTTGCTCAGTATTCGGACAAGAGCGACTTAATACTTAAGAAACCAGTCAAATATGGTATGACCATATTGGTTACTTGATAAGATTAACATTAGCTCTAATAAACTCTGAAAGAAAATTATGTTGGTACGATAGATACTTACACCCTTTAAAATAAAATATACCACCTGTCCGAACACTGAAACTATAGATTTTAGTGTTAAGACAAGGTCAATTTTGTATATACGCGCAACGAAAGCTTTAAAGGAGGTTTCATTCCTAAATTCCAGTGAAATGAAGAAATCGCTATTTTAGTTAGCAAATGGAACTTTGTCCGAATACTAGTTCAAAATTTTCCGAACACTGACTGTGATGTCCAAAATATGGCACAATGTGATTTTTGTTAATTTACTTGAACTCATCTTATTGAAATATTCACATTTGTCTTTGAGGGATTTAAAAATGTGTGAAGACGTTATACACTTCTTTGTAGTATCATATCAACCATTTCTTACTCAAAGAAACAAATATGATTTTCTGACAGCATTTCCTATAACACAAATGATGAAAATGTTCAGTGCTGGCAACATTTGTCCAACACAGCAGCAATAAGTCTACCATATCATGCTCGAGCTAGTACAAAACAGCTGTGCATTTGCTAAGATTGACATAGATTACTGTATTCACTGTAGATGTACAAAACAGCTGAAAATAAAGGGAGAAAATAACGAGTATAAACTACCACAATCGATAGAAAATAGAAAAAGAACTTACAGAAGATTACCTCATTTAACTTTCTGCACATTATGAGAGCTTTTTCTAATTTCCTAACTATCACAACATTCAACATAACCTTGAAAAAACCAAAGCCACCTCACAACAAAACAGACAATTTTTTTTGCGCTTTTCTTTTTTCTATCAGCACATTCTATAGTTCAGCACGTAAATTACATTTGAGGAATAGAATTTCTACCTTTATACTAGTGAATTCACTGGTAAAGGAGTGCTGTTGTTTCCAATGCGTATACTCTGTTCCCTACTGGATAGAGGAGCAAAGAAACGCGCCTATTATTTATTGCGAATTTGACTATCCGGTTCGAGGGTTCAAATATACTGGCCGTCGGTGACCCGTGCGAAAGCGAACGTTGGCCCATAGATGAGCCGCGGGTTATAACTGAAAGCGACTGAGTTGATTAACGATTGTTAAAGACTGACATTTATTTAAAATCCAAGGTCTACAAAATTTACAAATGATAACTTATCAACATGTGGGCGAAATCTTTTCTATGGTTCGCTTGAACCAGTGCAGCCTTAACTTCAAAAAGCATTGTGCACCGTCGACCATGAAACTTCATCGGTTGCATATATATATATATATATATATATATATATATATATATATATATATATATATATATATATATATATATATATATATATATATATATATATATATATATATATATATATATATATATATATATATATATATATATATATATATATATACATATATATATATATATATATATATATATATACTACACTACACTACAGCCCGAATCGAGCCTTCGCCTTCTTAATACGTCGCCTCCATTCGTCTCGGTTTAGTGACCGCGTCCTCCAGTTCGGTGCTCCCAGAAGTGACCTTCTGTCGGCATCGATTGAATCCTCCCAGCACTTGCGTGGCTTACCGACTGGCCTGGCTCCGCTCGCTCGCCCCTTGAGAGACCGTTTGGGGATTCGATTATTGCTCATTCGTTCGACGTGGCCAGCCCATTGTAATTTTTGTAGTCGTATGACGGAAGAGACTTCCGGCTCGTCATATATGGTATACAGCTCGTTGTTGTATCGGATTCGCTATCCATCTTCCTCCCGTATTGGACCGAGGATCCTTCGCAATACCTTTCTCTCGACGTTCGTATTCAAGGCTTTTTCAGAAGCCTGGGTCATTGTCCAGGTTTCGCTTCCGAAGCATAGGTCTAATAATCGTTTTATAGATGCGAAGCTTCGTATTCCTGTGTACGCATCGATATTTCAAAATGGGAAGCACCAAAAAGAATGTCTTATTGGCTAATTGAATCCGTCGTTTGATTTCGTCAAGCTCATTCCCATCCTTCGAGAGGTTCGTCCTTAGGTATACGAAGTTGTCCACATTTTCAAGATGATAGTCCCCTATTGTTATGTTTTGTCTTATTGGCGTCCTTTTCCTTTATTGAGTCATAACTTTTGTGTTTTGTTCGTTAATTTGAAGACCAACTTCCTTGGCGGTTTTGTCTAAAGCTACAAATACTTCCTTGGCGTCATTGAACGAACGTGACATAATGTTGATGTCATCAGCGTAAGCTACTAGCTGTGTTAACTTAAATAATAGAGTTCCTCTCGTGTCAACGGGGATTTTTCTGATGATATATTCAAGCGCTAGGTTAAAGCGTACCGGAGCTAATCCATCCCCTTGTTTTAGCACTGTATTCGTCGAAAACGAGTTGGTCATATTATTCTGGATCAGCACTTGTGACGTGGAGTCGGTCATGGTCGTTTGCACCAATCGTACCAACTTTGCTGGGATTCCAAACTGCAGTATGATGTTATACAATGCAGTTCGATTGATGCTGCCGTAAGCTTGTTAGAAATCGACGAAATTTTGATGAACATCGATGTTGAGTTCCCAGCGTTTTTTCAAAATTTGTTTGACCGTAAATATTTGGTCAGTTGTCGATCTTCCACATCTGAAACCACCGTGATATTCACCAAGAATTTTCTCAGCGTGATGGGAAATTCTTAACTCTAAAATCTTTGTCAAGAGTTTGTACGACGTACAAAGTAGTGATATGCCCCTGTAGTTTTCGCATAGCAGTTTATCTCCTTTCTTGTGAATGGGACATATCACACTTTTTCGCCACTCATCCGGCATCGTTTCTTGTTGCCATATGTCGGTCACCAATCCATGGATTGCCCTTAAAACGGAAATCCCGCCTGTCTTCAGGAGCTCCGCGGGGATCCCATCGATGTCCGGTGCTTTGTTGGGTTTCAAGCGGTCCATAGCCTGCCGGACTTCATCTAGTGTAGGAGAGTGAGATGTGGCACTGCCAGGGTATGTACCAATTAGTGATGGCGATTCGTCGGGTGCGGGGACATTTCCGTTTAGTAATTGCTGGAAATAGGACGCCTATCTTTCCTTCACCTGTTCTGAGCCACTTATGATGCTTCCGTCGGCAGGGTAGTTCGTGGTTTAAAGCCTTGTTTTAAGTGCCTCACTACTTTGTACGCTTGTCGAGTGTTGTTAGCCATAAAGTTGTCATTCATGTTATTCAGCATGGTGTCAAAATGCTTTCGTTTCTTACGTCTAATTATTCTATTAGCTACTCTCCGAAGATCGTCGTATTTTTCTTTCTTGGCTCTAGTCGGTCGTTCAAAGTGGATTTTGTAGGCTGCATTCTTTTCGTCTAGCGCGGCTTGACATTCATTTCTGCGTTGCCCGGCTGTGTATCACTCTACTTTTTCAGCTGCTGCATTCACTGTGCTTTTGATCGTAGTCCACACTTCGTTGATAGACGTGGTGTTAGGCGTGGAAGCTAGTTCCATTTCCAGAGCAGATCTATACTCGGCTTCCACCGTCTTATTTCGAAGCTTGACGACATCGAACTTGCGATTTGAACTTGCTCTGGCTTCATACGACATTGATATTCGACATCGATATCGAGTCTTCACTAAGTAGTGGTCGGAGTCGCAGTTGGCCCCACGGAAGGTTCGCACATCTAAAATACTGGAGGCCCACCTTTTCTGAATCAGAATATGATCAATCTGATTAAAGGTGCGGCCGTCCGGGGATGCCCATGTCCTTTTGTGAATGTCGCGATGCGGGAAACAGGTGGAGCTTACGATGAGGTTTCTGCTACTCGCAAAGTCGACAAGTCGTTGTCCATTGTCGTTGCATAGGTCGTGGAGACTAAATTGGCCGGTGGCTCCGCGATGTGTTTCCTCCTTTCCAACCTTTGCGTTGAAGTCGCCCAGCAGGATTTCCACATCATTTGATGGCAGTGAATCATATAGCCTTTCCAGAAAGTTGTAAAAATTATCTTTCACTGCCTCATCCTTATCTTCAGTAGGGGCGTGAACGTTAATGAGCCAAACGTTAAATGCGGATCGCACACAATCTTTCATTGACAGGCTTGAAGTCGATTATTTGCGGTTTCATTTTTCTGTCCACAATGAAGGCCACTCCAAATTCGTGACTTCTCGATGAGTTTCCGCTTTTGAAGATTGTGTACGATCTCATGTCCATAATCTCAGCACCAAACAGTTTCGTTTCCTGGACAGCGAGATGTTTATTTTATAGTGAGTGACCTGTTCCAGGAGGGCTTTGATGGCCCCCGGTCTGTACAGGGTTCGCACGTTCCAGGTTCCAATAGAGTAGTCCATATTTCGTTTGCGTGGTCGTTTCCGTTGATCTAATCCAAGTATCAGGTTCTTGAATAAGTCAAGTTTTACGGGAAGGGGTATTCGCCCATTGCCCAACCCCCAGCCTGGAGGGCCAGTCTGGTTAATGTTCCCGATTTAAGGTGCGGGAAACTTGCCGTCACCCTCCTTCGTTGGCAACATTCATGATCTGAAATGTCATGAAGGCTCCCGGCAGCCACCCGATGTGAAATTGTAAAATCACATCTTCGGGGAGGTCGAAAGTAGGATTCAGTAGCAGAGCTGTAGCTGTTGTTTCCAGCAGGCATTTCTCGGGATTTCAATTGCTTCGTCGGTAGCCAGCACCCGATGACGGCCCCGTGGCCTATGCTTCCATTTGACTGCCATATATATATATATATATATATATATATATATATATATACATATATATATATATATATATATATATATATATATACATATATATGTATATATATATATATATATATATATATATATATATATATATATATATATATATATATATGTATATATATATATATATATTTATCTATATATATATATATATATATATATATATATATATATATATATATATATATATATATATATGTATATATATATATATATATATATATATATATATATATATATATATATATATATATATATATATATATATATATTTATTTATTTATTTATTTATTTATCTATATATATATTTGTATATACTTTTTTTTTGTTATTTATATTCAATGTATCTTACTACTAAGTAAATAACATTTTGTTTACAAATCTTACACACTAAAAATAACTAGCTTTGGCCCTCGCTACCAATGTTTTGAGGACCTTCGTTTTAACAGAGGTTGCCACTAACACCAAAAAAGAAAAACAAGAATTAAAAGAAAAAGGAAAAATTTCACCCATATAAGTTCATGAGTTCACCCATATAAGGTAATAATAAGTTTTGGACTATAATTCAACTAGGTTTGACAATATTAAAGTCTCCTCTTTTGAAGCCATCGATGTCTGTATGGTTCAGCTATTAGTTTAGCTACCAGCTGGTTGGGGTGTTTGTCGCAGCCTATCCTTATATCGTATGCCAAACTCTTCCATAACATCTACCACGGGTGGGATCTCCAGATCTCTGTTGATGACTTCGTTTTTCACATAGTATGGGGCCGCTGTAATTATTCCCAGAACTCGCATCTGGGCGCTTTGAATCTTCTTAATATTCGTCTTGGATGCCGTCTTCCAGAGCTGAACGGCGTAGGTCCATATGGGCTTGATGACTGCTATATATAGATAGCGTTTATATTGCAATTCCAAAGCCGAGAATCTGCCCAACAGCCAGTATAGTGATCTGGCTTTATTTCGTATCTGTTGGCATTTTGCTTCAATGTGTGTGCTCCATGTTAGCCTCTTGTCCAGATGCAGTCCTAAGTACTTAACTGATTCCTGATGCGGAATGGCTACATTATTCAGTTTGATGGGAGCAGTGTTGCCTCTTCTTAGTGAAAATGTGACATGAACGCATTTCGGTTCACTGAGTCTTATTCTCCATTTATTCATCCAGGTCTGAATGTTGATAAGGTGCTCTTCGAGATCTCTAGAAGCAATCACTGGACTCTTATGGGCGTAAAGGATTGCTGTGTCGTCGGCGAATGTTGCTGTCATGATGTATTTGTCCAACGGGAGATCTGTAGTCAATAGAGGCCCCAGAACGCTCCCTTGAGAAACTCCTGCTTTTATTTTCCTCACATCTGATATTGCGTCTCTATGTCGAACTGCGAATGTCCTATCACTCAAGTAGGAATTCAGAATATTATGACATGGGTGAGGGAGATATAGCTTAATTTTGTGCTTAAGCCCTTCGATCCATACTTTATCGAAAGCTTGTGCAACGTCAAGGAAGACTGCCGAGCAGTAGTTTCCGTCTTCAAATGCCTTCCTGATATAAACAGCCACTCGGTGCACTTGTTCTACCGTGCTATGATCTCTTCGAAATCCGAATTGGTGGTCTGGCAGTATCCGATCGTTTTCCAATGAGCTTCTTAATTTGGCAAGTAGAAGCTTTCAAATAGTTTCGACATGCAGGAGGTGAGACTAATTGGTCGGTAGGAAGCTATTAGGTTCACATCCTTTCCTGGTTTAGGTATCATTATGATCTGGGATATTTTCCAGATATTCGGGAAATATCCTATTCTTAACATGCTGTTGAAGAGCCATAATAGATACAAGAAGGCACAACCTGGGAGTTGTTTTAACATAGGTCCATTGATTTTGTCTGGTCCTGGTGATTTTTTGTTGTTGATGTCCTTCCCAATGGATGACAATAGCTCATTGTGACTCAATTTAAACGGCTTTTCACTAGCTAGTTGGACTGCTGAAGGGTTGTAGATTGGCGCTACTCCATTATTCGGAGTGAATACTTTCTCCAAATGATCTGCATACACTTTTGCTTTGGCTTCACTTGATTTAGCCCATTCCCCATTGGGCATGCGCAACGGATAATCTTGTATTATCGGGCGCGTGAGTCTCCTTGCTGCCTTCCATAGAGAGTAGTTGGACTCCTCATTCGGTGATAGTTGCTCTAATTAAGTCGTGATTTCCTTGGTTTTGCGCGATTTGAGGAGGTTTCTGAGATCTTTAGTAGCTTTATTCAGCGCATTCTTTGTTTCAGGTGACCTATGTACAATCCACCTTCTCCTTGCTTCCCTCTTTTTCTTGAGGACTGCAATGACATCATCAGGGGTGTAAACCACATCAGGTGTATTTTCCGGGGTGGCTACTTCTGCCGCCTTTACCATAACTTCACCAAGTTAGCAAGCTGCTTTTTCTATGTCATCAGGAGTTTTAAGCGCTACGTCTATGTTTAAATGGGAGCTAATATACATTTTATATGCTTTCCAGTTGGTTCGCCTGTTCGTCAGGTTTGAATTATAGGTATTATTTGCAAGATTGCCGTAGACTGTGAATTCCACTGGAGAGTGGTCCGAAGAAAGATCTGCCCCTGTGTTTGTTGTGATGTGATGTGCAGCAAACCCTTTAGTGAGCCCAAAATCAATTAGGTCGGGGATCTTTCGTTTGTCTGTTGGCCAGTAGGTTGGCTTTCTAGGTGAGCATACTTTGAGATGTGAGCTTTGTATGGCGTTGTACAGTTGTCTTCCCTTTGGCGTGATGAGTCGTGAGCCCCAATGGGTGTGCTTGGCATTGTAGTCTCCAGCTATTAGAAATTTATTCCCCAGCTGTTTAAATGAATTGATGAATTCCTCGGACGTAGTAGATTACTTAGGAGGGCAGTAAATTGAAGCAAATGTTGTTTGTTGATGGTTGCTCGTGATTACGATTGAAGTAATTTGCATGTTCACTTTTGCTATGTTCAGTAGATGATGATGCTTGATCTTGCTCTTTATTAGGATACCAGTACCACCATGGCCTCTATCATCAGGATGAGGTGTACTGTAGAAAGTGTATCCCAATATCTTGAAGTTGTTTTTGGCAGTGATGTGTGTTTCAGATATGAGAAGAATATCTATAGAGTTCATTTTGAGGTACTGCTCTATCTCCAGTTTATTATGGATTACTCCGTTTGCATTCCATGAGCTCACCTTAAATTGTTTCATGGTTTATTGAGCAAGTGTTGTATAAGAAGATTTTGATTCCTAATGAGGTCTTACATCATGCTTTGCATCGTATTCATGAACTTTTCCATACTGGTTATTAAAGTTTGCAGTCCCTGAGGAGTGACAACTGTCGATTCCCCTGGTTTTTAGGCTACTTGGTTGGTATTGTTCGCTCCTCTGACTATGTTTGCAAAGGAAGTAGCTCCTGCAGTCCAGGCAGGAGTCCGGGAAATATCCTAAGGTTGTTGGTTGAGTGGTACATGTTTTCCACTTCTGATGGCTGCCTGTTGATTGACACTGTTCAAATTAGTTTTATAGTGCTTATACACCAAACAACCCCTGTAGTTAGCGGTATGGTTATCTCCACAATTATTGCAGAGTTTTGATTCCGGCTTTTTTGGCTTGTTGCAGTTTTTGGAGTGATGACGATCTCCACATACAACGCAAATCGTCGGCAGTCTACAATAAGATTTGGTATGACCGTACTCTTGGCAGTTGTGACACTGAGGAGGTCTATTCCTCTTTAACGGTTCTTCTACCTTAATCTTTCTACTAATGTACATACTGTACATACTTCTACTAATGTACATACTGTACATACTTCTACTAATGTACATACTGTATATTAAATATAGGGTGTACAGCACCTTTTTTCAATTTTGTAGACTCAGGCTCTAGTTCAACCTTGAACATCGGTTGAGGTTTCTTTTCCCTGTTCAAGATGTTAAAAACGTGCTTCACCTTGAAGTTTTGCCTCTCAAGATCAGCCTTTATTTCGTCGGTCGGTACTTCATAATCGATTCCTTTCAGATCCACCATTAGCCCTCTACTTTTCTTCATCTGGAAAGTGTAGAAGGGTTTGTTTTCAGCTTCCAGGTAAGATTGAATTTTCCTAAAATCATCTTCATTTTGAGTTTGGATTTTTGATTCATCCAATTGGTCTTTCTTCATGCCGGTGACGTGGAATCGATCGCCAATAATGGCTTTAATGGATTCAATCAGTTTGTTGGTAGCTCTCCCGCGTATATAAATAGGCGGCGGGCGGCTTTGTCTGCTTGATACTTTCCGACCCAGACTGCTTTTGATTCTCTTCTAACGTAGACAGAATCTCGAATCGATTCTGCGTTTTGGTTGGCGGCAAATTTGCAAATTTCGCAATACTCTGTTGAGGTGGCGAGCTCGGGTTACGTCCCCTTTTCTTCGTAATGAACTCGTACTTCTGCTTTCCCGATGGGATGGAATTATGTGCACTCACAGCGACGTCCGTTAGGATTTTTTCATTGGCTGTGGCCAGTTTTTCATTTTTGTTTGGCGTCAGATCATAATCAACATCACCTGAAGACGGTCGTTTTATTGAGTTAATGGCCGTGCAAGTGCCAATACATGATGGTTCAGATTCCCATTTCGGGTTGGTTTTGGGCGGAGTTCTTCTCAGAGGCATCCCGTTTGCATATATTATTTAGCAATTCGCTATTTACTGCCACGTATATATATATTATACAGCGTTCAAATTGTTCGAATTGTTTATATTGAGATACTTGTATTTGATTCCAGAGTCAAAATAAAATAAAAAACTCTAGCGCACCTGAACCGCTAGAAACACTAATGTTCGAAGAACAGTAGAAGAATCGTGCAGGTTTTGAGTGCATATTCCACCACATGAGCTGCTTATTACGGCCAAACTGTCTCAAACGCCACGTTCTACTTTGGTCTCAAGAATGCATTATAACTCATATGGTGGAAGGTTTCAGATATTACCACTGGCATGAATTTCAAAGTTTATGAGAGCAAAACACGGGTTAATTATATTCGTTATCAGTTGCTTATTTCACAAAATTTCGAAAGCAGCATCTCATATGACATCAATGAAGAAAATGCTCAGTGCCTGCAGCACTGTAACTGAAGTTGGTGTTTGGGGCTGCGATCTGAAAAATTTGCAGAACTTTGGGAATTGAAACATCGGTTATTTATTTTCATTGTAAATGTTTCCGGTATGAATACTAACTGTAAGCATTTATTGATACAAAAGTAGCACAACCGACTCGTGCTGGCAACCTTTCGCCAGTATCAAAGCCAAAAATGTATCACATCTGCTTCACGTTGTTATATTACATTCGAGGTTATAGGAGTATAAAGAAATTTAGGATTACCTGCAGCGAGTTTTTTCAAATAATCGAAAGCTTAATATTTGCTGTTTATTGTCACTACAATATCATTACCAATTGAAAATTGTACGATAAAACCGCTTAATAAAGATATTGCAAACAAACACAAAACCAACAATAGCTGGCAACCCTATCGTGGCTTTTCAACCAAATTTGGCCTGAATAATGTTTATAGTAGGTTCCATTAATTGTATGAAATTCGTATTGATTTCATGACTACACTGGAAGTTATAGGGCAAAAAGTTGTATTTTCCTGAGCGAATTTTCAAATCCAAAGACACAAAAATTACCATAACTGGCAGCACCAATCGAATTTTTCAACCAAATTTCTATCAAACAGAGTTTAGAGTAAGGTTCAGCTACTGTGTCAATTTCATGAAAATCTAATAACTTATTCAAATTTCATAGGGCAAAAAGCAGCTTTTTTTCTTTGTAATTTTTCAAGATGGCACCACTGGCACAGAGTTGCCCACAATTCGAAATCGCTTCTATCAGACCTGGTCCTACTTAAGTCCAATGCATTCTGTAAATTTCAATGGTATCTGATTATTGATTCGTGAGTTCCCGTGAACAGCAGTTTTTGATGCTAAACATATAGGTTGACTGGGAAAGGGTTACCGTTCTTGTCCGACATGAAATTTCCAAAGTTTTACTTTGAACGTGTAGATAAAGCATAAGATTTGTATACATATTGGTTTTATTGTAAGAAACGGACAGTTTTTGGAAATTCGATGGTTTAATGTTTTCACTTCCAAATTTTTATTTTTTCAAATTTAAGACACCAAAATTATCATAGCTGACAGCTCCAACCGAATTTTTCAACCAAATTTCTATCAAACGTGGTTTTGAACAAGGTTCAGCTACTGTGTGAATTTCGTCAAAATCGAACGATTCAATCAGAATTTATAGGGCTAAAAGCAGTTATCTTTTTTAGTGATTTTTCAAGATGGCACCACTGGCACAGAATCACCCGCATTTCAAAATCACTTCTATCAGACCTGGTCCTATATAGGACCAATACATTCTGCGAATTTCAATTAATTCTGCTCATTGGTTTCCGTGAACAGAAGTTTTTGATGCTAAAAATATAGGTAAATTGGGCAAGGGTTACCAGGCGTGCCCGTTATACCATATCAAATTTTATTTTTTGTTTATGTAAACAAAGCACAGGATTTACATATGAGTGGCTGTTTTTTTGAAGATGCGGCAGTTTTTCAAGAGAAACGATGATTTGAAGGTTTTCACTTTCAGTGCCTGCCCTAGCTACACAGTTGCCAGCACGCTCATCAAAAGTTACACAAATCTACAACTAAATAATACCAATATGTCCTGAAATCCGTAATGATTGAATAATCCTGTCAAAAGTTATCGCAATTTAAAAATTTTCAAGTTTTCCCGTTCTGTTTTTAGGCACCCAGCGCACACATGGGGTAAAAAATTCCAAAACATTATCCGATTCACATGTAAAACACGTTCAAAATTTATTTCGTCAAATTTATTTTTGCAAAACTTATTTGTGTACGGAATAATAGGTATATTAAAAATATCACTAAAATGACCGCCGGCTCCAAAGGGTTAAAGATTATTAACTTTTTGTGAGACCTGGCACTATTCTGCATATACACCAATGTGTCCTGAAAATTTCAGCTCAATCGGATGGCGCGTTCCTGAGATTTTTTCACTGAAATTTCTGAAAATATACACTGAAAATATATATATATATATATATATAGAAATATGAATTTTTGGCCAAAGTGATTTTAATACTAATGTTCTTCTTCGAACATTAGTAAAAATCGCCGTTAACCCCGCACCAAAATTGAAACCGTGCACTAGATTCGCACTGGCTGCCGAGTCGAGCGCGCTGCTACTAGTCCACAACGGTTTTATTCAATATTGCGATCCCGATTCACTGTTATAAACTGTTTTGGTAATTAAACTGTTCTGGCACTTATCGACACTCGCAATAATTGCAAAAATTCAAACGCATAACATACATGACAGTTTCGAAACACGTCCACTCACTGCGATGGTTGAAAATATATATACATATATACATATATATATATATATATATATATATATATATATATATATATATATATATATATATATATATATATATGTATATATATATATATATATATATATATATATATATATATATATATATATATATATATATATATATATATATATAATATATGTTATATATCTAATTAAAATACTTTATTATTATAATAATTTTTTTACTGCTATTTGAAAATCAAGTGATACAGACTAGTGTCTTTACAAATCACAATTATCAAAATCTAGCCCATGCTGTGTTTAATTTGTAACAATTCGTAAAGTAATTTCACAAAAAAAATATTCAAGGAAAACAACAACTTTAGCAAGCTTAAGTAGATTTAAGTAGTATGCATTAATTTACTACTTAAATCTACTTAAGCGATACTGATCTTAGGACCTTAATTTGCATCAAGCAAGAGTGTTTGATGAGACAAATGTAAGAAGAAGGTTGTTTATGCATTAAATTTTGCTTTGAAATGTAATGGATCTTCTTATTACCAGTTCAACAACTGTAAGCACGTTGGGGATATGGTGGAGTGAGTATGTTGAAAAGTGTCAGGGCTTGTTTACTGTAATTTTCAGGCATGTGTTCTGTATTATGTGAAGCTTCTTAATATCAGACGCGGCGCAATAGCTCCAAACAGGAGACCCATACTAAATGAGTGGTTGCATCTCAGCTCTATAAATGAGCTATTTATTGCTCTTTGAGAGAAAAGAGTTCACTACATTAGCGGGTATAACGTTGTGATGGACATGTAAAATTTTGTTGCAGACTTCGCTAACATGATTTTTAAATGAGAGCTTCCTAACATGGGTCACGCCGAGATACTTGATATCTTTGTCCCCGGGAATATCTTTCCCCAAGAAGTTAAGAGTGCTGCTAAGGAGATTGCTTGTCAGCCTTTTTTTAAACAAAGAAGGTGGCTTTCGTCTTCACAGAGTTAATTTTTATCTTCCAACTAAAGCAGTACTGATAAAGTTTATCGAGCTTATTTTCTAGAACACTCTTAATTTTATCAGGGTGATTGTAACTAGCGAATAAGCAAGTATCATCTGCAAAAGTTGCTATTTCGCACATCGAATCTTTTGGAATCCCAACAGTGATAAAATATTGAAAAGCTTGGGGCTAAGAACTACTCCTTGTGGAAAACCCGCCAAGGTTGGAAAATTAATCATTTTGCTGATATATATATATATATATATATATATATGTATATATATAGATATATATATATATATATATATATATATATATATATATATATATATATATATATATATATATATATATATATATATATATCTATATATATATATAAATATATATATATATATATATATATATATATATATATATATATATATATATATATAGATATATATATATATATTTATATATATATAGATTGCTATATATATAGATTTATTTTTATTTTTAAATTATATATATAGATTGCTATATATATATATATATATATATATATATATATATATATATATATATATATATATATATATATATATAGATATCTTATTATATATAATTATTTATATATAAATTAATATTTATATTTATATATATATATATATATATATATATATATATATATATATATATATTTATATATATATATATATATATTTATTTATAAATATATATATATATATATATATATATATATATATATATATATATATATATATATACAGTCAGCGACAAAAGTCATGGCACCTTTAATTGTGTAGAAAAACAATAAGTACCATTCAGTATGGTTTTTAATTTTTAAAAGTAAATTACTCAAAATATAATCTTTATAATACCAGCTAAATTTTCCCATTTACGGGATTTCAATATTGCAATGCGATTGACCATGATGCGTAAAATTTGTTGCGTAGTACACAAATGCCGCGACAAAAATCATGGCACTCAGTGGGTTGCTTATTCAATAACAGTTATTTCCAGGAACTGTGTAGCCTGTTGGAAGTAAATATCAATTCGGTGGTCTATCTATTTTAGTTTGAGAAAGTTTTACGTTGATTCAGTCAATTTTTAAAGTGTTTCGTGATTAAAAAAGAAGTCAAGGAAAGAAACAACGTGTGAAGAAAGGAAAATTGTGTTAAATATGAGGAAAGATGGGAAAACTTATGAGAAAATTGGAGAATATATACAAAAGAGTAAGTCAACAGTAAGAAACTTAATAAAACTAAAGGAAATAGAAAATAAAATTAAAAACAAGACAAGAACGGGCCGGCCCCAAGTTTTAACCGACAACGATAAACGAATTATAATGCGCAAAGTCAAGGTTAATCCAAAAATATTTGCAAGTGAACTAAGCCAGGCAGCTTCAGTTGAATTTGGAGAGAAAATTTCTCCAAGGAGTATTCAAAGAGTCATACGAAGTAATGGACTAAGAAGCCGTGTCGTTCGCAAAAAACCGTTCATAAGCAAGGCAAATAAAAAAAACGTCTAGAATTCGCCAGAAAATACTTAAATGCACCAGCTGCCTTCTGGAACAAGGTAATTTTTACCGATAAATCGAAATTCAATATTTTTGGAAGTGGTGGTCGCATAAGAGTGTGGCGTCGACAAGGCGAAAGTTTACTGCCGAAACATTTACATCCTACAGTGAAACATGGTGGCGTTGGCGTTATGATATGGGGATGCATGTTTGCAAACGGTGTGGGAAACATGGAGTTTATAGAAAGCACAATGGACCGTTTCGGATATCTAGCGATTTTGAAGGAACATTTGCAAAATAGTGCCAAAAAATTGGGTTTGGGTGGTGATTATTATTTTCAACAAAACAATGATCCCAAGCATACAGCATACATTGTGAAACAATGGATAATCTATAACACTCCTCATATGCTGGCTACACCTCGTCAGTCACCAGACCTCAATCCGATTGAGAATCTTTGGAGTGAATTGGAAAAAAACTTAAGGAAACATGACATAACATCAAAAGCACAACTGAAGGACATCATACGGCAAGAATGGGCTAATATCAATAATTAATTTACGCTAAAATTAGTCCAATCAATGCAAAGGCGCTTGAGAGCAGTAATACAATCCAAAGGATACCCAACTAAATATTAATTTCAATATACTGCTATTAAAAGATACAATTTTCTAATCAAGTGCCATAACTTTTGTCGCGGCAAAAGTATAATTTGTGTATAAACGAAGTTGTTTTGTTTTATTCATTTTGTGTAATTTGATTTGTTTTTATATATTCATAATCTATTTTAATAAATATTTATTATTTCTAAAACACAACGGAATGGCTTTAATATTTTAGAAGATATGTATCTGCATAACGATAGGTACACTCAGGTGCCATGACTTTTGTCGCTGACTGTATGTATATATATTTATTTAGATGTATATATATATATATATATATATATATATATATATATATATATATATATATATATATATTTATATGTATATACATATACATATATATATATATATATATATATATATATATATATATATATATATACATACATATATATATATATATATATATATATATATATATATATATATATATATATATATACATACATACATATATATATATATATATATATATATATATATATATATATATATATATATATATATATATATAT
>OZ022263.1:114413931-114486931 GCA_963978885.1 Nemotelus pantherinus | reverse complement strand
TATTATTGAAAATTTACACCATCATGCCTTTAAAAAGTTTTTGGAGAACTAAAATCGCTGCTCATACCAATATTCCATGGAAAATATTTTCCTTCGCGCGCTTATTCAAAACGCAGACTGAGTTTTTGGCAGCTTGTAAGCCAACATGTGGACGGCATTCGCCGGGTCGTGACGAAATCCCTTTGACTCGTGCCCAAAAAACCGACTCTGATCGGAAGTCGCACGAGCGCCGGCGAGACATGTCAAAGTCGCTTGTCTGGGACCGTCGAGAGTCCCAGAGATGCTTTGGGTATGGGCAACAAAGTGCCAGACAAGCGACATGCCCAAATTGCCAGAGCCACCCAAACCAGCCTCGTAACGTCAGAATGCCACAGAATGAATGAACTAATGAGAGGTCGGTAGCCGAAAACTGCGAGGCCGAAGTCGGGAATCGGTCTCCCTAGGGAGTCGGACGCTGTCCAGTAGGCGGCATTCTGGACCCAGGGAGCAACAGAGAAGGAGCCGCAGTGGAGGCGCAATTGGACTATTTAGTGGCGAAGAGACAGGGAGATAACCAACCACACCTAGAGGTGGAGATATACGATCGCAAGTTTTTGGTCTCTTGGATTCGAATGCCTCTAATACAGTGGTAGGGGGGAAAATTTGCAGGGTGCTGGACGAGCTGGGTGTATAGCTCCTGGACTCCAACCAAAGGGTGATCCGAATGGCCAATAGCCAATTGCGGAGACGGTAATGGTCCCAATTCATTTAAGGGAGAAGCAGGAGTGGATTCGAGCGCTCGTAGCTCCATCGTTACCGCAGATGCTCATATTGGGCGTGGACTTCGTCAGACGTTTTGACCTGGTGATGGCACTGAGTGAAGAGAGTTGGAGCTTAATCAGCACATTGCAGGGAGACTCTGGCGAACAGCTGAAGCCTCGGAGTTGTAGCAAATTGATTTAATGTATAGTAGATTTCCACTATTCCAGGTCAGCTCCTCTCATCCATACCGAAATACAGACAAGAGACCGATAAGGAATAGTTATGTGATGCCAAACCATCAAGGAGGCAAACAAAATATTTAGTTGCCCCTGGAGCAGGGTGCCCTAGAATTAGCCGTAAAGGCCCCTAGTCCACTTTTAGCGGAGCATCCTTTTATCCGACCCTGACGGATGCTGGTGTGCCGCTTTGCCAGCTCTGCGCGGCTGTGGTGGGTCCATAGGCGCGCCGTAAAGGGGGCCAGGGGGGCCAGGGGGGCCAGGGGGGCCGGGAGCCACCAGACCCTAGGTTGGCCCCTCCCAGAAAAATAAATATTTCTAACAGCAGACACTTAAGTTTTCGCCTCTTTGGTTTTTGTTGTTACAGCAAGAGCTGTACAGTGCAGTAGTGTAAGCCTATACCAAGCATACACACTACTTATAACATAGAAACTGTGTTATTTGCTGTATTAATTACGATGTTATGGGACTTATCTCGAGAAAATATTTAATTTCGACAAGTTATACGTTAAGAAAAAGACGAAAAGTGCCTCGCCAAATATCCTTTTTTAATTAAGATTATCTGTTCATTTCTACTAGGCAATATACAGGTATTTAGATAAGAATACTTTTATAAACTGGTGTTTTATGCAATTATGTTTTTCACAAAACATAGTCTGAGTATTCAAATGGTAGGCTAACGTAGAATACAATTTTCGAAGTCATTTGGAGAATAAAAATGGGATCCCTCCTACTTTTATGCTATCTATTCAAGACAATGTTGTTTATTGTGAGCAATTTTTGCAGCGCTTACTCTTTCTTGATGGGATCATGAACAATTAGCACATTCATACCTGACATTAATCAAAGCAAACACAGTCCCATTCCATATTTGAGAGCATGTTTCTTTGACTTTTGCGTATGATAAGGTGTACTTATTAAGTTTGAGTCAAAAAGTACATCCTGAATAGCTCGGAAAGTCCAATATTGCTGCTGCAAACCTTTTGACACCACCACGACAAATACTATACCGAATTTGCATCCCGTTCAAATAACTTACCCTATAGCTTGATCCATTGAAAGCGTTGGAAGTTATACGAAAAAAGAGTGTTTGGAGCTAACTTCCGCGAATGTGTAAAAATTTTTGAAATTGAAATATTTTCGGTTTATTTTCACTACGAAATCATTATTTTTGAAAATTTATTAGAACCGATTTCCAGGACAAAAAAGTTGATGCTGGCATCGCGGGATACCGTAAACGCAAGTTCCAGGTGTCAAAAATATAAATAATTCGGTGAAGAATTACGATTTTTGTGCGATTGGGAATTTTAGAAGTTTAGATTTGACTGTATAAATGTAGTATCAAATTCATCAATCATTTGCATTTTATTCTAAATACCGATAAAAATACCAGAGGGTCAATGGTGTGAAAGATTTGTGTTTACGTACTTATGGTAGCTACACGGTTGCCCAGACATTTCAAAACGACAGAAACTTATTTTTTATACCCATTGATGCGTCTTGTGAATTTCGTGATGATCTGATGACTCGGTGCGCAGTTATCACAATGCGAAATTTTCCATAGAATTTGCATTGTCGCCCAAAATACATCAAAATTTCAGCTCAACCAAACTTCGCGATCCGGATGAATTATCAGGATAGTAAAATTGATCCACAATGTCTTCAAGGACATATTGCATACAATAATCAAAACTCTACAATAATAAAACTTCAATAGTGCTTGGAAGACAGTAAGTGATATGGTGCTTGAACAGTCTTGGAATATTGTATGTATGTACGTATATATACATATATATATTTATACATATATATATATATATATATATATATATATATATATATATATATATATATATATATATATATATATATGTATATATATAAATATATATATATATATATATATATATATATATATATATATATATATATATATATATATATATGTATATACATATATATGTATACATAAAGATATATGTATATATAAAGGGTATATATATAGATATAAATATAGATATCAATAAATATTTATATATATATATATATATATATATATATATATATATATATATATATATATATATATATATATATATATGCATACATTTAGATATATGTATATATATAGGTATATATATGGATATATATATATGCATACATTTAGATATATGTATATATAGGTATATATATCGAAATATATATATATATATATATATATATATATATATATATAGATATATATATATATATATATATAATATATATATATATATATATATATATGTACATATATATATATATATATATATCTATATATATATATTTATATATATATATATATATATATATATATATATATATATATATATATATATATATATATATATATATATGCATACATTTAGATATATGTACCTATATATATATAGGTATAAATATGGATATATATATATATATATATATATATATATATATATATATATATATATATATATATATATATATATTCAAAAAAGAATCTTAATATTCGCTCTTAGTTCCGTCTGCGTTTCGCTCACCGCTTGCATTTAGTGACCGTAAACAAGCGAGAAATTCGGCATAAAAATTCCAAAACTTTATCCGCCATCAAAGTATTCTCTCTGAATTATTGCCGGTGAAATTCAACCACTTTGTGTCCCGGTATGAGTGAAGTTACCCAGTTATGGTCCGAAAGTGGGTCATTAAAGTCACGAAATGGTGGGTAAAAAGTGCAAATCAAAATGCACACTAGCGATTTTCAAATTATTTGCCTATTATTCTTATAAATATTTCGGATACTTCAAATAGTTTATGTATAACTTTTTAAAAATGTTTTTTCTTTGTTTGGAAAATAAGCTGAAACTGCATCTTTGACTTTTTAAGGGAACCGAGTGTTTCCCTTTAAATGATAATAATTGTTTGTGTGTAAAAATAGATTTATTGTTTAATGTACAAGAGTAAAATACTTACTAAACTTACATGCTATGAACACCAAAAATGAAAACTATCTTAGCCTACTTGGTGTTTGTTTGAAGTGTAAATTTTTTGTGGATTGTGGATGTGTATTGATGTTGTGTATTAGGTGTTCCCACAAGTTCTTAAAATAATCGCGGGAAATCAGGTCAGGGCTATAAGGTGGCAGATCTAAAATATCGGAGCACACCTTATGCAGACCGGCCAACACAATACGACTTTTGTGATCTGGCGCGTTGTCGTGCAGCAGATTGATTAATTTTCTTCTTCCTTTTTGATGGCTTCTTTCAATTGCCCTATAATCGAAGTATAGTATTCTCTGGCTATAAAAACGCCTTTGTTTTAAAATTGATCAATAAGGTCACTTCTGAGTCCCAAAAAACGGTTACCATTACTGTGCCAGCAGACTGTGACATCTTGATCTTCTTGTGTGGTGTGCCTGTTTTGTACTTTGCATAGAGTCTTGTTTGGGCTCAAGCTTATAATGTTGAACCAAGTCTCCAGTAACGATTCGACTCAATGTTTCATCCTCGTTTTCACTACAGGGGTCCAAAGTCATGGCATTAGCAATATCGGCACGAACGTGATCGTGAGAAATATCAAAAAAGGTTGTATCTGATACTCCAACTATTTCTGCGATTTGTTTCTTCTTTAGTCTAGCATCTTCCAATTTTACTTTTTCGGATTTTTGAGCAATTTTCGAAGTAGTCACTTCGATTGGCCGTGCTGGCCGTGCTGGCCGTAGGTCGTTGTCAAGTGAGTCCTTTACTTGTTTAAAAAGACTGTCTAGGTAAAAACATGATTTTTATGGTTTTGCCATGACAGGAGTCCTCATAAACGGATGCTATCTCTTTAATTATAGTTTGTTCGGTGCAGAGTTTTCTAACAGCGCGGTACTCGATTTACTTTATATTTTACACCTTTTTTAGATTGAGTTGTATGGTTAACAATAGTCCAAAAATTAATTGCTCAAGTGATATAAAAATTGCTACTTATACTTATAATGAGTCTCTGAACTCTATATGTTTCATTAAACTTCCCTCATTAGTAGCCTACTTACCCATTCCGCGAACTTAATGACACATTCTAATAGCTTCAACTAATCGTATCCAGCCTGCTTCGTGACCAAAGCTGCAATAAAAGTCAAATTTTGATTGCTTCTTGTGGTTGTCCTTTGTTTGATGTTGTTGTTGAGGCTCGGGCTGACTTAACTTCTCTCGTGTGTTTTCTTCTATCGCCATGGCCTCTGTTAGAGGCTGAGCAAATTATTTTTCTTTATTTCTTTAGAGGGAAGTTTGAGTCATGGTGCTGAGAAGCCAGAAGATAAGGTCAAGTTGTAATTCTTCGGACTTGGTGCTCTCTGGGAGTCACGCCAGTAAGGACCGGTTCTGAAAAATGAATACATCAGTAGGCGTGCTTCTATCTTGTCGGCTGGTGGAGATCTTCCTAAAGATTTGATATGCGTACCTAGCGGGGCAATGATACTTCGCAACAAGTCTATTGTTCCACTCCATGTGAGAGCTTGGCACCACGTTGAAGCGAATGCCTCTGAATCGCATCGGGTTCTGAGTGGCATCTCTAATGGTTGCTTCGTCTCGGATTTTTTTTTTAGATAGGTGCCGGTTGATGTTTGGTGACCGCTCGTCAGTGCGGCTATCAGCTGCTGAACTACTCATTAGTCATCTGCACTCTCGCCTCGACGCCTGCTTTAATTCTGACTGAGAACTTTGTTTTCCTGGAGCTGGTGCTGAACACCTTTGCTCCCTTTTCTGGGCGAGTGTTTTATTCACTCGGCTAGCATCTCAACAAAATTTGGTTAAACGTTTAACATTGTAATTAAATAAGATCCCTTAGGTCGGGGAAAGTTTTGCTTGTGTCATTCCTGAGCTGAAGATGATTCATGGTGGGGTTTGAGTGTCGGTCTATTGTGTCAAAAAGTTTCAGTGCTTTATCTCGTATGTGTTTGTCTATTGTATCAATTCTTAAGTCTTTGTCAATGTCTTTATTTCTTACGTACCATGGAAATTGAAAGATCATACGAAGGGAAATGTTTTGGCAGATTTGGAGCTGGTGTTTCTGGGTTCTACATGTTTGTTGAATTATTGAGCTACCGTATAGTAGAGTGGGTCTTATAATTTGTTTGTAGATGAGCAGTCTGTTTTTTCCATTGAGCCTTTTGTTTTTAAGCATGGGAAGCAGGGAATTGATTTTGTAAGTGCATTCAGCTCTCTTTTTTCTAATAGTAGGGGAGCCCAAGCGGGGATTTCTCGCGCTACTCGAGCGCGTCAGAAAATCATATAGGGAGAAGCCCTGCACCCTGCAATGCACCCTACCATATATGAGCCCTTAATATAGTGGGGTGCGTTGAGGGAAGCCCGTCAAATTAGAAAAAAAATTGATCCTCAGAAAAACTCGAGCGCGTCAGATTAAGACAAGGTAAGCTAAGTACATCCAGAAAAGAGTATATTTCAATAATCTGACAATTTGAGCGTGGCTTAAGGAAATGCGCGAGTCACAAAGTTGTAAAAAAAACCTCACCTCGAAATTCTCGAGCGCGATTAATTTTTTTTTTATTTTGAAGGAATTCCTATCAGGATTACGAAAAACATATAATCTGACGGTTTTCATGGGGCAATGTAGCTAAAATCATCAATAAATGAAAAAAATTGCAGGATAAAAACTGATCTTATCTTGTTTAACAGTGGGCAAAAAGCAGGCAACGAGCTTATTTCTGAATATTTCAGATGGAAGCTGAGGCATACCATTTTATGGAAAGGGGGGGATAACTTTTCGGAGCACACTTTTCCATCTACCCTGGAGTGTGGTAGATAAGTTTGTTTGCATGTTATTTTTCTGCGCTTCTTAAACATAGAAAAATAAACTCACAAACATTCCAAGTTGTAGTCAAAATCTGATATCAACATTCCGTTGAGAAAGAAGATGCTGTTAGTAGAAAATGTTTAGATCAATATATCTCCAAAACGGTTATAGTTACAAGAAAAAGTTAGCAGATATTTTTTGTTGGAAATTTGTTAAGCTACAAATTCGTCATACATTGTTTTCTGAAGACGTGACCGTTACTGTGATATTTAGGAAAGGTCACTTTTGGTGACCTTTGACCCCGTATAAAAAGTAACGCAGCACTCGGATCGATGGGCACTTTCGACATTTTGTTCAATACGCCAGTTTCAAGGCTCACACCAAAATTCAGCTTTCCCCTAATTTTGCCGAAGTTTCGCCTTTTTTATGTCGGATTTCACTGGACCAGACGCGTTGGTTTGTTTGCTGTGTTTTTTTAAATAATTTTGTGAATTAATAATGAGTGATGTAAGTGTGAAATGTGTATTTTGTGAAAAAGAAACTTGTGAAAAAACTAAAAAGTTTACAAAGTTTATGAATATCTTGCAATATCGTAAAGTGAAACGTGTTCGAAGAAAATCTAGCAACGCTTATGCTACGGTCGTAATTTCGGATGTAACATCTTTAAACGATATATATATAAATATATATATATATATATATATATATATATATATATATATATATATATATATATATATATATATATATATATATATATATTTCATCCAGTTATTTCATCCAGTAATAAAAGGAAGAAATGATTTTTTTTTTCAAATTGTCAGATTAACAATATCCCTCCATGTAATTGTCAGATTATCATTTAGGACAACTAAGACATCAAGTTGAACCCTCTGTATAAAACTCTGACGCGCTCGAGTATTTCAAAGTAACATTTTTTTTTGTACATTTTCAGAAATCAGTCATGTCTTTTGGTCACGTCCAAATCGTCAGTCATTCAAATAGGACACTTTTTTGAGTTCACTTAACATTCCCTCTGAATATCTGACACGCTCGAATAACTTTTTTTGTTTGTGTTTTTTACCTCCCCTGTAGCTTCAGTAAGTCATTCAGCATCCAATTTGTAACTACTTCTAGGTAATGGCAACTAATTACCAAGGTAACCACTTCCAATATAATTTCTGCATTACATTTAACTCATTATGTCATAGCAGGTAATGTGTTGTGATTGTATTCTGTACTAGTTACGGAAGCAGTTACATTGGAGTGCTTTCAGAAGTGATGATAGAAAATCAGTTCAGTAAGTGGTATGCTGTAATACAATACAGAAGGGGTGATATGGTACGTTGATATATAGTGAAAACTACGAAAATTGTAAATAATCATCTCGAAAACGTACGAGTATGCGTGATGGAAATCAAAGCCTAATTCTGAGTGTAGCACACCAATGACGCTGATTCGTTTAGTTGAAAAATAAATAAGTTAATATAGACACAGATTTCATGGATGAGAAAAGACAAGTAAAACAGCAAATATCACTATAAAGTTAATAAATTTTATTTATCAAAACAAGGATATAAAATCAAAATATTCCAGCATTGTTCAAAATACACTATTTTAAACCTATCTTTCAATAGAAAAATCGAACACGCGTTTACATCACTTGTACAAACTCGCACTGCTGAAACATACAATTATTTCAGAACTGCGTGCATAAGAATTGCGCAGTATTTTAATAAAAGTTATGGCTACGCAGCCTCGCTTGCTCGTAGAAATAAGCAACAGGTTACCTACTGCATTACTTTTTAAGAAAGGTAATGCAGTAGGTAAGTTGTTACTTGATCGCTTACTCGACAAACTCGATTAGATTGTTAGTAATGGAGCTTCGTGAATAATGTAGTACTTCCAGAATCAATTCTCAAGCAACGCCTTGCCATTTTTCCTACAGGGTCTTTTTACGGCCACCCCCCACCAGTTAATCGTCAGATAAATATCTATCGGCTATCAGAAAGACAAAGCGCGTATACACTATAAATGTCTGACACGCTCGAGTATTTCCATGTAACTGTTTTTTTACTAATGTTCGAAGAACATTAGTATTAAAATCGATTCGGCCAAAAATTCATATTTCCATATATATATATATATATATATATATATATATATATATATATATATATATATATATATATATATATATATATATATATATATATATATATATATATATATATATATATATATATATATATATATATATATATATATATATATATATATATATATATATATATATACGAGTATATATATATATATATCATCAAAAAATTTCAGTGAGATATTCTCGGGAACGCGCCATCCGATTGAGCTGAAACTTTCAGGATACATTGGTGTATATGCAGAATAGGTCCAGGTTTCTTTAAATGTCAGTTATTGCTAACCTTTTGGCGCCGGCGGCCATTTAAGTGATATTTTTAATATACCTATTATTTCGTACACAAATAATTTTCGCAAAAATAAAGTTAACGAAATAAATTTTGAACGTGTTTTACATATGAATCGGATAATGCTTTGGAATTTTTTAACCCTATGTGTGCGCTGGGTGCCTAAAAAGAGGACGGGAAAATTTGAAAATTTTTAAATTGCGATAACTTTTGACAGAGCTATTCAATCATTACGAAATTTTCAGGACATATTGATATTATTTAGTTGTAGATTTGTGTAGCTTTAAATGAGCGTGCCGGCAATCCTGTAGCTAGGGCAGGTACTGTAAGTGAAAACCTCCAAATCATCGTCTCTCTTGAAAAAATGCCGTTTCTTCAAAAAAAAAGCCACTCATATGTAAATCTTGTGCTTTGTTTACATAACCAAAAAAAAAAGATATGGTATAACGGGCACGTCTGGTAACCCTTGCCCAATTTACCTATATTTTTAGCATCAAAAACTTCTGTTCACGGAAACTCACGATCCGATGAGCAGAATTAATTGAAATTTGCAGAATGTATTGGCCTTAAATAGGACCAGGTCTGATAGAAGTGATTTTGAAATGCGGGTGGTTCTGTGCCAGTGGTGCCATCTTGAAAAACCACTAAAAAAGATAACTGTTTTTAGCCCTATAAATTCTGATTGAATCGTTCGATTTTGACGAAACTCACACAACTGCTGGACCTTACCTTAAGCCACGTTTGGTAGAAATTCAGTCGAAAAGTTCGGTTGGAGTTGCCAGCTATGATAATTTTGGTATCTTCATTTTGAAAAAAAAAATTTGGAAGTGAAAATATTCAAACCATCGAATATTCAAAAAAATGTCCGTTTCTTACAATAAAACTAATCTGTATATAAATCTTATGTTTTATCTACACGTTCAAAATAAAAGTTTGGAAATTTCATGTCGGACAAGAACGGTAACCCTCTCCCAGTTAACCTATATTTTTAGCATCAAAAACTTCTGTTCACGGAAACTCACGAACCAATAATCAGATACAGCTAAAATTTACAGAATGTATTGGACTTAAGTAAGACCAGATTTCATAGAAGCGATTTGGAATTGTGGGCAAGTCTGTGCCAGTGGTGCCATCTTGAAAAATTACAAGGAAAAAAAAAATTCTTTTTGCCCTATGAAATGTGAATAAATTACTAGATTTTCATGAAATTGGCACAGTAGCTAAACCTAACTCTAATCTCTATTTGGTGGAAATTTGGTTGAAAAATTTGATTGGTGCTACCAGCTATGGTAATTTTTGTGTCTTTGGTTTTGAAAATACGCTCAGGAAAATAAAAATTTTTGCACTATAACTTCCAGTGAGGTCATGAAATCAATACGAATTTCATACAATTAATGAAACTTGTCATAAGCATTATTCAGGCCAAATTTGGTTGAAAAGCCACGATAGGGTTGCCAGCTATTGTTGGTTTTGTATTTAATTGCAATATCTATATTAAGCGGTTTTATCGTAGAATTTTCAAATGGTAATGATATTGTAGTGACAATAAACAGCAAATATTAAGCTTTCGATTATTTGAAAAAACTCGCTGCAGGTAACTCTAAATTTCTTTATACTCCTTTAACTTCGAATGTTATATAACAACGTGAAGCAGATGTGATATATTCTTGGCTTTGATACTGGCAGAAGGTTGCCAGCACGAGTCGGTTGTGCTACTTTTGTATCAATAAACGCTTACAATTAGTATTCATACCGGAAACATTTACAATTAAAATAAATAATCAATGTTGCAATTCGCAAAGTTCTGCAAATTTTTCGGATCGCAGCCCCAAACACCAACTTCAGTTACAGTGCTGCAGGCACTGAGCATTTTCTTCATTGATGTTATATGAGATGCTGCTTTCAAAATTATGTGAAATAAGCAACTGATAACGAATATAATTAACCCGTGTTTTGCTCTCATAAACGTTGAAATTCATGCCAGTGGTAATATCTGAAACCTTCCACCATATGAGTTATAATGCATTCTTGAGACCAAAGTAAAACGTGGCATTTGATACAGTTTGGTCGTAATAAGCAGCACATGTGGTGGAATATGCACTCAAAACCTGCACGATTCTTCTACTGTTCTTCGAACATTAGTGTTTCTAGCGGTTCAGGTGCTCTAGAGTTTTTACGTTTTTGAACATTTTTACACTCAGATCTGTGCTGATCGGGATGTATGAAATATACACGTATCGTCTGCGAATAGGGCTAGTTTAGTATTCCTGTTCGGTTGGGTGGGTATGTCTGCTGTATACAATGTGTATAATATGGGTGAGAGTGGAGATCCTTGTGGGACGCCTGCTTCAATTAGCCGCTCGTTCGAGAGGTGATCGTCAACTCGAACTTGAAATTTTCTGCCTGTGAGAAAAGACGCAGTGGTCTTAATAAGTGGGAGAGGGATTTGGAGTTCATGCATTTTGAAGATAAGTCCTGCATGCCAGACTTTATCAAATGCCTTGGATACATCGAACATAATAAGCCCCGTTGATTTGGTCTGGTTGAATCCAGTTATAATGCCTTGCGCTACTCTTGCAAGTTGGAGCTCACAGGAATGATTCGGTCTGAAACCATACTGTTCAGCAGGGATTATATTCCTGTTGGAGATTGCCTGACACAGGCGCGAGAGAAGGATTCTCTCCGCAATTTTTGCTATAGAGCTGAGTAGACTAATAGGTCGCCAGTTTTGTGGAAAAGTAAGGTCTTTCCCAGGTTTGGGGATGACTGTAATTGTTGCCATTTTTCAGGCTGTAGGGTACTCTTGTTTTTCGAACATTGTATTTATGAGATCAGCAATGGCTTGAATAATATTATCGGGTAGGCGTTTTAGGCAGTCATTACTAATGCCATCTCGGCCGGGAGCTTTGCGGCGTTTGAGCCCATTTATTGTGTCCTTGACCTCCTGAGTACTAGTTTCTGAAATGTTCTGAAATGGGGGGGAGGGGCTGTCGAATTTAAAATACTATTACTGACCCTAAGTACTCTCCTCTGGAATAATTCCTCTTCTGAATCTTCGTCTGAAAAGATGTTTTAACGGACCTGTAGCTCTAGTGTGTCTGCAAAGGCTTCCGCTTTTCCTTCCTTGTAGTACTGGAGTCCCTGTGTACCGTGAATAGGTACCTTGGCTACTTTAGAGTTTTTTCGGAAATATTTCGTTAGCCGCCAGAAATTATTGTCCCCTGGCTCAAGACTTTCTAGGAAGTTGCCCCATTGCTCGTTTTGGAATTCATATATTTTCAGCCGGATGATGTTCGTGATTCGATTAGACTCTCTTCTGAGGTTTGGATCTCCTGAACTTCTAGATCTCCTTCGAATTCTATTTCTTTTTCGAATTAGATTTTTTATATACCCTGGAAGCTCATATGGACTGTTTCCTGTTACCGTTTTGGTTGAGGTATTTTCTTCAAGGACCTGTTGTATTTTTCCAGTTAATGTGCTGTTCATGGCGTCTATGTTATTGTTTTCTGCACCTAGTGGACAGGATATGTTAGCCAGTGTGTTATGGAAGCTTTCCCAATTTGTGGATTTTCGGAGTCTTAGGGGGTTGTCGATGTGAATCTCTTGAATGGTGAAGAGAACTGGCTTGTGGTCTGAAGGTAACTCATCGAGCACTGTTATGGATACGTGGTAATGCATATCTTTTGATATTGCTAAGTCCAGTACTGTTCCCCTTGAATGTGGCCCAAAGCGTGTTGGTTCACTAGGGGTATGTAAGGCCAGGTGATTGTCTGCAACAAACTTGCATAGCATGGTCCCAGCTCTGCTATGTCTTCTCGCACCCCAGTCACTGTTTAGTGCATTGAAATCCCCTGCTAAGAAGAGTGGCCGTTGATGGTCAAATAGTTTTTCAAGATCAGGTATGAAGTTTTTTGAGCTTGGCGGTTTATACGCTGAAATAATCTCGAATTCGAGAGCGTTCCCTAGCACTTTGATCGCTGTTGCTTCGAGTTCTTGTAGTATGATGATTAATTATATTTTTAATGAGGACTGCTGTACCGCCTTCTCTTCCAGTTAATCTATCATTGCGATAGAGAGTGTAGTTAGGAATGCGGAATTGATGTCAGGGTTTCAGGAAAGTTTCTTGGATTAGCATGATGTCAACTCTGTGATCAAACAAGAATTGTGTTAGCTCTCCCTTTTTGTTGATAAGAGAGTTGGCATTCCAAAAAATGATGGAGATTGGTCTCTGATTATTTCCTAGCATAATGTGAGGCGACGCTTGACGTTGGGAGGGATGATTGTGCATTGAATATGCTTTGGACCATTTTGGCCATCATGTCTTGCATCATATGCTGGAATTGCTGTTGTATACTGTTACGCCGCCTTTTCATAAAAATTTATGAAGATTGAAAAAAGGCCGTTCTTTCGCATTCTCATGAATGCACATCCCATGAGGTACGAGGGCCGTTCGTTCGGATCCTCATGTCTTCATATTGGGACTGCCACGAATCCATTGGAAAAAGGAAAGAGAAGAAGAAAGGAAAAGAAGCTCTGACTTTATTTTTGCATCGTTTGTAAATACTGTATGTAAAACCATGAATCAAAGAACTATAAGATTACGACACGCGCATGTCTCTCTCGGCTCGCTGCTTGTGTGTGACGTCACTGGGAGAGTTCGGTTCATGAATGAATGCATTAAATTGTATTGGAATACAAATAAATGCATGAAAAATGGTTTATGGTTTTAGTTTGTAGCATTGTTTTAATATTATAAACTATCAATGAGCTTATTTAGGTCATAGTAGATTTTATTTACAGGAGTATATATGTGAAAAATGAAAATATGCAATGTAATTTGTGTGTTATTGCTGTACTGAAAGTCAAAAGAAGAATACTGTGGCAGAAGAAAAAACTATTTTATATGTATCCAACAGATCAAATTTTTGTGATGTGTAAAAGGAGCGAAAAGGTATCGGAATTGTCTATTGCATGATTGTTTTTGAAATATTTCCCGAAACAACATTAAGTTCAGGATTTGAAATACGAAATGCTTGATAGTCTTCTCTGGATATATTTGAAGGAAAGGTTAGTCAATGATGATCCTGAGCAGTGCTGTCGTTTTAGTGTTTCTTTGTGCAGTAAATAAAACTCCGAAGTTGCAGCAGATTGTTCTAAATTGCAGCAGATTGATTCTTCTATAGGTATATACATATGTGTACACATATAAGTCTTCTTACATGCATTTAAAATACAACTATTGCTATTTGAAATACCATTAAGAAATCATATTCAATAAAATATGTATAATTTTTTTTAAAGATATCAGATTCGAGTTTAGTCGTTTGGTGAAAAATACATATTATTGTTAATATCAGTTTTTCCATATTAAAGAAAATAAATTACAATATACAGTTATATCTCCAGGATTTAGAATTGGGGAAATTCCTATTCATTCTTAGTTCAAAATGGCTTGCGGTTGCATATATAACTAAGCAGAGCGAAACTAACTTACTAAATATGCTAGCTAGATTAAACAAATATCAAATTTCGTAAAATGTAATAGATGAAACGCAAATGCAATGTTGCAGTGAACTGCATCAAATTACAGCAGATATGCTGCAATTGCAGTAAAACGACAGCACTGATCCTGAGTGTAAAGCGCAGTCTAAAAATTCAAAGAAGGAAAATGCAATTCTCATCATCTCAAAATTAGAAAAGATAATTCTATTGTAAAATGGAAACAAATTAGCTAGCGCAAATTAAGTCTATGAGCTGAAAGATTATGTGCTAACAGCTTTTCCAAATTCTTCAATAACAGCTCTTCAAGATGATGCTAGAAAGCCCATTTACAATCAGGGTTTCTTATTACGGCGATAAAAATTATGTGGAGGTCTGAACTCAGCTGCATTCTGAAGGTATCTGTTTTCTCATTTAATGAGTTGAAAATTGACTCCATCCGAAAATTATGTGATTCAAGGCTTGTTCGAAACCTGCCAGCGACCAAAATATTATGCCTTTCTATGTAGAACCACAAAATAAAGGACTGCTAATTTAACAAATGTTGTAAATTCATACAATTGTTTTTGATTCAGGAGATGAAAATCCCACAATCCATAAGGAGTTAGAAGTATTCCAGTTTTCAAACTTAAAATTTAGGCACTTCAAAAAAACCCCAGAGATATAAAAATGAATGAAATGACCGACCAAAGTTTTTTGAGCTATGTGAGCCACGTAAAGTATTCCAATCATAGTTTGGGTTATTCAATCTGTCATATTGGACGTCCTTCATTTCTCAGTTCAAATATTTCATATATACATAGTAAGGTATTTCCCTGATTTCACCCTAGAGGAGTCTTAAACTAGCAATGGAGTTTTTGTATTGAAAATAAAATTAATTAAAATGAGTAAAATCTATTTTTTGAAGTTGAAATTATCAAAAGCATAATTAAATTGTGTTATTCACAATAATATGGTTGTTTAGCCACATTTCGAAGAGTGAACATTGACTTTCTCAAATGTACAAACAATGCGTTTTGTTCCAAATCTACATCTTTTGAAATATACTTTAATCATATTTTGCATAAATTGTGCATAAATTTTACATGTACTATAAAGCACATAATTCAACTGTACATATTATGATTCCTTAAGTGACGATTTTATGTACAAGAATGTATGCAAACATGTTTTAATTACGGATTGTTTAAATGAATTACGCCAGCGCCCATACATTTTACACTAATGCATGTGAACATGCCGCGCGACGAACTCTCCCGGTGACGTCATGCGCAGAGAGAGAATAAAATGGTTACTCTAGTGTCGCTATCTCTAGTGTTTCTTGTATCATGTGTAAAACCATATTTTTCTTCGTACATCTTAACTTGCGAGTTGTTGCGGTGTAGTTTATCGTTAATTTTCTATACAACAAAATTCTGGAAATCCCATAACTATGACAAACACACAACTATAAGTCGCTCTTGGCGAATCACTCTCTCTATTGGGTTTCATCGTGTCGTTTGTGCAATAGTTTGTCGTTTTGATTGTATAGAAAGGATAAAAACAACCCGAAAATAGCGTGCAGCCGTCATCCGTTAAACAATTGAAATCTTGGCGGAACGGATGTCGTTTAGACATACCTACCGTTTGGTACCCGATCTGGATAATTGATTGTTATTTCAAACCGGAAAATATTTTATAGACTGCAGATTATTACATCAAACTGCAGATTATTACATCGAACTGCAGATTATTACATCTAACTGCAGATTATTACATCGAACTGCAGATTATTACATCGAACTGCCGATTATTACATCGAACTTCAGATTATTACATCGACTTCTGATTAAGTAAGTGGTGAAATTTTGACAAAAGTACTAAGATAAAAGTGATATAGTATATTAAGTTTGGTTATAAATTGTAACACCATAGTTTCAAAGTTGAATCAGCTAATAAGCTGATATTTTGTTTTCTGGTTTAAAAGGAAATGATTAGTTTTAAAGGAATTTCTTAGTTTCAATAAAATGTGTGTAATAAACAAGTAAAAGCTTATTATTGTGTGTGTGTGTGCGAGAGTTTTCCCTTGTGATGTCGGCGTGCGGTATCGCGCCTTAACGATGTTCAGTGTCGCGAGTGTTTCTTCCGCTCTCCTGTTTGTTATCACTGTCGCTATGTAAATATGGCTACCTCCGGTGACCTAGTCCGGGATTTAAAAAAAAAAATAGTGTTTTTCTTTCGATCGCCACTATGCGATCATAGTTATTGTGCTGCGATGACGAACTCTCGGCAGGGTTCACGCGCAGTTCTCATAACAAATGGCGCCCAATTTTTCAGTTTCTTTTTTCTTTTGTGTAGTTTCGCGTATCAATTTCTTCATTGTCTCATACAGATGAGGAAAAACTTAATTCGTGTTGTGTTTGGAGTTGAGGATGGATTTCTCTTTGATAGATAAAATCCATTTTCATCACTAATCGAAACGCGCATGTCCATATATTTTTCATTTACGTAGTTTCCGTAAAGTTTCGAGTTTTGCTATTAAATTTTCATAGTGTCAAGGGCTCGTCATCGCAGCTGGCGCCCACCGGTTTTCTTGCTAGTCGTCTTTCTTTTGCTGTGCTTCCTTCCTATAGAATCAGTTCGCGTGAGTTTTGTTGCGTGCAAACACCACGGTGTCGCCTTTGTGGTTTTGACCACGTGGTTGTTGCGGTGCCGTACAGGTTGGTTGTTTTCGCCTTCTTGGTTTTGAGATACAGCTAACTTGTCCGGTTCTGTATGCGACAAAGCTCCGATTAAGGTACATTTGTGTTATCATTCGCCTCCATCTATGGATTTTCGGTTTCATAACTTTGAAACATAGATGGAACAGCGGATGATCGCACAAATTCCATTTTTTTTAAACTCAACAGTTATTCTCTTTTGTCTTTCTATCCTTTTCAAACTCGCGAAATTGAACATCGTTTTGATTCGTTGTCGTGCGTCGTCGTTTCTGGGGGAAATGATCGCGCGCACACACAATATTTAATCACACAATAATAAAAATAGAAAATAAAAGTTTCAAAGAAAGTTTACTTCGTTTGAAATAATAAAAATTAAAATTCTAAAGTACATTTTTTCTCTACGTACATTTTCTTAGAGAAAATAAAATAATTAGAATAATTATTTGAGAAAAAAATAAGATTGATAAAAGTGCATCAAATACATATGTAAATATATATAAGAAATTGAATTAAGAAAAAACATTTTGTAACACATTGTACACTACACACTTTATCTTCACACTCATTTGGATCGCGTTTCAAAATTTCAAAGTTTCAAAATTTTCTAAACATGGCTAATAATAACGAAATTAGACAATCAAAATTTGCACCGCATGCTTCTTCAAATCCAAGTGGGTCCACATGTGCTGCACGCACCGGTCTTGTGTCCAGGGACACGGGAATCTCTTCCCAGATCCCGGAACAAGTACCTCGGCCACCTTACGCGCTATTTAACACTACTAATCCGTTTCTAAATGACATCGAATCCGTTCCGCCGCAAGAAGCTATTGACAGGGCCGAATTATTTACATCGCCACCGCGCTTGTCCAGTCATTCTATACCACCACATAATCAATTCGACAGATTAGCAAATGACCTTCAACGTCTAACATTCGCTATCAGCAATAGCCCGGGTTTAAATAACATTAACTTTACACATCCGGTTAACAATCAATTCCAATCTCATTCACCTGTAATTTCATCCGCATCAAATTATATACACCCAAACTCGGAATCAATTCATGACTATCATGTAACCAGACGATCCATAAATCACTCAGTTCTCTCTTTGCCCATATCCAAATGGGGGATTTATTTCGACGGCACTAAAACTAGTTTTAGTGCACAGTCTTTCATTTATCGATTGAAAGCTATGGCAGATTCTCAAAAAGTTTCCTATGAGGATCTAGCCCAATGTTTCCACATTTTCCTAAAAGGACCAGCTCTTGAGTGGTTTTGGAAACACCACGAGATGCACTCGCATCAAATAAATTGGTCTTCTCTCACCACAGCTTTTCTTAACCGATATTCAACCTTCACGGTAGATATCGATATTCGTCGGCAGATGGATGCTCGTCTGCAGGGCAACCAAGAGTCTTTCATCGAATTTTACGATGCATTGGAAGCCCTGTCTCTCCAATTACGTCAGGGAATGTCAGATGTTGACTTCCAGCATACGGTGTTCAGGAACATGAACAGGAGACTTCGCGACCACCTCGCTGGTCGATACTTCAACAGCACGCAGGAGCTAGTTCAATGCTGCGTGTCTGTGGAAGCCGTGTGGAATTTACATAGACCAGAGAAACTACACGTTCTTCAGCGATCTAATCACTTTATTCATGAACTAGATCAGTCCGATACCCCAGATATTCCAGTGGAGGCTTTCAAGCCACAGTCCACTCTCCAGCGGTCCGAATTTCTCGTCTGCTGGAACTGTAAAGAAATGGGACATTCATTTTCAAATTGTTCGATACCTATCAAAGGCATTTTTTGTTTCGGTTGTGGAGCACCTGGAACTCTTAAGGTGCGTTGCCGAAAATGCAATCCTTCGGTAAACGGCAACAGGAGTGTTTCAAGGTTGGGGAACCGAATCACTCCCAACACAACAAATCTTCCATTACAGTCCAACCGTGTGAGACCTTCCACCGAGGAAGCAGCCACCAACATCGATCCCGAATTCCATCGTCGCCACTAGATGAGAGATCTTTCAATTCCTCTTTATCGTGTACTTCTGATTTTGCATCAGATCTCATTCAGTCCGTAGACATCGCTACTCAGACTGAATCTGTTACTCCTTCTTCACACAAATTTTCCGTCTATGGTAATTTATCAAAAATAGTTGATCCTTCTGTCATTCAGCCAAATAAATTTGGCATTTCTTTTAAAAGCCTTCATCGACGTTCGCGTTCAATTGTATATTTTCGCGCTAAACGTGCCTTACGTCGATTAGCAATTAGCTCTATGATTTCTGACAAGGTTCCTAATGATCCTCGTCCATATTGTGACATTTACGTCAAAAACCACAAACTTACAGGTTTGATGGATAAAGGAGCTAGCGTTAGTGTGTTAGGTCAGGGTTCATTGGATCTAATTAAGGAATTAGATCTAACTCTACACACAGTTAAGGCTAATATTAAAACTGCGTCTGGACAGTCCGAATCTGTCTTCGGTTATATTCTAGTTCCAGTTCGCTACGGTTCTGAAACAAAACCTTTACGGTTTTTAGTCGTCCCTTCGTTAGCTAACAAGCTTTATCTCGGAATTGACTTCTGGAATACTTTTAATATAGCACCAGTGCAAATGCCTATTGTAGGTGAGCTTCGTGAAACCCTTCCTTCTGCCTCTAATGAGGACTCTTCGACATATCATAAATTGTCAGCTGACCAAGAGCAACAATTACAGAAAGTAATTGATAAATTTCCGTCTTTCAATAAACTTGGTCTAGGAAAGACGCTTTTGGTTTCTCATCACATAGACACTGGATCCGCTAAACCCATTAAGCAAAGGCATTATGCTATTTCTCCGGTTGTGCAAGACTTATTGTACCAAGAAATGGATTGTATGCTCTCTTTGGGGGTTATTTGTGAGATAATAGTTCTTGGAGCGCACCAGTCACTTTAGTTCGTAAACCTGGTAAAGTGCGCTTATGCCTAGATGCACGACGGCTTAATGAGGTTACTATTAAAGACGCATATCCTCTACCCTTAATAGACGGTCTGCTCGCACGATTAAGGTCCACTAAGTTCATTGCCAGCTTAGATTTGAAGGACGCCTTTTGGCAGATACCCCTTGATCCTGAATCTAAGGAGAAAACAGCCTTCACGGTGCCGGGTCGTCCTTTATACCAATTTAAAGTTATGCCTTTCGGTCTTTGCAACGCTCCACAAACCATGTGTCGTCTTATGCACAAGGTAATCCCTCATGAGCTGCATGACAAGATCTTTGTCTACCTAGATGACTTGCTGATCACTAGTTCCTCTTTCGACGAACATATCGATCTTCTCATCACAGTTGCTAATTTATTATCAGCTGCTGGTTTGACAATTAATGTCGAGAAAAGCAAGTTCATCCAGCGTGAGATTTTGTATCTGGGTTATGTGGTAAGTGATGGAATACTCAAAACCGATCCATCTAAAGTCTCTAGCATCGTTGACTATCCAACACCTAAGTCCGCTAGAGACGTAAGACGATTCATGGGGATGGCTGGCTAGGACCGTAGGTTTATCAGTCGCTTTGCCTCCATCACGGCACCGTTGACAGATCTTTTGAAGGGCAAATCTTCATTTAAATGGACCGATGCAGCAGAAAACTCCTTTCAGCAGGTTAAACAAGCCTTAGTTTCTGCCCCTGTTCTCATCAACCCTGACTTCAACAAACCCTTTGTTATCCAATGCGATGCTAGCACTACCGGAATAGGTAGCGTCCTATTTCAAAAGGACGAGAATGGTCATGAACACCCTATAGCTTTCATGTCCTCACTTCTGCTCAGAAAAACTACACCATTACTGAGCTTGAGTGTTTAGCTGCAGTTCAAAGCGTGAAGAAATTCCGCGCGTACATTGAAGGCTTACCATTCACGGTCATTACTAACCATGCTAGTTTAAAGTGGTTGATGAATCAACAGGATTTGTCTGGTAGATTGGCCCGTTGGAGCCTGAAACTTCAAGGTTTCAACTTCTCAATCCAACATTATAAAGGCTCTGCAAACACCGTCCCTGATGCATTATCTCGAATGCACGAGCGAATTGAAAGTATTTCCGTTTCTTCTTTGGCGTTTTTACCTGAGCACACTCACATTAGCGAACTTCTTCCTGACTCCGCGTTTTTAGAACCCGATTATTTAGAGCACATTCTTCTGATCTCTAAGCAACCTGAACGGTTTCCTAATATCTGGGTTCGCGACGGGAAATTTTTTATCAATACTGGCAGTATTTCGGATACCGATATAAACATCCCTCGAACCAAACTATGGGTTCCGGACAGTCAACAACATAAGCTAATTTCCTAGGCGCATGACAGTCCGACTTCATCTCATTGTGGCACACTTAAGACCACTGAGATTCTTCGCCGCTATTATTATTGGCCTACTCTCACTAAAGACGTTTCGACATACATTTCCAATTGTGTTACTTGTAAGCAAGTCAAACCATGTCATCAAGTCTTGAGACCTCCGATGGGTCAAGAACGTGTTTCTGATAGGCCGATGCAACGACTTTTCATCGACTTTCTAGGGCCTTATCCACGTTCCAAAAGCGGAAATACCCAACTCTTCATAGTGCTAGATCACTATACTAAATTTATTTGGTTGAAAGCTATGCCCAAAGCTACTGCAGAATCTGTTGTCAAATCTCTTCTCGATATTTTTCACACTTTTGGTGTACCTGAGTTTCTCCATTCTGACAACGGCGTGCAGTTTACGTCCAAACACTTTGCACAAATGATGCAGGTCTATGGCGTGTCACATATTTTCACTCCTCGGTATTCTCCGCAATCGAACGCTTCTGAGAGGGCTAACTAGTCTGTTTTGTCTGCTATTCGAACATATATTGGTGAGGACCATCGAAACTGGGACGGGCATCTCAGGGAGTCGTGTGCAGCATTTCGCAATGTTGTGCACGAGTCTACGGGATGTTCGCCACATTTTCTTATGTTCGGATTTCAGGCGATCAGACATGGTTCAGATTACAATCTGCTAAGACAGTTATCCTCATTTGAGGATGGCGAAGTCGAATTGTCCACTCAGACCGATCGATTGAGGAGAATTCACGAGCGAGTCCGTGCCAGGCTTGCAGATGCCTACGCCAAGGGCCAACGCCGGTATAATTTACGCGTTCGAGCACGAGCCTTTTCGCCAGGTCAACTGGTATACGTGCGCAATCACGTTTTGAGCAGTGCTGCAGAGGGATTCGCAGCCAAATTAGCCCCGAAATTTGTGCAGGCGAAAGTGGTTCGTTCAGTTGGACAGGTTTCATACGAGTTGGAGGATTTGAAGGGAAAGCATCTGGGAATATTCCACACACAGGATATTCGTACCTAATGCAGGTATAATTATGGTCTTTCACGTTTGGTGATGAACACGCTTCTGACATTCCCTTTCTTCACACACACCTTTTTTTTAGTCCATTTTGGCTATATTAGCTATATTTGTGTACTACACATACCCTTTATATATCCACTTTTGTTCACTAAATCACGATTCTCGTTCCTTAAGCAAATGACCTTCTTATGCCCGGCTCCTTGAGAGACTCTTCTCAGGGCGAGGTCGTCCCCACGTTTGTTACGCCGCCTTTTCATAAAAATTTATGAAGATTGAAAAAAGGCCGTTCTTTCGCATTCTCATGAATGCACATCCCATGAGGTACGAGGGCCGTTCGTTCGGATCCTCATGTCTTCATATTGGGACTGCCACGAATCCATTGGAAAAAGGAAAGAGAAGAAGGAAGGAAAAGAAGCTCTGACTTTATTTTTGCATCGTTTGTAAATACTGTATGTAAAACCATATTTTTCTTCGTACATCTTAACTTGCGAGTTGTTGCGGTGTAGTTTATCGTTAATTTTCTATACAACAAAATTCTGGAAATCCCATAACTATGACAAACACACAACTATAAGTCGCTCTTGGCGAATCACTCTCTCTATTGGGTTTCATCGTGTCGTTTGTGCAATAGTTTGTCGTTTTGATTGTATAGAAAGGATAAAAACAGCCCGAAAATAGCGTGCAGCCGTCATCCGTTAAACAATTGAAATCTTGGCGGAACGGATGTCGTTTACACATACCTACCGTTTGGTACCCGATCTGGATAATTGATTGTTATTTCATACCGGGAAATATTTTATAGACTGCAGATTATTACATCGAACTGCAGATTATTACATCGAACTGCCGATTATTACATCGAACTGCAGATTATTACATCGACTTCTGATTAAGTAAGTGGTGAAATTTTGACAAAAGTACTAAGATAAAAGTGATATAGTATATTAAGTTTGGTTATAAATTGTAACACCATAGTTTCAAAGTTGAATCAGCTAATAAGCTGATATTTTGTTTTCTGGTTTAAAAGGAAATGATTAGTTTTAAAGGAAATTCTTAGTTTCAATAAAATGTGTGTAATAAACAAGTAAAAGCTTATTATTGTGTGTGTGTGCGAGAGTTTTCCCTAGTGATGTCGGCGTGCGGTATCGCGCCTTAACGATGTTCAGTGTCGCGAGTGTTTCTTCCGCTCTCCTGTTTGTTATCACTGTCGCTATGTAAATATGGCTACCTCCGGTGACCTAGTCCGGGATTTAAAAAAAAAATAGTGTTTTTCTTTCGATCGCCACTATGCGATCATAGTTATTGTGCTGCGATGACGAACTCTCGGCAGGGTTCACGCGCAGCTCTCATAACAATACCAGCGAACAGCTGATCCATTTGCCCTGTGCTGGCGATCGCACTTGTTTTCCCTATCTGAGCTTGGGGGTTGGTTGGTTTTGTGGTTGTTGTTTGTTGTTGGAGGGGTTGATTTTTCGCGATTTCAGCGAAGGTTTTTTTTGAGGTTTTGGGGATTACGAGGGCAACCTCTGTAGCTTGCTGGGTGGTCTCCTCCACAATTCACGCATTTTGCTTTTTCTTCGGGTTTTTTGGGACAGTACTTGAAGTGATGAAGACCGTCACATTTCACACATCTTCATTGCGCGAGGCAGTTGTTTGACGAGTGTCCAAACTGCTGGCAATTATGGCATTGTGCTTGACTTTTTCTAGGTTTTTGGGTTTCTACCTGAACCAGTAGGTGGCAAATAGCACGAATATTGTAAATACCCGTTTCATTTTTGGGTAACAATGCTTTTAATAATTTGGACGTTCCTGTTTTTGTTTTCAGGAAGAAACACTCAATTGGATGAAAGCCCTGTGCTTCCAAATCTTCGACTACTTCTTCAGAAGGTATGCCGTGTAGGCCCCTGATAATGACGTTCAGGTTTTTCTCCTCAGGGAGGAGATAGGTATGGTATTGTATCTTCCTCTCGGTTAGGAATTTGGTCATGTTTCGGTGGTCTTTGATTGATTCGGGACTTATCTGGACTCCTAGATAGATCCTTTTTGCAGACGTGAATTTGAAGTTCAGTCTACGAAACTCTCTTTCTACTTGTAACCATTTCTCAGGCTGGCGGAGAATGATTGGTACAGTCTTTCCACCGGTTGGAGGATTTTGTGGCGTGAACACTGTATTTTTTGAATTGAGTGTAATTTTTTCTACTGGTTTCGGTGAAGGAAGTGACGGGAATTCTTCCATTTCGACGTTGTTAACGTCAGGAGTTTCTGAAAGGTTACTTTCATCATCGGATGAATCTACAGTTTTAGCGTCACTACTATTTTCGGTCCTCTTCCTCTTGGTTGGAGTACCAATAACCACCTTGTTTTTATTGGCCTTTTTAACTTTTTTTACTCTCTTGGGGTCTACCAGGGAGTTTTGAAGGGATTTAAGCAGTTTCTTCAAATCTGCATTTTGAGATCTTTGCTGTTCAAGTTCGAATAATAATCAATAAGCTGGGCCTGTTGAGCTAGATCTGCTCGAAGGCTTAAAATAATACTGTCTTTGTCTACTATTTCAGAAGGATTAAGGTCGGAGTGTGTCTCCGACCTCTCGTAATAAGTCATATCAAATTCAGCACAGGAAGGATAATTTAATAAGAGGAAGATTGATAAATTGTTTTAATATATATATATATATATATATATATATATATATATATATATATATATATATATATATATATATATATATATATATATATATATATATATATATATATAGATATATATATATATATATATATATATATATATATATATATATATACATATATATATATGTATATATATATATATATATATATATATATATATATATATATATATATATATATATATATATATATATATATTTATCTGCTCGCTTATCTGCTCGCTTATCTGCTCGATTTATCTGCTCGCTTTAATGTCCGCTGATTCTCTGTTTATTATTCTTTTTCGACCTCTGCTGCCACACTGCTACCTGCTCGGTAATTGCTGTAATTCGTTCGCTCTTCGTCCAAATCTTTCGGCTGCTCGAGTCGTCTTAATAACTTGCCTGCTCGGCAACGTCGTAATCGCTCGATTCGCTCTTCGTCTCTGCTATTCGCTGTCGCTCGCTAATGATCAAATCGCTCAAGTCGCTCTACGTCTTCTCTGTTCGAGTGCTAGGCTCGAACTGACCTGCTCTAATTCTGGTCCAAGCGTTTCCTTTTATTCATTTTCACATCATGCAGTGTGGTGAAGATGGACGCTTGTGTTGAAATTTTTTAATGGTGGTGTTGCTAAGCTATAGCACTCATTTTGATATATTTATTTATCTTTACAAGTAAATTAAAAGTCGTTCTGAATGATCTAGAGTAACATTAATTTGAATACCATGTATAAATGTACTGCAATTTGTATTAAATTTGTGTAAAATAGTGTTCTGACCATACACTTTAATTTATATGTTTAAACAAGCCTATTCTTACAACTAGCAGCTTATTCTAACTAAAATAGTATGTTGGTTGGTAGCTTGGTAGTTATTGTTGCATATTCGTGTGTGTACTTCACTTCCATTAACATCTTATTCTCTTGTACTAAAGTATATTTATTCGAAACTAAACATTTCTACTCAATTATGAAATTATTTTCCTCATTTACGTTTCTACAGCTTCAGCAAGCATATCAGGACAAAGAGGAAGAAAATCAACGGCTCAAACACTACATCGATACCATACTACTAAACATCGTTGAAAACTATCCTCAATTATTGGAAGTGAAGCCATCGAAACCAGTCGAAAATAATACAATTTCTCACTAGCAACAATAATTAAATCATTTTGAAGTAGATATGTATTATTTGATTAAAACTATTCAACAAGAAATCACAATAGGATCTAAATTAAAATGATTTTACATGTTATTTATAACGATATTACTATGTATGCTTTTTTAAATGAAATCAAGACGGTGGTATTTTCCAATAATAAGAAAAAATATTAATTTGTCCGAAAAATGGATGCATGAATTATATTATTCTTGTTCCGATTGGTTTTTTAATGTTTTTAGTGTATTGTTCATACGAAACCTATTTACTTTGAAGAATTAAACAAAAATCTACTCTCACGTCTAGAAAAGGTTGAGCAATAAAGTTTAAAAGTAAGACTATTGTAATGAAATTATAAGACTAATAAAATCGTGTATATTGAACCAATAGTGTTAACATGCATAATGTGAAAATATATTGAAAAGAGAATTTGTACTGACTGTTGACACATTTATTGTGTAATTTCAATGAATTGTAAAGTATTTTTGTACCTAATAAATATTGATATGCAAAAATACTCTGTTACTGCTATCTGAAACTTGGACAATCTTTGAAATAAAAAAAAATATGTATGCGTCCATTACATTAAATGCCTTGGTTGCATGTGTTTCTCAGGTTGATCTCCTAGACCGCAGAAGTTGAGAATTGTCTGCTAAATTGTTCTGAATAAGAAGAAAGAAGATCAAATCGTTGTTTTACGAGAATTATGTTTGTAGAATGAATTATAGTATGAAGGAAAAAAGTAGTAAGTATTCGGATGTTGAAATGGTGTCAAAATATTTGAGAATAGGTGTAGATGAAAAATAAAATGAATGTTATATATTTTTGTATAGTTAAAATGTCAGATATACAACTATTTCTTCCAATTGAAAAATAAACGAATTTTAATTAACATGAAATTAAATGGTTTTGAATCTGATAACCTTACGGGTTGCTCGTAATATTTACCGTTTGTTGTCGTTTAAGTGGTCTTATATAGATTTATAATGATTCGCAGCATTTCTCCGTCCAATGTTCTGCTTTAGATACACACAAAACCTGTTAGCAAGTACCTAAATTTTAAATCTTCATTGAAACCAAATATTTGAAACACAAATTCAGAACTAACTCTGTCCCGTCCTGCAATTATACGTTGCCAATTCACACGAACTTCTGAATTGTTTCAATGTTCCGTTATCGTTCAGACAAACTGGAAGCTGTGCAAATTGCGGATTGACACATACACGTTGGCATTGATCCATCATTTCTGTAGATGTTTGCATCGTTGGTAAGCATTTGTGCACAAATATTCGCTTTAGTGAAAAGAATATTAAATATATATCATCAACTATGCATACTCATATCTGAAAAACTAATGGCCGGTCCAGACGCTAGGTTTTGCACAACGTTTTATTTGCGCAGTCAAAACGTTGCGGATAACTAATGCCCGGTCCAGACGCTATGTTTTGTACAACGTTTTATCTGCACAGTCTTAAACGTTGCAGATAAAACGTTGCGTGTGGATAGGAAAACTGTGCAATTTTGAGAACTGCACGGAGACGGTACAGTTGCAGCGATAACTGAGGTGGTTAGGCATAGTTATCCGTGAATTGTGCCGACAAATCGTTACGTGTGGACGATTAGCTACGTTTTTTATTCATTTTTAGCAAATGACAAACCTTCGACAATGTTCACGGGAGTTTCTGACTGAGTTTATTGCCTTGTCCGAAAGTATTTTACACATACAAGTATTTTCTTTTGTGATATATCCCTGTAGCTTCAGTAAGTCATTCAGCATACGATTCGTAACTACTTCTAGGTAATGGTAACTAATTACCAAGGTAACCACTTCCAATATAATTTCTGCATTACATTTAACTCATTATGTCATAGAAGGTAATGTGTTGTGATTGTATTCTATACTAGTTACGGAAACAGTTACATTGGAGTGCTTTCAGAAGTGATGATAGAAAATCAGTTTAGTAATAGATATGCTGTAATATATTACAGAAAAGGTGATATTGTAAGGTGATATATGGTGAAAACTACGTAAATAGTAAATAATCATCTCGAAAACGTACGAGTATGCGTGATGCAAATCAAAGTCTAATTCGGAGTGTAGCACACCATTGACGCTAATTCGTTTAGTTGAAAAATAAATAAGTACAATGTTTTTACAAAATATATACACAGATTTCATGGATGAAAAAAGACAAGCAAAACAGCAAATATCACTATAAATTTAATAAATTTTATTTATCAAAACAAGGATATAAAATCAAAATATTCCAGCATTATTCAAAATACACTATTTGAAACCTATATTTCAATAGAAAAATCGAACACGCGTTTACATCACTTGCACAATATAGCTTGCACTGTTGAAAAATACAATTTTTTCGGAACTGCGTACATAAGAATTGCGCAGTATTTGAATAAAAATTTTGGCCACGCAGCCTCACTTGCTCGTAAAAATAAGCAACAAGTTGCCTACTGCATTACTTTTTGAGAAAGGTAATGCAGTGGGTAAGTTGTAACTTGATCGCTTACTCGATAAACTCGATTACATTGTTAGTAATGGAGCTTCGTGAATAATGTAGTACTTCCAGAATCAATTCTGAAGCAACGCCTTGCCATTTTTCTTACAGGGATGGTTTCACTCATTCCAATAAATGAATGTATGTGTCTATGTCAATTCTCAAGTAGTTCCGCCAATCATTAGGTTCAAAACTTAATTCACGCAGTAATTTAATGTGAGAAAAGTGCTGTCTTTTTAGAAGCCATTTCCTCGACCACTGTGAACGCCGGGTTCTTTGGAGATCTTCCATTTCTTTCTTTTTCTTCACGAGACAACATGAAAAAATTGACCAGAGTAGTACTTCCCCCATAGTGACGCCACTAAAACTGCGCTAAAATAAATACAGATTTGCATCATATGGACGCTCTTTATTTTTGCAACGTTTTGACTGCGCAGATAAAACGTTGTGCAAAACCTAGCGTCTGGACCGGGCTTAAGCCCTATCAACTCAATTATCGCTGCAACTGTACCGTTCTCAAAATTGCACAGTTTTCCTATCCACACGCAACTTTTTGTCTGCAACGTTTTAGACTGCGCAGATAAAACGTTGTACAAAACCTAGCGTCTGGACCGGGCTTAACATATCAATATAATTACAGATAGTAATATTCGGAATATTTTGAAAAGACTTTTGAACTAAAGTAAAATTGAAATGAAAATAATGTGAGTTCAGCTCAAATATGATAGTTCTTCTCGTGTTTAAAGAGACAACAAGCCATGCATGTAGAGGATTTTTAAAAAAATTGATAATGATTGCGGATATAATGCAGTTTTTGTCCAATTCATCACTGATACTCGTATGTAGCTTCTAACATTGGTGCCAAATATTAGACATAGGGCTGCTTACACATCATGCTGACTTTTTACAAGCTAGTAAAAAAAATATTTTCTATCTGAGCTGTCTTAGTAATTAGCTTATTAGTTTGAGGCTATGATGACTGAATAAATTTCCAAATAAAGTTTAATTTTAACTCTGAGCAGAGTTAACACTCGTGTGATGCCGTTGTATCAGCATATCTTGAATCAAGTAAAAAGATTACGCACTGCGCAGGTACGACATCTTTAAATTATCTCTTCCCATGTTTCATTACGACACACGTGACAAACGCTTGAATTAGTGGGTATCGTTTTATGCAAGCGTTTTTAGTATAAACTGATTGAAAAGTGGTGTTGAAAATGAGATGTTCAGAGAAAAATTGTAATAACTGTAATAATAAAAAAGGGGGATAGTAATATTATTGCTTCCCTAAGGATAAGAAAATTATAAATACATGGGTGAATTTTTTTCGAAGGAAAGACAGTTTCAATACAACGACGTCACGAATCTGTAACGAGCATTTAAAAAAGGATGACTTTGAACGTAATATGCAATTTGAAATGGGTAAAGGCATTAATATTTACAAATATTTATGTAGATATGTAGTTACTACTAACTTTAAGGTTCTTAAATTATTACATTTAGGATATAGCAAAGTAAATTTACGCAGACTGAAACCTGGGGTAGTGCCAAGTATTTATCGCAAAGATGAAAATGCTGAATCATAATCAGAAGGTCGTGACCATCGAGCAGAAGGTCGAGAAAATAAGAAACTGGTCATGTCTTTATTGCAACAAGGCGTTGGAAAGGAAAATATAAGTGAAAGATATATTGGCGATGCAATTGAAGAACCGAAATGTGAGGTAGGGAGCGATCACGTGGCTCAAAATAATCCTCATATTGAGTTAATGTAAGCCAGTTTTGGCCGCTTAGTAATCAGATATATGTTGCAATAAAATAAATGTTCAGTAAAAACCTAGAGCAGGAAAACATCTAGATGAAAGACATTAGGCGCGTTCTTTTGCTCCTCTTATCCATAACAGAACAAAGCTAACCAGTGCAGACGCATTGGAAACAAAAACAACTCATGTAGGGTATAGGAGAGTTGTTGTTGTTTCCAATGCGTCTGCACTGTTATAGATGGGGGGAGCAAAAAAATGCGCCTATTATCAAAAAGCTCAAACTAGAAAATTTTCAGCTAAGGGAAGCTGAAAAAAAGTGAACAAAATTTTTTTTTTATTCAAGTGAAATCAACAAAGAGCGAGTACGAAAATAAAAATATGGAAGATAGATTAACAACAAATTTTAGTGTAGGCCAAAGTAAAAAATTAAAAAATTACACAACAAAAACTAAATTGGACAGAAGCTGACATTACGAAGTCAATAACTTTATACTCAGCAAGTGCTCGTGCCTACAAATTGTTGAGGAGTAAAAACTTTCCCCTTCCTGCTGTCCGAACGCTTCAGTCTTGGGCCAACAGAGTTGACATATCACCAGGCATATTCCAACCTGTGGTAAAAATCTTATCTGCAACAACAGAAATGAGCGCAGCACAGAAAGTTTGCGTGCTGAGCTTCGATGAAATGAAGATAAAAAAAATCTAGCGCACCTGAACCGCTAGAAACACTAATGTTCGAAGAACAGTAAAAGAATCGTGCAGATTTTGAGTGCATATTCTACCACACGAGCTGTTTCTTACAGCCAAAATGTTACAAACACCTACTTTGGTCTCAAGAATGCATTATAGCTCATATGGTGGAAAGATTTCAGATATTACCACTGGCATGAATTTCAAAGTTTATGAGAGCAAAATTATAATTATATTCGTTATCAGCTGTTTATTTTACAAAACTTTGGAAGCAGCATCTCATATAACATCAATGAAGAAAATGCTCAGTGCCTGCAGCACTGTCACTGAATTTGGTGTTTGGGGCTGCGATCCGAAAAATTTGCAGAGCTTTGGGAATTGAAACATCGGTTATTTATTTTCATTGTAAATGTTTCCGGTATGAATACTAACTGTAAGCATTGATTGATACAAAAATAGCACTACCGACTCGTGCGCGCAACCTTTTGCCAGTATCACATCTGCATCACGTTGAAATTAACCTACCCTGTGAACTCCGTCTCGATCCGACGACTAAGTTCGAAGTTATAGGAGTATAAATAAATTTAGGGCTACCAGCCACGGCATTTTTCAAATAATCGAAAACATAATATTTGCTGTATATTGTCACCACAATATCATTACCATTTGAAAATTTTACGATCAAACCGCTTAAGAAAGATATTGGAAATAAGCACACAACCAACAATAACTGGCAACCCTATGGTGGCTTATCAACCAAATGTGACCTGAATAATGCCTATAATAGGCTCCATTCAATGTATGAGATTTGTATTGATTTCATGACTGCACTGGAAGTAATAGAGCAAAAAGCTTTATTTTCCTGAGCGAATTTTCAAAACCAAAGACACAAAAATTTATAACAAACTCGGCTTAGAGTTAGGGTCAGCTACTGTGTTAATTTCATGAAAATCTGCTAATTGAATCAGAGTTCAAAGGGCAAAAAGCAGTTTTTTTCTTTGTAATTTTTCAAGATGGCACCAGTGGCACAGACTTGCCCACAATTCAAAATCGCTTTTATCAGATCTGGTCCTGCTTAAGTTCAATGTATTCTGTAAATTTCAACTGCATCTGATTATTGGTTCGTGAGTTCCCGTGAACAGAAGCTTTTGATGCTACAACAAATATAGGTAAATTGGGAAAGGGTTACCGTTCTTGTCCGACATGAAAATACCAAAGTTTTCCCTTGACTGTTTAGACAAAGCATAAGATTTGTATACAAGTTGGTTTTCATTTTAAGAAACGGACATATTTTAGGAGATTCGATGGTTAGAATGTTTTCACTTTCAGTGCCTGCCGTAGCTACAGGGTTGCCAGCACGTTCATGAAAAACTACGCAAGTATGCAACTAAACAACATTTATGTGTCCTGTAAGTTTCATAATGATTTGATAATCTAACAAAAATTTATCACAATTCAAAAATATTCCAATTTTCCCGATATTATTTTAAGCGCCTAGCGCACACAAAGGGTTAAAAATTTCAAAAACATTATCATATTGACATTTGAAACACATTCAAAATTCATTACATAAACTTTGTTTTTGCAAAAGTTATTTTTTGACAGAAAAATAGGTATATTTAAAATATCACTAAAACGGCCGCCGGCACCAAAGAGTTAAAGATTATTAACATTTTGTAAGATCTGACACTATTCTGTATATACGCTAATGTATCCTGAAAATTTCAGTTCAATCGGATGGCGCGTTCCTGAGATTTTTTTCACTGAAATGTTTTGATGATATATATAGATGTATGTATATATATATATATATATATATATATATATATATATATATATATATATATATATATATATATATATATATATATATATATATATATCATGGATGAGATGCTAACTGGAATTTCAGGCGCCGCAGCATATATCGACGATATTTTTGTTTCTGGAAGAAATCGTTAGGAGCATGACAACAATCTACATGATGTGTTGCGCCGAATTCAAGAGTACGGTTTCAAAGTCAAGACGGAAAAATGAAAATTTTTTGTTACAGAAGTTAACTACCTTGGGTACATCATATATAAGCATGGCTTCAAACCAGATAAGAAGTGCATTCAGGGCATCACGGACATGCTGCAAACAACAAATTTGACTGAGTTAGGTTTTTTTCTCGGCGGAGTAAATTTTTATGGGAAATTTGTAGACAAAATACGTCATCTTCGAGACCCACTTGCTGAATTGTTGAAGAAAGACGTGGAATGGTCATAAAAAGACAAACAGCAGCAATCTTTGCTTAAATTAACGGAAATTTTGTCATATGATTTACTTCTGACACATTTTGATCCAGAACTCGACATCATAGTCGCAGCCGATGCTTCAAACTACGGTCTGGGAGCTTGTACCATGCACGAGTATCCTGATGGCACAACGGAGGCTATTTGTCATGCATCAAGGTCTGTAACACCTGCAGAAAAAGCATATAGTCAAAAAGAGAAAGAAACGCTTGTACTTGTTTGCCCTACTAAGTGCAAATAACCAGTACTCCGAATGGAAAATCACCAGCTGAGAATCTTATGGGACAAAATATTCGGATTCCTTTGGACCAAATTAAACCAACTCAGGACTACAACACAGGATTACAACAAAACCAACGAAAACATGTCAAAACAATTTAATCGTAAAAATGGAACAAGAGTTTTCATTGCAAGATTGTTATATACGCTTTTGAGCATGACAATAACAACAAGTTCACCTGGCAGTACGGTGATGTAATGGAACGCATTGGAAAAGTGATCTATAATGTATTACTCCAGAATGGTTGATTAAGTGCCTCCGCACACGGGTCGACATTCAATCGACTCGACTGCGACTCGAACTCGAAGCGTCATAGGCGTCACACTCGAAGTAGACAATTGCATCCGCACACGGGTCGACATGCAATCGACTCGACTGCGACTCGAACTCGAAACGGGTCGTTTTCTACGCGAAGTTTTGACAAACAAACACTAGTATATATTATTTATTTAGATATTTATTTTACGAAACAAGGCAACATACACAGCAAGAAACCATAATATAAATCTAAAATACAATTAATCATTATAAATATAAAATAAAAATTGTCCGTAAAAAATATTTCAATGCATCACAAATTCTGTAGCAGTTACTCTACATTATTTTAATTAAATTTAGGCTAATAACGATGGAAGTTAAGCGGGTTCGGATGTGGAATGGGCTTTGGACCAGTTATTTTTGAAGTTTGATTTGGTAATCCCCGAAGAGTAGTGGCTGCTTATAGAATTGAGTATTCCACAGCACCTATTAATGGGCTCATTTTATGATAAGTAGTGTGATGAATGAATTCATTGGGCAGATTTGCAAATCTGGTGCGTCTTGGTCGGTTATTGAAAGTAATTTTACTAGAGAGATCTTCAATAATATTATATACTTGTATGTTATTAGTATATGTCGCTTTGTCTCGTGTAACTTATATTCACCCACTATGGATTACTACAAGTAATAATGATCCGACCTTTATTGAATCAGATATGAAGCACTTCCATTAATATTCTGAAAAGCATGTCCCAGGGTCCAACTAAATTCAATAGCTATACGCCTCTCTTCCACACTCTAAGTGCAAAATTCCTATCCTCGCAGATGGCACTGCTATATCATCTAAGAATGTCAATACCAATCGAATCATTAGCCATTGGCAGCAAGAATTAGTGTTCAATAAAAGCTTCTCCAGTAAGTGGAACTTCATCCTAAAAAATTGCAAGCTTGTTTCTTTGTTAGGAAACTATATTATACACACTTCGCTGTTGCTTGAATAAATATATAGATGCTGATGCCTAGTACTATACTCTTCGCGAAACGAATTCAACGGTCAAATCCCATACAAAAAGAGCTTTTCCATTCGTCAGTAAAGCTCTTTTGTATGGGATTTGATCGTTGAATTCGTTTCGCGAAGAGTATAGTACTAGGCATAAAGTAGAAATGTTTTTGCGGGATGATTAAAATTGAAAATTTTATTGAACTTTTTTTTTGACAAAGTGGTTTCGAAAGTATACATTGATTCTCATCAGACACCAGCTCACACAAACTGGATTGTTTTGCGTTTTGCGGAGATGTTAAAATTTGTCACAACTAACGTAAATAAAAATTACTGATTTCCAACTGCAAGTGGTCACATCAGTCAAGTAAGCACTGTAAGCTGGAGTCTGATGAGAATCAGTGCATACGTTCGAAACCATTTTGTACAAAAACATTTTCTATAAAATTTTCAATTTTAATCATCCCGCAAAAACAATTCCACTTTGATTCTGCTTTCGGCAGCTTATTCCGCAAAACGATCGAGTTTCCCGTATCAATTATGCTCTGCCTTATCTATGCTGATTTATAGACAAGAAGGAAACCATGATCACAAATCAATAACCTTTATGAACATATAGGTGCAACTATTTTGTGGCCAACATAATTAAAATATATGTAGGAAAATTTCATTTATATAACATTACAATATGTAACATTACATTATGCAAACATATAAAAAAATACATACGTGATACGTTATCAGAAACACTAATATTTTTCAAAGAACCAATAATAATAATACATAAAATAAAATAATTAATAATGCATACATTATAAAAAAAAACACTTTCATATATTTCGAAAAAAATATCATGCGTCTTGCTCGACTTTTCCCGTTCCAAACACTTCGAGCGAGACGAGTCGCAGTCGAGTCGCAGTCGCACCGAGTCCGAGTCGAGCGCAAGTCGACCCGTGTGCGGGTCTCCATTCATTTACATTGGAAATCGCAAGGAGTTCGAGTTCGAGTCGCAGTCGAGTCGATTGAATGTCGACCCGTGTGCGGACGCTCTAATACTTCCTGTTAAATAAAAATTTAGCAATATTCTTGTAAAATACCAGTATCTACCTAAGACTGCTAAAATAATTCGTTTGGAGTAGATAAACAATTTCAGACTATGCAATACATACTGTGCAATAACTATAAAAAATTGCTTCTTTCTTTGTGATTTGTTGGTTAGTAGCTAAACATAGGAAAGAAGCAATGTTTCATATATATATATATATATATATATATATATATATATATATATATATATATATATATATATATATATATATATATATATATATATATATATATATATATATATATATATATGTATATATATATATATATATATATATATATATATATGTATATATATATATATATTTATGTTTATAAATATATATATGTATATATATATATATATATATATATATATATATATATATATATGTATATATATATATATATATATATATATATATATATATATATATATATATATATATATATATAGAAATATGAATTTTTGGCCAAAGTGATTTTAATACTAATGTTCTTCTTCGAACATTAGTAAAAAGTCTTATTGCTATGATCGTTCTTCGGACTCAGCACTCGTTCCTGCAAATTATGTACAAATAGCAATGCTCAGAGGTATGTCACCAAAAATTTTACTCAATGTAAATAATAAAAAGACCGAATATAATATGCATATATACATAGTATGAAAAGTATATACAACAGATAAATTATATTCAAATTGAAGGACTTTCATTTAGCTTCGCAACTGTTGCTTCAGTGAGAACTTTTCAGAAATAGCAAGCTTGAAAATAACATGACAAAAATTAAAGTAGCTGTAATTTATTATAGTTCGAAATTTGGTTGACTCCGAAACCAAACACCCGAGTAGAAATGTAAAACAAGCGTTTACTTTATTGTACTATACTATATTAGTTATGTAGTCATTGTATTAATTTTGAACGCCATCTCTTTTTCCCTGGTGAATGAATAGTTCCAGATAAATAAAAATTTATCAATATTTTTTTGTAAGATACCAGTGTTCACCTGTGACTGCCAAAATATTTCGTTTGGAGTAGATAAAAAAATGTCTGAATATGCAATACATACTGTGCGATTAAGATGAAACATTGCTTCTTTCAAACGTTTAGCTACTAACCAACAAATCACAAAACTGAGCCTTAGCTGAGCCTTAAAGGTTCAGTTAGCGAACCTGCGTCGCGTTCGCTCCGACTGAGTTGAATTTCACAGTTTCCATATACTTTGCATTGGAAGACGGAGCGATAGTTATAAAACCGGTGCGTCGGACGGAATGGAGCGCAAGAGATGATCAAATTTCATCTTCGGACGCATCGAGAGAGAGAAAGGTGAGTTTAGAATGAGTGTGGAGTATTTTTCAAGGCATTCTGTCAGCTAAGAATTTTTCAAGGTGAATAAATTTTCAAAAAGTTTTGTGGAATAGATAAATCATTTTCCGGAAATATTTAATTAAGCGAATGTTGATGCTGCAGAACTTGTCAATTAGCGTATTCTATAGTTATAAATGTTACAGATGAAATAATGTTAATTTACCGATGGTTCAAAAAACAGTCAACGTTTGTTGAACCGATTAAATTTATATCTGCATTAAGTTAGCTTGTCTTTTATTTATCTTCGCAACTGTTGCTTCAGTGGGAACTTTTCAGAAATAGCAAGCTTGAAAATAACGTGACAAAAATTATAGTAGCTGTAATTTATTGTAGTTCGAAATTTGGTTGACTTCGAAACCAAACACCCGAGTAGAAATGTAAAACAAGCGTTTACGTTATTGTACCATACTAGATTAATTATGTAGTCATTGTATTAATTTTGAACGCCATCTCTTTTTCTTTGGTGGATGAAGAGTTCCAGATAAATAAAAATTTATCAATATTTTTTTTGTAAAATACCAGTGTCCACCTGTGACTGCCAAAATATTTCGTTTGGAGTAGATAAAAAATGTCTGAATATGCAATACATACTGTGCAATTAAGATGAAACATTGCTTCTTTCCTATGTTTAGCTACTAACCAACAAATCACAAAGAAAGAAGCAATTTTTTATAGTTATTGCACAGTATGTATTGCATAGTCTGAAATTGTTTATCTACTCCAAACGAATTATTTTAGCAGTCTTAGGTAGATACTGGTATTTTACAAGAATATTGCTAAAGTTTTATTTAACAGGAAGTATTAATCAACCATTCTGGAGTAATACATTATAGATCACTTTTCCAATGCGTTCCATTACATCACCGTACTGCCAGGTGAACTTGTTGTTATTGTCATGCTCCAAAGCGTATATAACAATCTTGCAATGAAAAACTCTCACTCTTGTTCCATTTTTACGATTAAATTGTTTTGACATGTTTTCGTTGGTTTTGTTGTAATCCTGTGTTGTAGTCCTGAGTTGGTTTAATTTGGTCCAAAGGAATCCGAATATTTTGTCCCATAAGATTCTCAGCTGGTGATTTTCCATTCGAAGTACTGCGATTCGCCGTTGACCGATAAACATGAAGAAAAGTGTGAAGTTTGTGGATTGCTGTACCCTCTCCGTCAAGTTTCTTTAAAGCTCGTTTAAATGTGTCTACAAACCTCTCTGCCTCTCTGTTAGACATGGGATAGTAAAGGCTGGAAAGAAGATGTTCAATATCATTCTCTGTGATGAAATCCTGGAACATCGTACTGGTACATTGCGTCCCATTGTCGGACACAATAGTTTTCAGTAGCCCGAACCTAGCGAAAATGTCGCTAAGTATCTCCATTGTCTGCTGAGTATTGATTGACTTTGTAGGGATAATTTCTGGCCACTTTGAAAAAGAATCAACAACCACCATGAAATACTGTCCATCAATCGGACCAGCGTAATCAATGTGAATACGCTCCCATGGTTCCGATGATACTGCCCATAGTTTGAGTGTTGTTTTTGTTGGCATTTGAGCCACTGATGCGCAGTTTTTGCACGATCGTATGTATGTTGCTATATCTGCGTCAATATTTGGCCAATAAACGAACATTCGTGATATAGTTTTCGTCCGTTCGATGCCAGGATGACCCCGATGAAGTTGCTTCAAAGCTCGTTTGCATTGCGTCTGCGGAATAACTATTGATGAGCCAAACATTAAGCATCCTTTAAATACGGTGATGTCATCTTTTCGGTTGAAAAACGGCTTTAGTTCGTGTTCAATAGTGCTTCCAGGCCAGGCTTTATCGACAAAGTTCAAAACATTCTGCAATAGAGTGTCTTTTGATATCCACTCTGATCATAGTTTGTGTTACTGGTAACTTCTCCAGTATTTCAGTTAACATTTGTTTGACATGTGATTCCAGCTTGACTGATGCGATGACGTAATCTTCTTTCGGACAAATGTTCTTATTCATTAGATGTGATAAAACATCCACATAACCGAAACTGTTGGTAGAAATATACATAATGTCAAAATCGGATGCGAGTTAAGTCGTGATGTACTGGGACATCTTTTTTGTTACCAAATATAGTCAACAACGGCTAGTGGTCGGTGTGAAATTCGAATTTCCGACCGTAAATCATCTTGTGAAATTTTGTCACTGCAAATACAACACCCATATTAAGCGCAAAAGCGGTATCTAAAAAAAAACGAAAAATTTATTTTTATAACATTAGAAAGCTTAAAACAATACGCATCTAACGAACTAAGCCTTTTAATGGTATCTTATTTAAAATATATAGAAAACACTTTAAGAAAATTTTATAAATCTTAGTACCCGATGTATCCAAGAGCGGAAGACCCACCTAGAAAAGTGGAGTAAAGAGAATCTGTAGCAGTCATACACATACACATGCATATAAACTTAAGCAAGTTGTTAGTTAGTTAAGTAAGTTGTTTTAGTTGGTCTGCGAATGCTGGTGCGATCGGGTCTGCGAATTCAAGTGCGAAATTTGAATTAATATTCTACTAGAGTACCGTTAAGTGAATTAATTGAACTAAAAAGAAATATGATTTAATTTTTAATAAAAGGACTGAATTATTGCAAAGTGTCTTTTTCTTTACAAACTTATTTGCTTTGACCGAGAAGCCCACAAATCTTCCACCAGCTCCAAAGGAACCCAGTTCTTGGTCGCCTATCTTAATTTTACCTTAAATCACTAATGGAATTAGAGGTTTATCAATATTACTACTTTAACAAAACTTCAAGTATCTCGAAATTCGCTTTCATTGAGATACCGCTTTTGCACTTAGTAGGGCAAACAAGTACAAGCGTTTCTTTCTTTTTGACTATATGCTTTTTCTGCAGGTGTTAGAGACCTTGATGCATGACAAATAGCCTTCGTTGTGCCATCAGGATACTCGTGCATGGTACAAGCTCTCAGACCGTAGTTTGAAGCATCGGCTGCGACTATGATGTCGAGTTCTGGATCAAAATGTGTCAGAAGTAAATCATATGACAAAATTTCCGTTAATTTAAGCAAAGATTGCTGCTGTTTGTCTTTCTATGACCATTCCACGTCTTTCTTCAACAATTCAGCAAGTGGGTCTCGAAGATGACGCGTTTTGTCTACAAATTTCCCATAAAAATTTACTCCGCCGAGAAAAAAACCTAAAGGTGTTATGACACTACATTAATAATGCCATTAATAATCCGAGTAGAGAGAGACAATGAATTAACATAGATATGTGCATTTTGTATGAGCGAATAGGCCTCACTAGCCAATAATGTTAAACTGTTAAATATTAATGCCATAATTAATGTGGTGTGCTACAATAATGCGGTCGGCTTCGCATTATTCAGCTCCTAGCAGCTGAAATTTTGACAAGTCGGAAATTGAATGTGTCATATTAGAATATTTGACACATTTTAGCCTTGATTCCAGCAATTCTTCGACATTTCGATAACAGTTAATCGTCATTGTCAAAACGAACAGTTGTTTTGACTGCACTCACCTACTTGTCTCTTTCACACTAAATATTTCGATCTCTTTTCTTTTCGGATTAATAATGAGATGATTAATGCGCAAAATAATGTAGTGTCATAACACCTTAACTCAGTCAAATTTGTTGTTTGCAGCATGTCCGTGATGCCCTGAATGCACTTCTTATCTGGTTTGAAGCCATGCTTATTTATGATGTACCCAAGGTAGGTAACTTCTGTAACAAAAAATTTACATTTTTCCGTCTTGACTTTGAAACCGTACTCTTGAATTCGGCGCAACACATCATGTAGATTGTTGTCATGCTCCTAACGATTTGAAATTCCACTTAGCATTTCATCCATGATCTGTTGAAAAATGGCCAGAAAAATTTTTACTCCGAAAACCATTCGATTTTATTGGAATAAACCCATGTGTGTATTTATGGTTAAAAGATGTTTTGAGGTTTCGTCAACCTCAATCTGGAGAAAAGCATCAGATAGATCGATGTGGCTGAATACTTGAGCATTCGCTAGTTTCGAAAATATATCCTCCGGTAGTGGATGAGGAAACTGATGTGGTTCCAGAGTGCTGTTTAATCCCGTCGAAAAATCGGCGCAAATTCTGATTTTCCTGTTTGATTTCCTCGTCACTATGATTAGTGCTACCCAGTCTGAAAAGTGCACTGGCGAAATTATTTTTGGTTAACGGATCTTTACACTTCTATTGATGGTAATTAAAACTTCAAGTATTTTTTTTAAATATTTAATACAACTAAGTTTAATATTCGGAAACAATTACAAACGGAATACTCGATAAACTAGCGCATCAGAACCGTTAGAAATACGAATAATCGAAGAACAGTAGAGGATTTGTGCAGATTTCGAGTGCATTGATATCTATTGTCTTCTATATTATTGTTTTATTGTTGTTATTGTCTTATATATTATATATTGTATGTTTTGTCATATATATTGTTATATATTGTATATTCGCGATGTGAATACTTAATGCAAGCATTTATTAGTACAAATATGACAAAAACACTTCGTGCTACCAGTCCTTTGCTAGCACCAAAGCCAAAAATAAGTTATATCTGCCTCACGTTGCCTATGCAAATTTTGTATTGATCCGATCACTGCATTGGAAGTTATAGGAATACAAAGAAATTTAGGGTTACCATTCGCAAGAGCTTTCAAACTTTCTAGATCTTAGTATTTGGTGTGTATTTTCACAACAAGACCACTACGAATTGAAATTTTTATGATAAAATCGCTTACTAAAGCTATGTCAAAAAATACAAAAACAATCATAGCTGTCAACCATATCATTGTTTTTCAAACCAGATTTCTACTGAATATTGTCTTCAATAATTTAAATTTGCCATATGAATTTCGTTATGATACACCATGACTGTACTGGAGGCTATAGGGCAAAGAGCTTTATTCAAATAAAATAACATTATATAAACAACTTGGTGCAGCTGCACCAATTTTTGACGATTCTAAAAGCATATAGATATATAACTTAGATGATTTTCTTTTGGTGCTTTTCTCGTTTGTCGTAAATTATGCTTACCATAGAAGGGGGATGATGCAGATGAATAAGCAAATAAACTTGGTTATAAATTCAAGTAACAAACAATAAAATTCCAAAAACTCGGAAAATTTAAATATCGGTTGCTTATTTTATTGTAAATGGTTTCCCTATGAATAGAAAATGGAAGCATCTGTTGGTGCGATATTTACGAAAATGTCCGGTGCTGGCAATCATGTGCTAGCAACATAGCTGCTTCACGTTGTGTTAAACCCATCCTATGAATTTCGTTTCGATTGAATGGCTGCGCTGTAAGTTTAAGGAGTGAATTAAATTCTAGGGCTACCATCGTCCAAAATTTTTTAAATTTTTGAAACGTAAATATTTGTTGTTAATTATCATTGCAGGATCATTCCCATTTGGATATTTTATGACAACATCGCTCGATAGAGAAATGTCAATTAATTACGAAATTCATCATAGCTGGCAACCCTTTCACAGTTTTTCAACAAAATTTCTACGGAATTAAAGCCGCAACTAGATATGCTTTTCACATGAATTTCGTTTTGATTGAAAAAATCTTTATTTTCCTGAGCAAATTTACAAAATTTAGTAGACAAAAATTGCCGTCTCCATACTTATTTTTCAACCAAATTTTTATGAATTCTATCTTATAGTAGAGCAATGTTCATTTACTGCGCGAATTTCATTTAAATCTGGTGGCTAAATCGGAAGCGATAGGCCAAAAACCAGTTTTTTTTTTCTCAGCGATTTTTCCAAATGGCACCACTGCCACAGTGATTTATTTATTTATTTATTAATGTCCAAATCAACAAAACAGATCCAATTATAGATTAGACAAAACAAAAAAAAAACAATATATATATATATATATATATATATATACATATATATATATATATATATATATATATATATATATATATATATATATATATATATATATATATATATATATATATATATATATATATGTATAAATATATAGATATATAAATATAAAAAGAAAAAGGCACAAAACTATGAGTTAAAAGAGCAAAATTAAGTAAAAAAAGAAAAAATTGAAATTAAATGAAATTCAGAAAGGAAAAGTAATTAAAAGCAAGAATGACCAAAAAAGATACAACAAAAGACTAAGTTATGACATATTTCATGTACCTCACAAAACGTTATTTTTTAAAATATTTTTAAACACACCTATCGTTCGAGGCAGAGGACCAAGGTTAAGGTTAATATACTGGCGAGGCAAACGTAAAAGGGGAGAAAAGAAATAGGTTTCAGTAGGGGCAAATGTAACATTAAATTTGAAAAATGTTCTATTAGGACGGCCCAAATCTCTAACAGAAAGGTGAATGCTGGGGTCCACCAATATACCGCCGTTGAAAAGTTTAAAGATGAGGCACTCGTCGAGGAACACTCTTCGTGACTCAAGGGAAGGAATTTGAAGGATGGAAAGGCGCATTCTGTAAACGCAATACGGAATACTGAACTTGTAGAACAATGAGCGGGTGAATCTGCGTTGCACGGATTCAACCGCAGCAATCAGGTATGCGTAATGTGGACACCAAATTTGGCAACAGTATTCAAGAACACTACGAACGAAGAAAAAAAACAGATATAGAGGAGTAGAAAGATTAACAAAACGTTTAGAGGATCTAATGATGAAGCCGGAAAAACGGGAAGCCTTGGCAGTGACATGTAAAATATGTAAATCGAACTTCAGCTTAGAATCGAAAATCACGCCAAGGTCCTTAAAACTAGGAACAACACTGAGAGGGGAGCCGAGGCCACAGTAGGAGAACAGAAGAAGGGATGTTTTGTGAGTGAAAGACATTTGATGACACTTTGAAACATTCAAAGTGAGAGAATTCACTGCGCACCAGATAGCCAGAGTACCCAGATCTTTCTGCAATAAGGAACAGTCCCTAGCAGATTCTATCACTCTGAAAATTTTGAGATCATCAGCGTACAAAAGTCAGGGTGAATTAAAGAGGGAAGGAAGATCGTTAACAAACAAAAGGAACAATAAAGGACCAAGAATAGATCTTTGCGGAACTCCTGAGGTAGGAAAAAAAGGTGTAGAAGAGCAAGAATTAACAACCACAACACAAGAGCGATCACAAACGTAGGAGGAGAACCAAGAAAACAGGACACCAGAGAGACCAAACCCTGCTAACTTAGACAGAAGAATAACATGGTTCACAGAATCGAAAGCCTTGGCAAAGTCTGTGTATAGGACATCTACTTACTTTTGCTTGTCGATTGCGGAAGCAACGGTGTTTGTAAAAGACAATAAGTTTGTAACCGTTTACTTACCTTTAACGAATCCATGCTGTTCACTGGCCAGCAAGGGCTGAATAAAAGGGTACACTCTATTGTAAACTACTCTTTCGAGGAGCATGGCAAAAGGGATATTGAACGGTAATTAGGGATGGAAGAAGTATCTCCAGCCTTATGAATTGGAAATATGTTGGCGGATTTCCAAAGGGCAGGAAATATACCGGTGGAGATGCTAATGTTGAAAATTATAGGCAGTGGAACACACAAAGAGGAAGACAATGATTTGGTGAAAAAATTCGGAATGCCGTCAGCACCGAGGCTAGCACTTCCATCGAGGGACAACATTAGTGATTCGACTTCCAAAGGATTAGTTAAAGCAGTAGAAAGGGAACGATCAGGCATGGGAAAAATTGTTGAAGGCGGAGAACTACTGAGATGGGAGGTAAAAGAAGAAAACAATTGAGCAAATAGCTCGCAGGAGTCCTGAGGTGAGGACGCAGGCTTATCATGAAGATACATGACAGAAGGAATGCCAGAGGAGGTTTTAATGGGATTTGATATAAGACCAAAAAGGCTTAGGATAGTCGGAAGTAATAGAAGTTTCGACATGCTCCAGGTAGGCACGCATTGCGTCATTGGCTGTCTTTCTAGCCGCAGCCCATAACCTTTGAAAATTCAAAAGGTCATTAAGAGAGCCAGACCTTTTGTATTTACTACGCGCCGCATCTTTGGCTCTAAGAGCAACCGTAACATCGACTGTGAACCACGGAGTATCAGAACTTCTTTTAGAGCGGAAGGAAGGAGTATAGCAGGAAATTCAGTTGGACAAGAGGGAATAAAATTTATCAAGAGCATCATCCACACTTAGCCCTCTGAAGAAATTATACCAGTTAATAGCATTGATTTCATTGGACAAAGCGGAATAGTTTGCTTTTTTAAGATTAAAACGAAGAGTAGAAACAGATTTGACTCAAGACGAACGGTTAAGAGTTAGCTCCATAAAAAGAGGAGGATGATGAGGATCAGGTTGCACATAAGGAGACAGAGAAGGACTCAAGCAAAAGGAAGAAGGGTGAATATTAGTTAGAACGAAATCCAGAATCCTGTTGTAAGTATTCGGTACGTTGTTAAATTGGGAAATAGAGCAAAGGGACATAAAGGAAGAAATAGCGAGAGAAATATTGCTAGAAGACAAAATATTTGAGAAAGTATCATCCCAAGCAAGTGAAGGCATATTAAGGTCACCACATAAAAGTAAGGAAGCAGAATGGAAGCGGTTATTAAGGTAGGACGAGAGTTCCGCAAAGAAACGTTCATATACTAGTACGGGGCTACTACAAGGGATGTAGATAGAGGAAACAAGCAGCACTGTGGATGGTGAAGGAGAAATACGGACAATCACACATTTGACCGGGACGGAGAGAACGAAGTCACTGCAGAGCGTTCCATTCAGAGATTTGTGAATACCTATTAAAACACCACCTCCTAGTGAAATATTACACGCAGACCGATTCCGATCTCTACGAAAAACAGTGTGAAGTGGAAAGATTTCATTGCTGTATATATCCCCAGACAACCAGGTCTCTGTAAGACAGATAATGTCATCGGACGCGATTATCGAGGAGAATTTTACACAATTAACCTTGGTCCTCAGACCACGAACGTTCTGGTAGTAAATTATAAGAGGTCGGTACAAGCCCTGCCTGTTGATGAGACTAGTTTCGAAAGCTCCGCGATGAATTCGTGCGAAGATTTTTCCAAGGTCTAGGAATGAGCTCCTTAACTAAGGTGCCAGGAGGCCAGAAATTGATTTGGAGAGGCTTTTCCAAGCCAGGAGGAGTAATTCGAGTAATTCAGGAGTAATTCGAAACCAAGCGTTGGTTTGGTTATCCAGATTGTCCTTTGTAAATTTTGCACATGTAAGAAGCGAAGGAACGTGGCCTAGCCTCGCCAGAATATATGATTTAATATCGTCAGCCGTTGTAGAATGTAGAACGAATTGTCAAAAGTTTTCATGAAATCACGCTTAGGAAGCTAAATGGCATAAATTTCACCACAAAATAAACAGGGGCAAAAATATATATGTGAAGCCGTCAAAGTAATAAAGAAGCTCCATAAAGTTAATAACGATAGCTTTCACACAGTGAAACTTGCTGAAACACTAAAGCTAGAACTACACTGGTCTCACGTAACGTGAGCTCACGTGTGGTCACATCAGCTGACCACACGTGTGATAGATCTGCAGTACCATTTTGTATGGTTAGAACTACACTGGCGACACGTCACACGTGAGCTCACATGAGCCGTGTGACGTGTCGCCAGTGTAGTTCTAACCATACAAAATGGTACTGCAGATCTATCACACGTGTGGTCAGCTGATGTGACCACACGTGAGCTCACGTTACGTGAGACCAGTGTAGTTCTAGCTTTAGTGTTTCAGCAAGTTTCACTGTGTGAAAGCTATCGTTATTAACTTTATGGAGCTTCTTTATTACTTTGACGGCTTCACATATATATTTTTGCCCCTGTTTATTTTGTGGTGAAATTTATGCCATTTAGCTTCCTAAGCGTGATTTCATGAAAACTTTTGACAATTCGTTCTACATTCTACAACGGCTGACGATATTAAATCATATATTCTGGCGAGGCTAGGCCACGTTCCTTCGCTTCTTACATGTGCAAAATTTACAAAGGACAATCTGGATAACCAAACCAACGCTTGGTTTCGAATTACTCCTGAATTACTCGAATTACTCCTCCTGGCTTGGAAAAGCCTCTCCAAATCAATTTCTGGCCTCCTGGCACCTTAGTTAAGGAGCTCATTCCTAGACCTTGGAAAAATCTTCGCACGAATTCATCGCGGAGCTTTCGAAACTAGTCTCATCAACAGGCAGGGCTTGTACCGACCTCTTATAATTTACTACCAGAACGTTCGTGGTCTGAGGACCAAGGTTAATTGTGTAAAATTCTCCTCGATAATCGCGTCCGATGACATTATCTGTCTTACAGAGACCTGGTTGTCTGGGGATATATACAGCAATGAAATCTTTCCACTTCACACTGTTTTTCGTAGAGATCGGAATCGGTCTGCGTGTAATATTTCACTAGGAGGTGGTGTTTTAATAGGTATTCACAAATCTCTGAATGGAACGCTCTGCAGTGACTTCGTTCTCTCCGTCCCGGTCAAATGTGTGATTGTCCGTATTTCTCCTTCACCATCCACAGTGCTGCTTGTTTCCTCTATCTACATCCCTCGTAGTAGCCCCGTACTAGTATATGAACGTTTCTTTGCGGAACTCTCGTCCTACCTTAATAACCGCTTCCATTCTGCTTCCTTACTTTTATGTGGTGACCTTAATATGCCTTCACTTGCTTGGGATGATACTTTCTCAAATATTTTGTCTTCTAGCAATATTTCTCTCGCTATTTCTTCCTTTATGTCCCTTTGCTCTATTTCCCAATTTAACAACGTACCGAATACTTACAACAGGATTCTGGATTTCGTTCTAACTAATATTCACCCTTCTTCCTTTTGCTTGAGTCCTTCTCTGTCTCCTTATGTGCAACCTGATCCTCATCATCCTCCTCTTTTTATGGAGCTAACTCTTAACCGTTCGTCTTGAGTCAAATCTGTTTCTACTCTTCGTTTTAATCTTAAAAAAGCAAACTATTCCGCTTTGTCCAATGAAATCAATGCTATTAACTGGTATAATTTCTTCAGAGGGCTAAGTGTGGATGATGCTCTTGATAAATTTTATTCCCTCTTGTCCAACTGAATTTCCTGCTATACTCCTTCCTTCCGCTCTAAAAGAAGTTCTGATACTCCGTGGTTCACAGTCGATGTTACGGTTGCTCTTAGAGCCAAAGATGCGGCGCGTAGTAAATACAAAAGGTCTGGCTCTCTTAATGACCTTTTGAATTTTCAAAGGTTATGGGCTGCGGCTAGAAAGACAGCCAATGACGCAATGCGTGCCTACCTGGAGCATGTCGAAACTTCTATTACTTCCGACTATCCTAAGCCTTTTTGGTCTTATATCAAATCCCATTAAAACCTCCTCTGGCATTCCTTCTGTCATGTATCTTCATGATAAGCCTGCGTCCTCACCTCAGGACTCCTGCGAGCTATTTGCTCAATTGTTTTCTTCTTTTACCTCCCATCTCAGTAGTTCTCCGCCTTCAACAATTTTTCCCATGCCTGATCGTTCCCTTTCTACTGCTTTAACTAATCCTTTGGAAGTCGAATCACTAATGTTGTCCCTCGATGGAAGTGCTAGCCTCGGTGCTGACGGCATTCCGAATTTTTTCACCAAATCATTGTCTTCCTCTTTGTGTGTTCCACTGCCTATAATTTTCAACATTAGCATCTCCACCGGTATATTTCCTGCCCTTTGGAAATCCGCCAACATATTTCCAATTCATAAGGCTGGAGATACTTCTTCCATCCCTAATTACCGTTCAATATCCCTTTTGCCATGCTCCTCGAAAGAGTAGTTTACAATAGAGTGTACCCTTTTATTCAGCCCTTGCTGGCCAGTGAACAGCATGGATTCGTTAAAGGTAAGTAAACGGTTACAAACTTATTGTCTTTTACAAACACCGTTGCTTCCGCAATCGACAAGCAAAAGTAAGTAGATGTCCTATACACAGACTTTGCCAAGGCTTTCGATTCTGTGAACCATGTTATTCTTCTGTCTAAGTTAGCAGGGTTTGGTCTCTCTGGTGTCCTGTTTTCTTGGTTCTCCTCCTACGTTTGTGATCGCTCTTGTGTTGTGGTTGTTAATTCTTGCTCTTCTACACCTTTTTTTCCTACCTCAGGAGTTCCGCAAAGATCTATTCTTGGTCCTTTATTGTTCCTTTTGTTTGTTAACGATCTTCCTTCCCTCTTTAATTCACCCTGACTTTTGTACGCTGATGATCTCAAAATTTTCAGAGTGATAGAATCTGCTAGGGACTGTTCCTTATTGCAGAAAGATCTGGGTACTCTGGCTATCTGGTGCGCAGTGAATTCTCTCACTTTGAATGTTTCAAAGTGTCATCAAATGTCTTTCACTCACAAAACATCCCTTCTTCTGTTCTCCTACTGTGGCCTCGGCTCCCCTCTCAGTGTTGTTCCTAGTTTTAAGGACCTTGGCGTGATTTTCGATTCTAAGCTGAAGTTCGATTTACATATTTTACATGTCACTGCCAAGGCTTCCCGTTTTTCCGGCTTCATCATTAGATCCTCTAAACGTTTTGTTAATCTTTCTACTCCTCTATATCTGTTTTTTTTCTTCGTTCGTAGTGTTCTTGAATACTGTTGCCAAATTTGGTGTCCACATTACGCATACCTGATTGCTGCGGTTGAATCCGTGCAACGCAGATTCACCCGCTCATTGTTCTACAAGTTCAGTATTCCGTATTGCGTTTACAGAATGCGCCTTTCCATCCTTCAAATTCCTTCCCTTGAGTCACGAAGAGTGTTCCTCGACGAGTGCCTCATCTTTAAACTTTTCAACGGCGGTATATTGGTGGACCCCAGCATTCACCTTTCTGTTAGAGATTTGGGCCGTCCTAATAGAACATTTTTCAAATTTAATGTTACATTTGCCCCTACTGAAACCTATTTCTTTTCTCCCCTTTTACGTTTGCCTCGCCAGTATATTAACCTTAACCTTGGTCCTCTGCCTCGAACGATAGGTGTGTTTAAAAATATTTTAAAAAATAACGTTTTGTGAGGTACATGAAATATGTCATAACTTAGTCTTTTGTTGTATCTTTTTTGGTCATTCTTGCTTTTAATTACTTTTCCTTTCTGAATTTCATTTAATTTCAATTTTTTCTTTTTTTACTTAATTTTGCTCTTTTAACTCATAGTTTTGTGCCTTTTTCTTTTTATATTTATATATCTATATATTTATACATATATATATATATATATATATATATATATATATATATATATATATATATATATATATATATATATATATATATATATATATATATATATATATATTGTTTTTTTTTTGTTTTGTCTAATCTATAATTGGATCTGTTTTGTTGATTTGGACATTAATAAATAAATAAATAAATCACTGTGGCAGTGGTGCCATTTGGAAAAATCGCTGAGAAAAAAAAAACTGGTTTTTGGCCTATCGCTTCCGATTTAGCCACCAGATTTAAATGAAATTCGCGCAGTAAATGAACATTGCTCTACTATAAGATAGAATTCATAAAAATTTGGTTGAAAAATAAGTATGGAGACGGCAATTTTTGTCTACTAAATTTTGTAAATTTGCTCAGGAAAATAAAGATTTTTTCAATCAAAACGAAATTCATGTGAAAAGCATATCTAGTTGCGGCTTTAATTCCGTAGAAATTTTGTTGAAAAACTGTGAAAGGGTTGCCAGCTATGATGAATTTCGTAATTAATTGACATTTCTCTATCGAGCGATGTTGTCATAAAATATCCAAATGGGAATGATCCTGCAATGATAATTAACAACAAATATTTACGTTTCAAAAATTTAAAAAATTTTGGACGATGGTAGCCCTAGAATTTAATTCACTCCTTAAACTTACAGCGCAGCCATTCAATCGAAACGAAATTCATAGGATGGGTTTAACACAACGTGAAGCAGCTATGTTGCTAGCACATGATTGCCAGCACCGGACATTTTCGTAAATATCGCACCAACAGATGCTTCCATTTTCTATTCATAGGGAAACCATTTACAATAAAATAAGCAACCGATATTTAAATTTTCCGAGTTTTTGGAATTTTATTGTTTGTTACTTGAATTTATAACCAAGTTTATTTGCTTATTCATCTGCATCATCCCCCTTCTATGGTAAGCATAATTTACGACAAACGAGAAAAGCACCAAAAGAAAATCATCTAAGTTATATATCTATATGCTTTTAGAATCGTCAAAAATTGGTGCAGCTGCACCAAGTTGTTTATATAATGTTATTTTATTTGAATAAAGCTCTTTGCCCTATAGCCTCCAGTACAGTCATGGTGTATCATAACGAAATTCATATGGCAAATTTAAATTATTGAAGACAATATTCAGTAGAAATCTGGTTTGAAAAACAATGATATGGTTGACAGCTATGATTGTTTTTGTATTTTTTGACATAGCTTTAGTAAGCGATTTTATCATAAAAATTTCAATTCGTAGTGGTCTTGTTGTGAAAATACACACCAAATACTAAGATCTAGAAAGTTTGAAAGCTCTTGCGAATGGTAACCCTAAATTTCTTTGTATTCCTATAACTTCCAATGCAGTGATCGGATCAATACAAAATTTGCATAGGCAACGTGAGGCAGATATAACTTATTTTTGGCTTTGGTGCTAGCAAAGGACTGGTAGCACGAAGTGTTTTTGTCATATTTGTACTAATAAATGCTTGCATTAAGTATTCACATCGCGAATATACAATATATAACAATATATATGACAAAACATACAATATATAATATATAAGACAATAACAACAATAAAACAATAATATAGAAGACAATAGATATCAATGCACTCGAAATCTGCACAAATCCTCTACTGTTCTTCGATTATTCGTATTTCTAACGGTTCTGATGCGCTAGTTTATCGAGTATTCCGTTTGTAATTGTTTCCGAATATTAAACTTAGTTGTATTAAATATTTAAAAAAAATACTTGAAGTTTTAATTACCATCAATAGAAGTGTAAAGATCCGTTAACCAAAAATAATTTCGCCAGTGCACTTTTCAGACTGGGTAGCACTAATCATAGTGACGAGGAAATCAAACAGGAAAATCAGAATTTGCGCCGATTTTTCGACGGGATTAAACAGCACTCTGGAACCACATCAGTTTCCTCATCCACTACCGGAGGATATATTTTCGAAACTAGCGAATGCTCAAGTATTCAGCCACATCGATCTATCTGATGCTTTTCTCCAGATTGAGGTTGACGAAACCTCAAAACATCTTTTAACCATAAATACACACATGGGTTTATTCCAATAAAATCGAATGGTTTTCGGAGTAAAAATTTTTCTAGCCATTTTTCAACAGATCATGGATGAAATGCTAAGTGGAATTTCAAATCGTTAGGAGCATGACAACAATCTACATGATGTGTTGCGCCGAATTCAAGAGTACGGTTTCAAAGTCAAGACGGAAAAATGTAAATTTTTTGTTACAGAAGTTACCTACCTTGGGTACATCATAAATAAGCATGGCTTCAAACCAGATAAGAAGTGCATTCAGGGCATCACGGACATGCTGCAAACAACAAATTTGACTGAGTTAAGGTGTTATGACACTACATTATTTTGCGCATTAATCATCTCATTATTAATCCGAAAAGAAAAGAGATCGAAATATTTAGTGTGAAAGAGACAAGTAGGTGAGTGCAGTCAAAACAACTGTTCGTTTTGACAATGACGATTAACTGTTATCGAAATGTCGAAGAATTGCTGGAATCAAGGCTAAAATGTGTCAAATATTCTAATATGACACATTCAATTTCCGACTTGTCAAAATTTCAGCTGCTAGGAGCTGAATAATGCGAAGCCGACCGCATTATTGTAGCACACCACATTAATTATGGCATTAATATTTAACAGTTTAACATTATTGGCTAGTGAGGCCTATTCGCTCATACAAAATGCACATATCCATGTTAATTCATTGTCTCTCTCTACTCGGATTATTAATGGCATTATTAATGTAGTGTCATAACACCTTTAGGTTTTTTTCTCGGCGGAGTAAATTTTTATGGGAAATTTGTAGACAAAACGCGTCATCTTCGAGACCCACTTGCTGAATTGTTGAAGAAAGACGTGGAATGGTCATAGAAAGACAAACAGCAGCAATCTTTGCTTAAATTAACGGAAATTTTGTCATATGATTTACTTCTGACACATTTTGATCCAGAACTCGACATCATAGTCGCAGCCGATGCTTCAAACTACGGTCTGAGAGCTTGTACCATGCACGAGTATCCTGATGGCACAACGAAGGCTATTTGTCATGCATCAAGGTCTCTAACACCTGCAGAAAAAGCATATAGTCAAAAAGAAAGAAACGCTTGTACTTGTTTGCCCTACTAAGTGCAAAAGCGGTATCTCAATGAAAGCGAATTTCGAGATACTTGAAGTTTTGTTAAAGTAGTAATATTGATAAACCTCTAATTCCATTAGTGATTTAAGGTAAAATTAAGATAGGCGACCAAGAACTGGGTTCCTTTGGAGCTGGTGGAAGATTTGTGGGCTTCTCGGTCAAAGCAAATAAGTTTGTAAAGAAAAAGACACTTTGCAATAATTCAGTCCTTTTATTAAAAATTAAATCATATTTCTTTTTAGTTCAATTAATTCACTTAACGGTACTCTAGTAGAATATTAATTCAAATTTCGCACTTGAATTCGCAGACCCGATTGCACCAGCATTCGCAGACCAACTAAAACAACTTACTTAACTAACTAACAACTTGCTTAAGTTTATATGCATGTGTATGTGTATGACTGCTACAGATTCTCTTTACTCCACTTTTCTAGGTGGGTCTTCCGCTCTTGGATACATCGGGTACTAAGATTTATAAAATTTTCTTAAAGTGTTTTCTATATATTTTAAATAAGATACCATTAAAAGGCTTAGTTCGTTAGATGCGTATTGTTTTAAGCTTTCTAATGTTATAAAAATAAATTTTTCGTTTTTTTTTAGATACCGCTTTTGCGCTTAGTATGGGTGTTGTATTTGCAGTGACAAAATTTCACAAGATGATTTACGGTCGGAAATTCGAATTTCACACCGACCACTAGCCGTTGTTGACTATATTTGGTAACAAAAAAGATGTCCCAGTACATCACGACTTAACTCGCATCCGATTTTGACATTATGTATATTTCTACCAACAGTTTCGGTTATGTGGATGTTTTATCACATCTAATGAATAAGAACATTTGTCCGAAAGAAGATTACGTCATCGCATCAGTCAAGCTGGAATCACATGTCAAACAAATGTTAACTGAAATACTGGAGAAGTTACCAGTAACACAAACTATGATCAGAGTGGATATCAAAAGACACTCTATTGCAGAATGTTTTGAACTTTGTCGATAAAGCCTGGCCTGGAAGCACTATTGAACACGAACTAAAGCCGTTTTTCAAACGAAAAGATGACATCACCGTATTTAAAGGATGCTTAATGTTTGGCTCATCAATAGTTATTCCGCAGACGCAATGCAAACGAGCTTTGAAGCAACTTCATCGGGGTCATCCTGGCATCGAACGGACGAAAACTATATCACGAATGTTCGTTTATTGGCCAAATATTGACGCAGATATAGCAACATACATACGATCGTGCAAAAACTGCGCATCAGTGGCTCAAATGCCAACAAAAACAACACTCAAACTATGGGCAGTATCATCGGAACCATGGGAGCGTATTCACATTGATTACGCTGGTCCGATTGATGGACAGTATTTCATGGTGGTTGTTGATTCTTTTTCAAAGTGGCCAGAAATTATCCCTACAAAGTCAATCAATACTCAGCAGACAATGGAGATACTTAGCGACATTTTCGCTAGGTTCGGGCTACTGAAAACTATTGTGTCCGACAATGGGACGCAATGTACCAGTACGATGTTCCAGGATTTCATCACAGAGAATGATATTGAACATCTTCTTTCCAGCCTTTACTATCCCATGTCTAACAGAGAGGCAGAGAGGTTTGTAGACACATTTAAACGAGCTTTAAAGAAACTTGACGGAGAGGGTACAGCAATCCACAAACTTCACACTTTTCTTCATGTTTATCGGTCAACGGCGAATCGCAGTACTTCGAATGGAAAATCACCAGCTGAGAATCTTTTGGGACAAAATATTCGGATTCCTTTGGACCAAATTAAACCAACTCAGGACTACAACACAGGATTACAACAAAACCAACGAAAACATGTCAAAACAATTTAATCGTAAAAATGGAACAAGAGTGAGAGTTTTTCATTGCAAGATTGTTATATACGCTTTTGAGCATGACAATAACAACAAGTTCACCTGGCAGTACGGTGATGTAATGGAACGCATTGGAAAAGTGATCTATAATGTATTACTCCAGAATGGTTGATTAATACTTCCTGTTAAATAAAATTTAGCAATATTCTTGTAAAATACCAGTATCTACCTAAGACTGCTAAAATAATTCGTTTGGAGTAGATAAACAATTTCAGACTATGCAATACATACTGTGCAATAACTATAAAAAAATTGCTTCTTTCTTTGTGATTTGTTGGTTAGTAGCTAAACATAGGAAAGAAGCAATGTTTCATCTTAATTGCACAGTATGTATTGCATATTCAGACATTTTTTATCTACTCCAAACGAAATATTTTGGCAGTCACAGGTGGACACTGGTATTTTACAAAAAAAATATTGATAAATTTTTATTTATCTGGAACTCTTCATCCACCAAAGAAAAAGAGATGGCGTTCAAAATTAATACAATGACTACATAATTAATCTAGTATGGTACAATAACGTAAACGCTTGTTTTACATTTCTACTCGGGTGTTTGGTTTCGAAGTCAACCAAATTTCGAACTACAATAAATTACAGCTACTATAATTTTTGTCACGTTATTTTCAAGCTTGCTATTTCTGAAAAGTTCCCACTGAAGCAACAGTTGCGAAGATAAATAAAAGACAAGCTAACTTAATGCAGATATAAATTTAATCGGTTCAACAAACGTTGACTGTTTTTTGAACCATCGGTAAATTAACATTATTTCATCTGTAACATTTATAACTATAGAATACGCTAATTGACAAGTTCTGCAGCATCAACATTCGCTTAATTAAATATTTCCGGAAAATGATTTATCTATTCCACAAAACTTTTTGAAAATTTATTCACCTTGAAAAATTCTTAGCTGACAGAATGCCTTGAAAAATACTCCACACTCATTCTAAACTCACCTTTTTCTCTCTCGATGCGTCCGAAGATGAAATTTGATCATCTCTTGCGCTCCATTCCGTCCGACGCACCGGTTTTATAACTATCGCTCCGTCTTCCAATGCAAAGTATATGGAAACTGTGAAATTCAACTCAGTCGGAGCGAACGCGACGCAGGTTCGCTAACTGAACCTTTAAGGCTCAGCTAAGGCTCAGTTTTGTGATTTGTTGGTTAGTAGCTAAACGTTTGAAAGAAGCAATGTTTCATCTTAATCGCACAGTATGTATTGCATTTTCAGACATTTTTTTATCTACTCCAAACGAAATATTTTGGCAGTCACAGGTGAACACTGGTATCTTACAAAAAAATATTGATAAATTTTTATTTATCTGGAACTATTCATTCACCAGGGAAAAAGAGATGGCGTTCAAAATTAATACAATGACTACATAACTAATATAGTATAGTACAATAAAGTAAACGCTTGTTTTACATTTCTACTCGGGTGTTTGGTTTCGGAGTCAACCAAATTTCGAACTATAATAAATTACAGCTACTTTAATTTTTGTCATGTTATTTTCAAGCTTGCTATTTCTGAAAAGTTCTCACTGAAGCAACAGTTGCGAAGCTAAATGAAAGTCCTTCAATTTGAATATAATTTAAGTGTAGACTTTAATTTAAGTGATTTGTTGCAAATGTATAAGCATGAATACTTGTGAAATGGCGAAATACATTGATGCTGGTAAATTGTGGGAAAAAATTGTAACAGAATTTTTATGTCCGCAGCGAAATTTAGTCATACCTCAAACCGTCGATCAGCAACTGCAACACACGTGAGCTGCTAGCATGAGACAAGTGTATTTCCAAGCGTGAGCTCATGCCTCCACACGCATAACGTGATGTCACGTGAGCTCACGTTACGTGAGACCAGTGTAGTTCTAGCTTTAAGCTAGAACTACACTGGTCTCACGTAACGTGAACTCACGTGTCGTCACATCAGCTGACCACACGTGTCATAGATCTGCAGTACCATTTTGTATGGTTAGAAATACACTGGCGACACGTCACACGGCTCATGTGCTATCACGTGAGCTCACGTTTTTGATAATCTGTAAACTCAGATTTTTGAGCTCACGTGAGAGCACGTTTAGCCAATATTTTTACCGCATGGTATTTGATTTGTTTGAAATGTAGGTATGTAAGTGATTTGTTGAAAATGTATAAGTATGAATACTTGTGAAATGGCGAAATACATTGATGCTGGTAAATTGTGGGAAAAAAGATGTAACATAATTATTTACATGCATTTTAACATGTATATGACAAACTTCTTTTCTATTAGTGCCAAATACGTTTGCTCAAATTACCAAGCAAATATGGAATTTATAGGTATGCCGGCTGAAGCATACATTACAGAGCCACTGAAAGTTTATCATAATGCTAAAGGCATAATCAATGCAACAGAACTGTGTTGCGCAGTGAAATTCGATCAAACCTGAAACCAGGCATGGCAAAAAAAAATTTTAAAATATCCAATTCCATATGTTCGAGTGAGCGTCCGGGAAATAGGAGATGTCATATGCAAATTTAAAACATAATTTGTTTTTGTTTGTCTCATTTTTGCTTTGCAATACACTCTGCAGCTATTAATGGATAAAATACTCACTGATATAACTTTTCTAGACTGTTTATGATGCATATAATGAAACACCAGAGACAGATAACGTTAAGTATTACAGATTTACAGATAACGTTAAGTATTGTGTTGCATTGATTTCCTTCCACCCAGAAAGCATGGAATACAACAATGTTGTATTGCATTGATTGTAACTGCTGCATAAATTTTTGTTTAGTCAGCATGGAAGGGACAAATCTCATATCAAAAACGACAACAGTCTTACTGCTTGAACTTTGTTCGATAAATACGCTTGCAGGTAACAAAGCTTAATTCACCCAAGGATACGCCTCACACCTACATGAGTATTAATGCATAGTTCCGACTTGTTCCTTTACTGCGAATCACTTGGGTTATTCCACAGAAATTTCATAAGGAATAGCTCTAATTGGAGGTAAAAATTTGCCTACCTCTATGATACATCTCTGAATTTATTACTAGTATACATATACGATATAGGTTGTCACCGTTACAATTATAGACCGCGTCACAACCCTTTTATCCCCGACCGGGATGCAAGGGCGGCAGTTCCGGGCGGCTTTCGCTCTCGTGGAGAAAAAGGTCGTGGGTGGGCGCCACTCGCTTCGAATCCGAAAACTGCCTCACGGCCGTCGCCCTGAAGCGAGAAAGGAGCGACGGGTTTCGTTACAATGTTCAAAAAAAAACCGACAAAATAGGACCACGGAATGGTCACCTGATAGGAGCTATACCACCGAAATAAACTTCCACATCCGACACTGTTTCGATCTTTTCTTCTCTTCACCAATCTTAACTTGAGTAAACGCGACAATTTTGATCACAATTTGTATATTCCACTTTATTGCGCTTAGCTATGTTAAACTTTCTCCGTACTTAAATCTAAATTTACAACTAAATACTTTAGTGTGCACACTACCTGGTATAATTCGTCGCTCGATGGCTCGTTATCGATCTCGTTGGGGGCCCCGTTCGAAGTCTCCTCTGCTTACACGTAGATTTTTCTTTTTTACTCTGGATCGCTGCGCATTTTCGCAAGTTTTCACCAAACTCCACCCGACCAGTGGAAAAATCCAACGTATGATAGTCCTTCGGCGGCTCGATTCACAAATTTTCGCTCGTCTGTAACGTCGTTGAATGCCTTCCAAAATTTCTCCCAGTCGATGAGGATTAAGTTCACCAGAAAAGAACAATAGATTTCGTTAAAAATGTGGATAATACTCCTCGCCAGACGTCCGACCACTCACCGGGTTCGTAAAGAAAGAGACCCTTTTCCACTCATCCAGCGCGCAGGAAAATTTTGTTGGCGGCAGCGGGATTTTTCAACCGCCGTTGGGTGCGCTCACCCGATTCAAATTTTATTTAACTGAGTGTTGGATCCCATTCCCACCACACGATCCACATTTGGGAGACTTTGATTTCACCTCTTGATTTTCCACCATCTCATCTGTCGATCAATTGTCATCTGTCACGACGTCCAAAACAACCTCGGAAAGATCAGCTTGTTTATAGTGCGGTCTTGAAATTGGTGAGGATGAACGGCGACGGCTCGTCGAGCACTATATTATTCCACACCCTGCATCATTGTAGAGGTAAGTCAGCTACGAAGTTCGTAATGCCTTCCTTTCGTTTGCCATGAAAAATATATGCGTTATCTCTGCTCCGGACATCTCATACCTTGGTGACAACTATGTGTCTTGCGTGGCTATTCAAATGTCGTTTCGAGATCTGCTTACAGTTCCACTCAGTTCAAAGCCGTCAGCCACAATCGTTAGGGCAACGGCCGAGACGGCGTTCGAGTGTTGACATCGCCCTTTTATCGGTTGTATCTCCGGCACGTACATGATGTCCGTTCAATTGTATCTCGGTCAAATATTGACCCAGGTCGGGAGATGCCGTCATCCGTGAACTGATTGGTACGCTGCCCTGCCGTGCATTCCATGCGTCACACTGCGACGTATTCCCACGTCTCCACTATTCGACTTGCGCGATTGATGTCCGGATGCTCCATATAGTTTGCGGCGACGATTCTTAGTGGCTATGTTAAATTAACTTACTAACCTATTGCTATTACTAATCTATCCTAATGTTTTATATTGTTTGTGACGTTTATACTTATTTGCTAAGATGAACTAACTTACTAATCTATTGGGACAATGTTTATGTTTTTCTTATATATTCCTTTCTTTTTCCGTTTCGGATGTGAAAGTCAGTATAATGTAAGTAACTCGAACGGAACTGGCAAAATATAAGACGCGGACCGTGACACCCCCCTCTCTTCAGAGAATTTCCCTGGAAATTCTCGATAACTATCTATGAACGATTCACCGCGATTTAAAATTTTCATTCGGCAACCGATGCCCGACTCTAATGTCCGTTCATCCCTTCCGATACTTGAATTCAGAATTTTTTTTTTCTTTTTTTTTTATGTCGCCATATCACACACCACTCATTCCTTCCTCGACACTCACACCCACTCTTCTATTCCGCTAACCATAATTATCCCTGCATGTTTATATGCTGCATGCCCTATATTTACCTGGTGCGGGTACTTTTACCCTTATCAACACAAATTCTAATGCTCTTTGAACTCGTTTTTAGGGTACGGTACTGTCTCATGCAAATTTCCTCCACCATAACGGACGCAGAAGGGGAAGGGAAAATAAATTGCAAAAAAAAAGACAATACGCAAGTAATGGGAAAGGAAGCAAAAAAAAAATAAAGAACAAGGAGTAAACGACCACCACCACCAAGAAATCGGTATTACTTTCCTATACATATACATTCTGATCACTCATTAATACTACACACTAACCCTAAAATATATGCCTAAATATAATACTAACCAATACCAGCTCTATCTGCCCGAGAGCCCTCCACCACCAAAATAACTTACTTCTAATCCTACTAACTACAAGTACTGGACTTATCTAGATTAAACCCCTAAATATAACACCCTTCACCGACGCTAGTTCTAAATATACTATCTAACTATCAGCATTAACGATTTTCTCCAAATATTATTCGCGCTTTTCATTCAACTATCATTCTCTACTCCATATACTTTTTACGTTAGTCGACTGATTAATGGTCCGTCCCCACATATCGCTTAAGATACTTTGCGTGCCACGTGCCTGCCGCTTTACCCTGTGCGTCGGCCAATTCGTACGTCCACGCAGACGTCCTCTTCTTCAACAAGAAAGGACCAACATACGCAGGGGCCAGTTTAGCCGAAAAATTTTTGCTGGCATCCGATAATACATAGTTCCTTCTCCATACTTTATCGCCTATCTGGAAGTTCTCCGTTCTTCGTCGGATGTCGTAGCGTCCCTTACTGGCTGACGCGACCACTTTCATTCTCCGAACCACTTCTTGACGAACTTCTTCCAGAGCTTTCGCGTTTCGTAGAGGTGAAAAATCCCTATCCCCGCTCCCGGGGGCCTCTGTATCTTCCCGAAATGTGACCATCTCCCGGCCAAAATTTAAAAAAATATGGAGAGAAACCGGTGACCTCATGTTGGTACGTCCGCAAAGCGCACGCAATCTTCGCTAGATAGTCGTCCCACGAACGTTGATTGTCTGATGCATAGCATCGTAACATGCACTTAACATCTTGGTTACGCCTTTCAGCCGGATTGGCTTGGGGATGGTATAGCGCAGTGTACCGAATTTGTACCCCATATGCCTCTACTGGACCTTTGAATTGCTTGCCACGGAACTGTACCCCATTATCGCACACTACCACTCTAGGGACTCCATAAACTAAAAAGACATTCTCTTCCAGTAGGCGGTAGACACTTGAGGCCGTCGCGGTTCTCACTGGTAATAGAACAGAGAACTTCGTGACATAGTCCACTATCGTCAAAATAAAAGCATGCCCCCGTTTTGACCTAGGTAGTGGTCCCACAAGATCGACGCAAATCATCTCCCAGGGCTCTTTAGCCTCGCCCGCCCTAGTGGACATCAATCCAATCGGTGCTCTCCTCTCTACCTTACATACCTGACACACCTTGCATTTCTTAACATACTGCCGAATATCCGATCTCATTCGCGGCCAATAGTAGGTTTGCATCACGCGTGCCAACGTTCGATCGACTCCCATGTGACCTGCTGAGGGGTCGTCATGGCACCTTTTGAGAATAGCTCCCCTCTCCGCCTTCGGCACGACTCTCTTCCAGACTGTCTGGCCTCTCGCATCTAAACCAATTCTTGTTGTTTGCTTCCACAGGATGCCGTCCACAACCTTCCAGTCTGCGTACTTTTCTGGATTCTTTTGCACGACCTCCACCATTTTCTCGTACCATCGCTCTGGTTTCGTTGCGGTAGATAGGCTGTCCACCTTGTCGATAGCTCGAGAGAGAGCATCAGGCACTAGATGCTCCTTCCCTTTACGGTGCACTACTTCGAAATCAAATTGTTGTAATCTTACCGCCCACCTTGCCAGTCTGCCCGTAGGGTCTCTCAGGTTGTTTAACCATATCAGCGAATGGTGGTCGGTAATAACAACAAAATGTGTGCCCTCCACGTACGGTCGTAATTTTTCAATTGCCCATAACACTCCTAAACACTCTTTTTCGGTTGTCGAATACTTTCTTTCGTGCTTCGATAACGCTCGGCTGAGATAACACACTACTGTCTCGCCCGTCGGGTGCGCTTGGCTCAGAACAGCCCCAATACCCACATCCGAAGCATCAGTCTGAATTTTAAATGGAAGGCTAAAATCCGGACAAGCCAATATCGGCGCTGTGGTTAATTTCGTTTTACACAACACGAACGCCCGCTCACACGCGTCTGACCACTCGAACTTCCGCCCCTTCTTCAAAAGGTCACTTAGTGGTGCCACCATCGTTGCGTGATCTGGAATAAACTTTCGGTACCAGGATACCATGCCTAAAAGCTGCCTGACCTGCTTCACGGATGTTGGGCGGGGAAAGTCACTGACCGCCTGAACCTTCTCAGGGTCCACGTGTAAGCCCTCTTCGTCCACCAAGTACCCCAGATACCGAAGTTTTGTCCTGCAGAACTGGCACTTCTCTTTAGCCACCCGTAAGCCTGCCTCCCGCAGTCGACAGAAAACCTCACGCAATATTCCTACGTGTTGATCGAACGTTTGCGTCACCACAATGATGTCGTCGAGATAGGTAAAGACATATGGTTCCAGCGCAGGACCTAGTACAGTGTCGATCAGGCGCTGCCACGTCGCACCCGAGTTGTGTAGACCAAAAGGCATCCTTAGAAAGTGAAACAGGCCCCTCCCTGGCACGGTGAACGCTGTATATTGCCGAGAATCCGCCGCCATTGGCACCTGCCAATAAGCAGACTTGACGTCCAATGTTGATAGATACTTGGCGTTTCGTAATTTGTCCAGTGTCGTGGAGATATAGGGTAGGGGGTAGGCGTCTTTCTCCGAAACTGCGTTTACTTTCCTAAAATCTACACAGAATCGGTATGACCCGTCCTTTTTGCGTACCAACAAGATCGGGGACGACCACGGGCTCGACGAGGGCTCGACCACTCCCATACTCAACATTTCATCCAACTCTACGTTGATCTGCTTTTGGACAGCTGGGGAGACGGGATAATATCTCTGTTTTATCGGAGCAGCTGAGGTCTTAATAGTGTGCTCTACAAATTTCGCACACCCTAGACCCTCGCCCATCAGTTCGAATTGTTCCTTCAGTAAATTTTGTAGGACTTCTGACTCTTGTCCTGACAAGTGAGACTGGCTCCGCAACGCTTTGCCTGGTGCCACCTCAGTCGATGCAATTGACGTCCATTGTTGCCCCTGCATGTCCAGGACGACTCCAAAACACTGCCAGAAATCAATTCCAAGAATTACCTCATGAGGAATCGCCGATATTATCAGCGTTTCCAACCGGTGTTCCCTGCCATTCAAAGCAAATTTCAATTTTGCCACCCCATCAACTGCACAAGTAACTCCGTTCGCCAAACGTACTTCTTCCACCCCGGTTCGACTCAGGACTAAGCCCTTTTCCCTCAATTGAGACCAGCCTTTGCCACCCACAATTGTACGACTCGCACCCGAATCCAACAATCCTTCCATGACAACGTCCTCAATCTCCACCCGTAAGTGCGGACGACTGTCATGGACACTTCGAATCAGTGCATAGTCTACGTTTGGTTGACGAAATTGTTTTTGCGGCCTCGCACTCGTGCTCGATTCGCCGCCTAGCGAGCACGACGGTCGTTTCCCGGACCTTGTCGTCCCGACTGCGTTCCTGTTCCCGGCTCCGTCGCCCTGACCCGACACGACGGGCAAGCCGCTCGTAATACCCCTTGTCGTCCACAACCGAAACAACGCCGCGGCTCAGTGCATTCCCTCGAAACGTGACCTTCCTTTCGGCAATTCCAGCACTGAACACGGCCCCGTCCGGACAACACCGCTACATGATCTGTTGATTCGGCACCAACATACGCCAAATCGGGTTCCAAACATCGTCTAGATCGTGGATTGGGTGGCACGAATGCCGCTACCGACGCCCTCGTGGCCTCTAGCGTACGGCCCATTTTAACTAGTTCGGCTATTGTCGATATTGTCTTCAAACTCAGTTGCTGCTGGTAAAAAGGGGAGATGTTCCTACGAAGAATCCTTAATTTCTTCTCCTCTGAGCAGCTTTGTTTGAGTCGAGAGAAGAGGCGCTCCATCACAGCCACATACACACCGACAGATTCATTTCCGCCTTGGGTTCTCCTTCGAATCTCGTCCCATAGACGGTCCTCGTAGTCCGTCGGCAAGAACTCCGCCTTAAGTTCTTCGACGAGCTCGTCCCAAGACGCGACTAGCCCTCGATTGGCTCTGAACCATATCAGTGCTCGCGAGTCGAAAAGGTCCACAGCTGCCCGAAATAGCTGCGATTTCGTAAGACCCCTTGCTTGTCGTAGTTCTTCTACCTGCTCTAGGAAAGCGTTTACTGACCCCGACGCATCCCCACTGAACTTCAGCCCCCATTTTGCCACTTCGGCTAGACTGGGCACCCGCACCTCCTGCGGCGCAACCATGGTCTGGGGCTCGTCATCGAGCTCCGCTTCCCCTTCGCTGTTTTCCTCGGTCTTCTCCACTAGGGTCCCCATCGCAATGATTAACCGATTCCTAATCTTCTTCGCAGAATCCAACTGCTCTGGCGTGACTGCTTGTATCTTGTTCAGTCGACGGAATCCGAATTCAATCTTTACTTTAGCTTTAAGGAAATCTGACGAAGTTTTATCACCTGTCACTTTCGAAACCAGCTCTTCGATTTCCGACGCTTTCGCTGTTAATTCAGTAAGATCGGTTTCGAAATCAAACGGATACGCCACTTCCACATAGGACGTATCCTGAGCTGACTCCGCCTTTAGTGTCACCCTTAGCGTCTTACGCATATTCTCCACCGTGTCCGACGGAAAGCCACGGATGGCGAGCTCGTACGTGAGCTCGTCCTTACTTAGACGATCCACTAAAATTTTCATTTTGCACTTCTAAAACGAATATATACAGCTGGCTGAATATCAGGATCGGATTTTTTTTTTGATCAACCAAAATAAAACAAGAATCCGCGAAACAGGTCCTCAAAATGCCCTCACCCAAAAACGCAACCTTCCGCCGATCTCGCACTAAAACCTAATTCTTCAATCTGTTTGACCCTCAAATTACACTTCTCAGTCACTCTAACACATTATCCCCCACGAATTTAATTATAAGAGAATCTCATTAAGAGAGCAATGTATCTGAAAATTCCACCTATAATCGATCCGAACAACAAATAAATACTTCGCAAAATATATATATTTCAAAGTGACAATCTATAAGATTGTTAGTTTACACACGTTATCTTCAATATACCGAATCTTGAACGAAATAACGATAGGAACGACATTTTTTTTCCTTTCTATGCGTACCGTTAACACCGTAACTAATGCCACTATCTACCTCAGCTTCTTTGTAGTTTTACCTGAAACTCTTCTATAGCACACTATCACACTTTCACACCTCCCGTACGCACAAATTGCAAAATTCACTTTGTTTATTGCTTAATCCGAACTCTTGCCCATCCACCCAGTCACACACACAAAATCCAGAATTCAAATATATAATCATAAACTGATATCAAAAAATATATGAATATATAGATATTATGAAATAGTACCATCCAACTTTAAAAATTCAAAAATATTCAAAATGAATTTCAAAATTAAGATAATATCACTGTTCACGCTTAAGATACTTTAAAATTCGCTTTTAAGATGGCTTTAAACAATCAATTTTCGCGCCTAAATGCCTTCCCACAATTTGGGACTTGGCTCATCAAATTTTCGCGAGTACAGTTGCGAACCGTTTTTACCGTTATTACCGTTATACGCCCCACGTTGGGCGCCAATTTGTCACCGTTACAATTATAGACCGCGTCACAACCCTTTTATCCCCGACCGGGATGCAAGGGCGGCAGTTCCGGGCGGCTTTCGCTCTCGTGGAGAAAAAGGTCGTGGGTGGGCGCCACTCGCTTCGAATCCGAAAACTGCCTCACGGCCGTCGCCCTGAAGCGAGAAAGGAGCGACGGGTTTCGTTACAATGTTCAAAAAAAAACCGACAAAATAGGACCACGGAATGGTCACCTGATAGGAGCTATACCACCGAAATAAACTTCCACATCCGACACTGTTTCGATCTTTTCTTCTCTTCACCAATCTTAACTTGAGTAAACGCGACAATTTTGATCACAATTTGTATATTCCACTTTATTGCGCTTAGCTATGTTAAACTTTCTCCGTACTTAAATCTAAATTTACAACTAAATACTTTAGTGTGCACACTACCTGGTATAATTCGTCGCTCGATGGCTCGTTATCGATCTCGTTGGGGGCCCCGTTCGAAGTCTCCTCTGCTTACACGTAGATTTTTCTTTTTTACTCTGGATCGCTGCGCATTTTCGCAAGTTTTCACCAAACTCCACCCGACCAGTGGAAAAATCCAACGTATGATAGTCCTTCGGCGGCTCGATTCACAAATTTTCGCTCGTCTGTAACGTCGTTGAATGCCTTCCAAAATTTCTCCCAGTCGATGAGGATTAAGTTCACCAGAAAAGAACAATAGATTTCGTTAAAAATGTGGATAATACTCCTCGCCAGACGTCCGACCACTCACCGGGTTCGTAAAGAAAGAGACCCTTTTCCACTCATCCAGCGCGCAGGAAAATTTTGTTGGCGGCAGCGGGATTTTTCAACCGCCGTTGGGTGCGCTCACCCGATTCAAATTTTATTTAACTGAGTGTTGGATCCCATTCCCACCACACGATCCACATTTGGGAGACTTTGATTTCACCTCTTGATTTTCCACCATCTCATCTGTCGATCAATTGTCATCTGTCACGACGTCCAAAACAACCTCGGAAAGATCAGCTTGTTTATAGTGCGGTCTTGAAATTGGTGAGGATGAACGGCGACGGCTCGTCGAGCACTATATTATTCCACACCCTGCATCATTGTAGAGGTAAGTCAGCTACGAAGTTCGTAATGCCTTCCTTTCGTTTGCCATGAAAAATATATGCGTTATCTCTGCTCCGGACATCTCATACCTTGGTGACAACTATGTGTCTTGCGTGGCTATTCAAATGTCGTTTCGAGATCTGCTTACAGTTCCACTCAGTTCAAAGCCGTCAGCCACAATCGTTAGGGCAACGGCCGAGACGGCGTTCGAGTGTTGACATCGCCCTTTTATCGGTTGTATCTCCGGCACGTACATGATGTCCGTTCAATTGTATCTCGGTCAAATATTGACCCAGGTCGGGAGATGCCGTCATCCGTGAACTGATTGGTACGCTGCCCTGCCGTGCATTCCATGCGTCACACTGCGACGTATTCCCACGTCTCCACTATTCGACTTGCGCGATTGATGTCCGGATGCTCCATATAGTTTGCGGCGACGATTCTTAGTGGCTATGTTAAATTAACTTACTAACCTATTGCTATTACTAATCTATCCTAATGTTTTATATTGTTTGTGACGTTTATACTTATTTGCTAAGATGAACTAACTTACTAATCTATTGGGACAATGTTTATGTTTTTCTTATATATTCCTTTCTTTTTCCGTTTCGGATGTGAAAGTCAGTATAATGTAAGTAACTCGAACGGAACTGGCAAAATATAAGACGCGGACCGTGACAAGGTATTTATTTATTTGAAATCAGTTGATAGTTTAAAGCCACTGAAAGTTTATTATAATGGCAAAGCCATAATCAATGCAACAGAACTGTGTTGCGCAGTGAAATTTAGTCAAACCTCAAACCGCCGATCAGTAACTGCAACACACGTGAGGTGTGAGACAAGTGTATTTCCAAGCGTGAGCTCATGCCTCCACACGCATAACGTGACGACACGTGAGCTCACGTTACTAGAGACCAGTGTAGTTCTAGCTTTACTGGCATCAAAACAATAACGAGAAAATTTATAAGCACTGTCTTAAGGCTTTCTGAATTTCACTGAATATCACTATTGTAACAAACGAAGCGCCACAGGGCATGCAACTCGCAAGACAGAAATCGTCAAGAAAGTAGAGAAAGAAACGAAGTTACACAGCGATAGATCGAAAAGCTTCAACGACACGTCCACACAGTACGAATTTCGATGGTTTTTTGTGCTCGTTTTTCAAAATCACTTCTATCAGACCTGGTCCTAGCTAATCCCAACATGTCCTGTAAATTTCATATTGATCGCATTATCCGATCGTCAGTTCTCGTACACAGAAGTTTTGAGTGCTGAAAATAGAGGTAATTTGCGCACGGGTTGCCGTTCTTGTTTACCGCGGGATTTTGAAGTATTTTAAATGACTTGTTGGACAAAAGTCAAAATGTATCAATAATTTGAATTTATTTTCAAACATCAAAAATTTTTCAGGAAGGTCGATGATTTGAAGGATTTTTGTTCAGGAGCCTGTTGTAGTTTTAGAGTTGTCTGCACAATTTCGAAAGTCCATGCGTGTAAAATTCTAGTATATATCAATGCGCTCTGAAAATTTCACCTTGATCCATTATTTTTCCTTGAAGTTATGACAAATCGAATGTTACCGTTTTGAATCTCTTGAGCGTCTACGCACTCCTTTTAGCACAAAAAGACAAAGGGGGTTAGTTTCGGGAGCCTGAACTCACCGAAGATGGGGTGGGTGGGCGCCACTCGCTTCCAATCCCGAAACTAATTTTTGTCCGTCGCCCGGAAGCGAGAAGTGTTGCGACGGCTTCGCGCACTAATGAAAAATAGCCCGAAAAGACACACCAGAGTTCACAATCTTCTACAATATCTTTATTTCTTCGAATAATCCGTTAATCTAGCTACGACCACAAAAATATGAAACGGCGCCGCGATTTAAACTTAACTATCTAACTCGTTTGCCCTCGATATGTACTTAATTTATCCCTATGTACAATTCAAAACTTATCCTACTTACTCAGAACATCATTTTTCGCGTTGCTCGAAATTTTAGCGCTCGAATATCCACTTCGGGACTAATCTTTTCGGACTGCTTCTTCACTCTACTCGCACCACTGCCATTACCTCCGCAAATATTCACGACACCCCTTCGCCAAATCGCTTCTTCTATCTCCGCCGTTTCGCTGAACTATTCCCTGCGTCAATTCGTTTTACACATTTCTTATTCCAAGGTAACGCTGGATCCCTTTGTCTCGGCCAGTTCGATTTCGCCAGCTTGATTTCACCAACAATATCCCAAGCGGTCACCTCCAGCTCGTCTCAAATTTTCACACCCATAAACCAACGACTCCGATCTTCAATCCTTTTCCTCTTCGAGTCCGCCAGATATGCCAATTTATGAAATAAAATTCGTCGGTTTTAAATTGAGCTTGATAGCCAGATTGCAAGTGATCCTTACCACGTCCAGAAAAATAAGAGAGCGATCCATGTCATGATCGCCTCGCAGGAAACCTCGGCTCCACTTTCTGATCCCGCTTAGACGGGATCCTAGATTATCCGTTTGCGAAATGAATATCTCAATGCACTTCAAATGCATTTCGGCCGTTGTACTCAGTTCCAGGTCATTGCACTTTCTCTCGTTAGAATCGAGGACTGGCAATGCCATATGACGATCTGGCGATGTTCCACATCCCGTCATTCCGCACTTCTGATTCTGCGCAGGTTGACCATTCGACCTGTCAGACTCGTGTCATACTGACAAATGTCAGATGTCTGTTTATTTTTGGTTTATCATTTGTGCGAGTTTTTAAACCTGGTGTTTAGATTTCTTTGAGACCGCCGTCGTGCGAGACTGGGTCAGTAGCCTGCAGGATTTCAGCCTCCGGTAAGTAATCTTCTATTCTGCTTTGTTCCGACACTGTTTCGGGCTCGCTACTTTGCAGGAAACACCAAGAGTTTTGAAATGGTGGCCGGCTCGTGTTTGTTTTGGGTATGGTTTGGCATAGGTACCCCTTCGCTATAATCCATGTCTGCCTTAGAAGTGCCTGTGCCAGTCATGCGGCTCGTTTTGGTTTCCTTGTCAGGGACAAACCCAGCCTCAGTTGGATTTATCGTGCTGAATACCTTAAGATCGGATGCGGTGGTGAATCGGATCAGATGCGGCGGTGAATCAGATCAGATGCGGCGATGAACGTATGGGATCTGTCTGTATCTACTTGCGTCGGAATTATTCTGTTGTGTGAATTTTGTGGAAAATCATCGTCTGTCCGCGATCGCGTCGCCAAGCCATTACCGCGAATTCGGTTCGCATCGGGACGACAAGTTCAAGTGTATGCAGAAGTGCATAGATGCAAGTGCCTGTAGCGGGAAAGGTTGGGGATGTTATGTCTGCTATGGCACGGACTCCGACATGGTGGATGACATGATTGCAGTTGAGGCCAGCCAGAAATGAGTTTCAGTCGATTTTCGATTCGTCAGGCTTTGGTTTTCCACCAACAATATCGACGAACGACACGCCATGGGCTGGAAGGACCTGGCAAATTGCCATAGGCTCGTTGTTTCAAGTCGTCTTGAATTGATGCACGAATCTGTGCCTACCCATCTCGGGACATTTACGGATCGCAGGGTGCGGCAGGGTCCAAACTGCAGATCCTAGACAACAGAATCACTACGATGTCTATTTTACGCCATATTCCCTTTCCTAACTCGTACAACCTACAACATTGTGATTACCTGTCTCTAATTCTTAGTTCTAACCTCGGGTAACATTGACCTGCTACATTGGTGTGTCCTCTTCTGACGCGCCAATTGCTGGCCGTTAGGTCTAAAATGTCGATCAACCGTGACACGAAATTTGAGAAAAAATCCTTGCCTACTTTTAGGCACTCAGCGCCTACACAAGGCTCAAAATTTCCACTTCTTTTTCATAAGCAAACTTAAAACATAAAAAGTTTACATTCCTAATACTTTTTTTTAACAAAAATTTACACTGCTTGGAAATATAGGAGCACCTGAAAATTCACTTAAATACCCGCCGCCACCAAAAGGTTTAAGATATCTAAATTCTAGCAAGTCATGGACCTACCTGTTATATACATCTAAGTTTTCCAAAAATTTCAGCTCAATCGGATTGGCCACTCCAGAGATTATCTCCCTTAACCATTTTGCTGATATACATATAAAAGATATATATATATATATATATATATATATATATATATATATATATATATATATATATATATATATATATATATATATATATATATATATATATATATATATATATATATATATATATATATATATATATATATATATATATATATATATATATATATATATATATAGTGACACGCGAAACTGTTCACGATTTTCTATCATATGCACTCAGCTCGAATTTCTCTACGATACCCTGTAAGTATCGCATTCAAACAATTTTTGACAAGAAGATACGACAGACGAGTAAACATTGGCGTTTGTTTCTCGGAATTGTCTCCATGCATGTGTTTAAAACTAGTTACTAATTGGAATTGTTTTTGCGGGATGATTAAAATTGAAAAATTTTATTTTTAACTTGAAAATTTTATTTGACAAAGTGGTTTCGAAAGCATGCACTGATTCTCATCAGACACCAGCACACAGTGCATACTTGACTGGTGTGACCACTTGCAGTTGGAAATCATTAATTGTTATTTACGCTGGTTGTGACAAATTTTAACATCTCCGACTTATATCCATGGAAATAATTTACTCATAAAGGTTATTGATTTGTGATCACGGTTCCCTTCTTGTCTACAATCGCATAGA
>OZ022263.1:114393931-114403931 GCA_963978885.1 Nemotelus pantherinus | reverse complement strand
GCCCCAAACACCAACTTCAGTTACAGTGCTGCAGGCACTGAATATTTTCTTCATTGATGTTATATGAGATGCTGCTTTCAAAATTATGTGAAATAAGCAACTGATAACGAATATAATTATCCCGTGTTTTGCTCTCATAAACGTTGAAATTCATGCCAGTGGTAATATCTGAAACCTTCCACCATATGAGTTATAATGCATTCTTGAGACGAAAGTAAAACGTGGCATTTGAAACAGTTTGGCCGTAATAAGCAGCACATGTGGTGGAATATGCACTCAAAACCTGCACGATTCTTCTACTGTTCTTCGAACATTAGTGTTTCTAGCGGTTCAGGTGCGCTAGAGTTTATAAATAGATTTTAGTGTTGCTTTGATTTTCGTCGCTGATATAAAAGGACCTTTCTTGACTTCTCATTCAATTATTCGCATATCACATCCTGATAATATTTGCTTCCACCCTGAGCGTTTTTACTAATTTTCGAAGAAAAGTAGTATTAAACTCGTTTCGGCGAAAATTCATATTTCTTTATATATATATATATATATATATATATATATATATATATATATATATATATATATATATATATATATATATATATATATATATATATATATATATATATATATATATATATATATATATATATATATATATTTATATATATATATATATATATATATATATATATATATATATATATATATATATATATATATATATATATATATATATATCATCAAAATGATTAAGGGAGATAATCTCTGGAGTGGCCGATCCGATTGAGTTGAAACTTTCGGAGAACGTAGATGTGTTTAATAAGTAGGTCCACAATTTGCTAAAATTCAGATATCCTAAACCTTTTGGCGGAGGCGAGCGTTTTAGTGAATTTTGAGGTACTCCTATATATCCAAGCAGCGTGAATTTCTGTTCAAAAAAGGGATCTTGAATGAACAATTATTATGTTCACAGCTTGCCTATGACAAAAAATTGGAAATTTTGAGCCGTGTGTGGGTGCAGCGTGCCTTAAAGTAAGCAAGGATTTTTTTTCAAATTTTGATTTGCCATTACTTCTGACAAAAACATTGGATCATCGTGAAATTTGCAGAGCGTATTTATGTTGATTAAAGCTTAATACATATGGATTTCCAAGGTCGTGCGGGTAACCCTGTAGCTGCGGCAGGCTCTTGAAAAAAATTCCTTCAAATCATTGAACCTCCTGAAAAATTTTTAATTTTTGACAAAAAATTCAAATCATTGATAAATTTTAACGTTTGTGCATCATGTAAAATTAAAATTTTTGAAAATTCCGATTTGCACAAGAACGGCAACCCATCACTAAATTACCTCTATTTTCAGCACTCGAAAGTTCTGTTCACGAGAACTGACGACCAGATTATCCGATCATAATGAAATTCACAGAACGTGTTGGTATCAACTAGGACCAGATCTGATAGAAGTGATTTTGAAATGAAGGTAATCCTGTCGCAGTGGTGCCATCTTGAAAAATCACTGAGAAAAAAAACAGCTTTTTGGCCTATAACTTCCGATTTAGCCATCAGACTTAAACCAAATTCACACAATGTTTGAATCTTATTAAAAATAACATTTGGTGAAAATTTGGCTGAAAAATTAGAGTAGAGTTGCCAGCTATGGTAATTTTTGTCTGCTAAATCTTGCAAATTTGCTCAGCAAAACAAAGCTTATTCCCCTATAACTTCCGGTGCAGTCATGATATCAAAATGAAGTTTATGTAGTAAATAGATTTTAATTTGAGCCAAATGTCATAAAAATTTCGTACAAAAATCATGAAAAGGCTGCCAGCTATGACCATTTTTGTAATTTTTTGGAATTTCTTTACTGCGCGATTATGTCATTAGATTTGCAAATGGGAACGATCCTGCAATGAAAATTAGCAACAAATATTAACGCTTTAAAAATTTGAAAAGTTTTGAGGGTGGTAAACCTAAACAATTTTTCACCCGTATAACTTCTAGCGCAGTGATTCACTCGAAACGAAATTTATTGGTTGGGTTTAGTTTAACGTGAAGCAGATTTGGTATTTATTTTGCTTCGCTGCTGACATAGGCTAACCAGCTTTAGCCATTTTCGTAACTATTGCATCAACAGATGCTTCAAATTACATACTCATAAACAAAACATTTGCAATAAAACTAAGAAACCAATTTTTAAATTTTCCGAGTTTTGAACATTTTTTGAACATTTTCGACTGAAAATACTTTAAATAGTAATATTAAAAAAAACCTAAACCTGAGGATTCAGAAAATACTTTCTTTGACGAATGTTTTCCTCCAATTACCTCTAAAATTGATTGCCAATGATGAAAACAACTAACAATAGACTGCAACTGCTGATAAAATGACACGTTTTCAATGAAAAGCTATTATTGCATCACTTTTTCTCGGTATGTTTTAAGCTAGAGGTTAATCTGGAAGCGTAAAAAAACTTTCAGAAACCGGTTCGTGGGAAAATGATGAAAAAATTTTACCTATGGCATATAGGACCATACTCCAAAATATCAATTTTGCCGATATTAGTTTTGAGAGTTCGCAAATAAGCTATCAAAGCTGAAATTTTGTATATTTTCATCGTTTTGCATGACTTCTTCCCGGCACTGTATATATATATATATATATATATATATATATATATATATATATATATATATATATATATATATATATATATATATATATTTATATATATATATATAAATATATATATATATATATATATATATATATATATATATATATATATATATATATATATATATATATATATATATATATATATATATTTATATATATATATATATATGACAAATTTTCGGCGAAGCGATTTTAATACTAATGTCTTTCGAACATTAGTAATTATACTGATGTTCTTTGAAGATTAGTAAAAAGTTTTTACACACCAAATAATCACAACATGAGAATTAAAATTATTTGTTATAAACTTCAAACAATTTTTTTCTTTAGCCTACTTTATCAAAAACATACTTATCCTCGAAGGGATTATAATCATCCAAAGAATCCAACCGCTGTCTAGGCTTGCGTGCCTATCGTGATACCGGAGTTGCTTTGTACTTCGGGTCACCAGTTTAGGCTTACGGATCTTTACAGTTCTATAGATTTTAATAATTAAAACTTCAAGTACCATCTATTTTAATATATAATGCAACTAAGTTTAATATTCGAAAACAATTACAAACGGAATAATCGATATAAAAGCTCGTACAGACCAAATAATCACAGCAAGACACTTAAAATTATTTTTTATAAACTTCAAACAACTTTTTTACTTAGCCTATTTGATTGTAAAAATTTTCGTGTGGTGTGTTTAACACTCCGACGGGCGCATTTGATCTTAGCGGCACACCTCCATCTTTTTCGTTTGCCCCGCCCACTACGCTCGCTTGTCCCCGCCCTCCTGCATGCTATTCTCCTCATTCCAAGTGCCAAAGAGAATGCCAAAGTCAGTCAGTGTTTTTCCATCACCGTTTCCGGCTGGTCGCATTTTTGTGTCTTCCAGGCTCATTGCGCCCGATTACGTTACAATTTAAGAAGTAAGTTTTTTTTTATATTTTTTAATTTTATGAAGTTTGTACCAGTCTTGAAAGGCCAAAATCATAATAAATAATAAATAAATAATAATTTTAAGCACTTTGGCTTTTTAAGCACATTGCGCCCGTTAATGCAATAGGTTATAAAATTGTAAAAAATGTTTCAGGCTTCAATAAAATGTCAAGATACGATTTAGAAAACCCCGAACAACTTGCCGAAGTTCACCGTCTATTGGAGACGTCTTTTGATGGAGAATTATCGTCATATGAAGATCTTTTCAGGGATGAGGATTTGGGTAAAGAAAGTGACATTGAGTTAGAAGATGCTGTCCAAAATCGTGAAGAAGGGTCGGAGACTGAACAGGATGCTAGTGACTGTGATATAGACGAAAGTGGAGAAATTAGGGATTTTTATATGGGGAAGGATGGAGTCACCAAGTGGTATAAGACACCTCGCCCAGAAAAGGGTAAAAAAAGTGCTCATAACATCATTACTCACTTACCTGGAGTTATTGGAGAAGCAAAGTCGGCTAAATCTCCAATTGAATGCTGGAATTGTGTGTTTACCGATGATATTTTGACAGATACAGTAAAGTATACCAATCAGTATATAGAAACTGTCAAAGCAAAATATTCCAGGGAAAGGGATGCTATGCCCATAGACTTGGTCGAGTTACGTGCGTTCATAGGATTACTCTACTTGGCTGGTGTATATAAAGCGAACAGGCTGAGTCTTGAAGAACTTTGGGGAAAGGATGATGAAGGAATAGCAAAGTTCGGCCTTGTTATGAATATCAAAAGATTTAAGTTTATTACTCGTTGCCTTCGTTTTGATGACCGTGAAACCCGATCCGCCAGAAAAGAACTAGATCGACTCGCCCCTATACGTGATGTGTTTATGAAATTTGTACATAATTGTCAAAAAAGCTACAGTCTTGGTGAGAATGTCACAATTGACGAAATGTTGCCTGCATTTCGCGGTAACTGCCCTTTTCGACAATATATTCCAAGTAAACCAAGTAAATACGGAATAAAAATATTCTCTCTAGTGGATGCCAAAATGTACTATTCCTACAATATGGAAATTTACGCGGGGAAACAAAACGATGGACCATTCAATACAAGCAACAAGGCTCCTGATGTGGTGAAAAGATTGGCGGAGCCATTGTTTGGTTCTGGTAGAAATGTTACTGCCGACAACTGGTTCACACAAGTGAGTCTTTTGAAAGAACTAAAAGAGAAAAAATTATCATACGTTGGAACAATCAGAAAAAACCGCAAAGAGCTTCCATTGGATTTTGTGGCCACCAGAACACGAGCACAATATACCAGTACTTTTGGCTTTGGTCGTGATGGAACTGTTTTGGTATCGTACGTTCCAAAAAAATACAAAAATGTGTTACTTGTGTCTTCATTGCATGAAAATGATGCAATAGATGAATCTACTGAAGAGCAGGCAAAACCAGAAGTTATCACCTTTTACAATGCAACGAAGTTAGGAGTAGATATGGCAGATAAAATGTGTGCTTCATACAATGTGGCTCGTAATGTAAAAAGGTGGCCTATGGTGGTATTTTTTGCAATGTTGAATATGGCTTCAATCAATTGTCAGGTCATACATTTAGGTAATGGTCTTGTAACTGAGAAAAGAAGGGTGTTCATAAAACAACTCTCCAATGAACTCATGCTTGGTTTCCTAGCTCAACGTAGTATGAAAAAAATTGGGATGCCAGTGCACCTTCAGCAAAGATTGAAGAGGTATGCTCCAACCAATGAAGGCCAAAATGAAGAAGATGCTGAGCCCCAGATAGTACCAAAAAGACGCCAATGTGAAACTTGTCATTTGGTCACTCACAAGAGAAGATTGACTCAACATGAATGCAAAAATTGTCATAATGCAATTTGTCTCTCACACGCAATTTTTATGTGTCCTCCGTGTTATACAAAAGAAGTAGAGCACGTGACATTTTCTGAAGATTCAGATGAATCAACTTAGGTCCAGCTTCATTCAATTATATTCCATTTTACTTTTTATTGTTAATTCAAAATCATAAAATAAAAAAAAATAAAAAAAATACAAAAAATTACTTTGAAGATTTTTTTTACAAACTTCTTTATATAAAAATATTTTTAAGCAATAAAAAACGTTTTTTACTCTCGTTTTAGATGAATAGATGTAAGATATCGTTATTTCAATTTTAATTTTTAAAAACGTCAAACACATATTAGTAATACTAATCTTACTGGGAAAATTGTTTTACAAGTTTTTTTGTTCAAGAATTAAACATTTTTTTAAAAAGCCAAACAATATTTTTTTACCCTTTTTTTGTAATGTGTTTGCTAAAAAAAAACAGTTGACTATAAGTATTAAATATACTAATAATCGTAAACTATGTTTTTTTTAACAAACAAAGTGGGTATATAGGCGAAAGATGAGCAAACCGAAAAGTGTACACGAAGCGACAATGCGCCCGATCTCGTTACACTTGGTATTGCGCCCGTCGGAGTGTTAATGTCAAGTAGTGTGGTTAGTAGTGAATGTGTGAATGATATGTGTATGTGTGTATGTATCCACATACTTTTATTTCTTGAAGGCCTTGTAATTGCTACTCGAGTTGGCTTTGGATAACATATGCCACAGGTCGTTTTTGCCGAAAAACTGGTTTGACATCGGTTTTTGTGGTCAATTTTGCTTTCATTTTGATGCAAAGTTCCTGTTTGTTATCAATAACATCTGGAAAACTATCTTTGAGAGTGTCAATAGTAACAAAACTCAAATGTTTTCCACTTTTCTGATGTTTGACCTGAATCTTATTGCAGATCGCGTTAGTTGATAAGTCCCAAAGTTCAATCTTGTTAGTCCAATAAATTCCAAGGACGTTAAGATTCTTCTTTGAAGTGATGAAGCAAGTCGCTGCAATGTTTTCGTCCGGAAATTTTACTTGACAATTGAATTGTGCTGTCAGTGGTAATTGGCTTCCTGTGGCGCTAAGTGCGATATGTTCCACTTGGTGGGTGACTGCGATATTTAGCTTTTTGAAGACATTTTGACTTATTATAGCTATGTCTGATGTGGTGTCGAATTGGAATTTTACATATCTGCCATTTATCTCCAATGTGATGAACTTGCGGCTAGATGTGTTGATGTAGTTCGTGAAGACACTATGAGATTGTGTCATGAACCTGGATATGTTATTTTTTGAATGCGGTTTGTTGGGCGATTTGAATTTCTCGTTCGCTGATTGCTGGTTGTTGTTTTTGCTATGCGCGTTGCAGTAGCCGTCCTTGTGACCTTTTCTCCGCAGTGACTGAATTTGTGTTTGACATATGTGCAATTTCGCACATAATACATGCCACCACAGAACCAACACGGCGTTTTTGGCATAGTTACTGCGCTGTGTGTACTTACAGTTGGATTGGACTGTAGTTTGTTAACTTGTCCGGATTTCAACTCGATGAGTGTGGTGTACTGCTATAGATTGATAAGCCGTTGACACTTCTTTGCAATGACGTCCAACGTCACTGTTGCTGCGTTGCTATCTATCAAATTCAGGATTTGACGATACATTCATCTAATTTCATCTAATTACATAATAAATACAATTCATCTAATTTCATCATTCAACACCACTCCCGTTCTACTCGAATATGCTAAAAGCGGCCCACCAGCAACCTCAACCACCAGCATCAACAAAAGCAAGTTGTTGAAATCACAAACGAATTCTACATATAACAATCGGAGTAGCACGATCTGAAGAAGAAGAAGAAGGTATCAAGAATAACTGATCAAACCAACCACGAACGCAGCCTGAAGGAAGTACGAGCCAAACTTAAAATTAAAAAAAAAAATTCGAAATCACGAAAAAGGTTACAAGTGTAACAAGTTTGGATATTTTGCACGCTTGTAGAATAAAGAAACTGGTAGATACTATCGTTGTAACGATACTGGTGACATTGCTCGAACTTACATTAATAAATAAATAACGAGCCGAGTTACTATAATTATAATAAAATCGGCCGCTTGGCCAGCAATTGTCCACATAAGAAGAATAGCGCAGGCAACAGCCGCTATGTTTCATTTTGTAATTGCAATTTCCGGCACACTAGGCCTTATACGGCGTGAGTGCGAAAATAACGCCGTACGGAACTAAGGACGAGGATTTTTTTAAATGGCAGTAAGAAAGGGAATCTCCCGCTTATCTTGGTGATATATATTTTGAAATGGATAACTCACTATTTTGGTTTATACGAAATGAAAGGGAAACTTAATTAGAATCTAAAAAAAATAGATTTAAATATTGGGCAAATTAATTATTAAAACATATAAAATTTATTGTTATTTGTAATTTACAAGCACATATATTTAATCTATATTCATTTACACGCCACAATACTATACTCCTATTTATACACACTTTCAGCCACCATATTCTTTTGCCGCGTTTCGTACGTTACGTCACGTATTCCGTTCAAAATGTCGATTGACAAAGAGGAAGCGGTTCCCTTAGGCGCGTCCGCGGTGCCGCCACTTAGTGCGACGTCCGTCAAACCACCCGCGTTTTGGCAAGAAGAGCCAGCTTTGTGGTTCTCCCAACTGGAGAGCCAATTCGCAAAAGCTGGTATTAAGAGCTCGGAGACAAAATATCACTATGTGATCTCCTCGCTGGATTCGGCGGAGTTGAAGGTGGTCAGGGACGTGGTTACGAGCCCTGACCCAGAGTCTCCGTATGAGGTCCTCAAGAGGGCACTAGTATCACGGCTTTCGGCTAATGATTCTGCAAAAATGAAATACCTCTTGGGGAACCTGAGCTTGGGAGACTGTCATCCCTCGCAGCTGTTGCAGGAGATGAGATAGCTGGGGGGTTCTGCAGTAGGTGATGATTTGCTTAAAATCCTTTGGCTGCAGTGGCTTCCGGAACAGTCGCAAGCCATCTTGGCCTGTTCTTGAGAGGCCAGCATTGAAAAACTTGCAGAGATGGCCGACAAGATTGCTGAGGTTTTTAATCAACCTCAGCAACACGAAGTCACCATTTCCGCACAGCAGCCAGTGGTGGCAGAGATCACCAGACAGGTGGCTGCCCTTACGAGGATGTTTAGTCAGCACCTGTAAGCACGGTCACGCTCTGGGTCAAGAACCAAATATCACTCGCGCTCGCAGTCACGTCGCCGGAGCCAATCCGAAAAATCCGATGTTTGTTGGTATCACAAAAAATTCGGCTCAAAGGTACTCAAATGCATTCTTCCGTGCGCCTGCAAGGCTGGTTCATATGAACCAAAAAACGAAGTCGCCGTTCTCTTCGGACGGTAAGACAACGCGGCTTATGACCTAGCCGTCGTCTAATTATTCACGACAACTTGTCTAAACGACATGAGCTCATTGATACAGGCGCAGATATTTCGGTGCTTCCAGCACCTGCAACTGGAAAACTTCCACCTTCTGGTTTGCGACTTGCTGCGGCAAACCAGTAAACCATCAACACCTATGGACGAAAGGTGATATAACTCGAACTGGGACTCCGTCGTGAGTTTTCATGGGATTTCATAATCGCCGATGCCTCTAGACCCATTTTAGGCGCACACTTTCTCTGCCACTATGGGCTAGTCGTCGACTTGGCAAATGCTATCCTTGTGGATGCTCTTACTTCGCTTTCATCGAAAGGCACGTACACTTCGTATAAAGGTCCAAAACTAAGTGTTTTGTTTGAGGAACTCTCTGATCTACGGATACCTGCCCTTCTCAACAAATACCATTCCACCACGGTCAACACAGGGTTCTCACAACCCTGTAAACACAAGGTGACACACCACATCGACTTGCACCAGATAAGCTCGTGGCTGCCAAAAATTAATTCGATTTCCTGCTACAGCAGGGAATATGCCGCCCCTCAAACAGCAACAAATATCATTTTCTGACAGCATTTCCTACAACACAAACGATGAAAATTATTAGTGCTGGCTTAGTCTGCGTATTGACGCAGACTAAGATTTAGCACACATGGATTTTCAAAACGATGCGGGCTACTCTGTAGCTACAGCAGGCTCCTGAAAAAAATCCTTCAAATCATCGATCTTCCTGAAAAATTTTTGATTTTTGAAAATAAATTCAAATTTTATTGATAAATCTTGACTTTTGTCCACCAAGTCAAATACAAATTTTCAAAATCCCGCGGTAAACAAGAACGGCAACCCGTGATCAAGTTACCTATATTTTCAGCACTCAAAACTTCTATTCACGAGAACTGACGATCGGATAATGCGATCAATATGAAATTTGCAGAACCTGTTGAAATTAGCTAGGACCAGGTCTGATAGAAGTGATTTTGAAATACGGGCAACACTGAGGCAGTAGTGCCATTTGGAAAAATCGCTGAAAAAAACTGGTTTTTGGCCTATAGCTTCCGATTTAGCCACCA